>CM052703.1:43181555-43214854 GCA_028551405.1 Uromys caudimaculatus
AAAAAAAAAGAAAAAAAAAAAAAAAGACATTTGGAGTCAGAGTTCTGCAAGCAACCACAACATCTACTTCATGTGAACTAGTGTGATCACCTTGAGTTCCAGATTAAAGAATTCAGGGCTATTGAAGAGCCCAGCTCTCTTTTTCCTGAGGACAGGAAACTAAGAATCATATCCAGGTAATTCCTTGCTTTGCTTTTAGGCTAGCTCTGCTTAACTCAGGTGGCTGTAACATTAAAGATAGTATCATCCCGTCTTGCAACCTGTGCCTAGAATTAACAATGAATCAGAGATGAGAAGAAGGGTACCTATTAAGAAATTTAGCAAGTATTTTGAAGAATTTGAAATATTCTTAGAAGAATTTTAAATTTTTGTGTTAGAAGCCATGTTTGTTTGTTTCCTTTGCTTGTTTGTTTTAAATAAAGCTTGTAGTTTGGAACAATTTCCTGTACAGTGAATTAAACAGAGACCAAAGAGAGGTTTGAATTATTTAATATAAGGGCCTGAAAAAAAAACATTTTCAGTGGTGATGGAGATAAGAGCTTGTGTGCAAAATTGTAATCAAGTATCTAAGAACTTCTTAAGCCAGTAATGCGAAGGGTAGCCCACATTGAAGAGAGAGTGAGACTGTGAAGAAGGTTTGACTATGAGAGTAACAGAACCATGGAACCTATTTTTGAAGTGAAAGTAGTAATTACATAATATTCATTTCTGAATATTCTGATGTAATACTGGAGAAGTGATGTCTATGCAAAAAAAATGTTTTTTTGCTATGGTAAAAGTCAACAGAGATGGGCTATGGAGTGTACAAAGAGTGTGAAATGGTCATATTTCTGCCTATCTGCTGAATTTCCAGCCACCAGTAGATAATAGCATAATAATGGTCTTGTTTATTCTTTTCTTCTTAGAAGGGAGAAAGTCTGAATAATATTCTCTTCTGCTATGTTGTTCATTTTAGCAAAGATTCTGTTTATTGGTAGAGTTTAATATCTGAAAAGTAGAAGGATACATGGGTCTCCATTATTGAAAACTTCTAATACTCCCAACTCATTTGAGTCTGGAGGGAGAACTCTGTATATTTGAAAATGTAGAGGTTAATGATGGTGGGGACACTTTCTTCTCTTTTTTATTAGTTTTGAGTACAACATGGTAGATGGAACTAAAACAATTTACAGCTGATTTGGATTTAAAGTTTCTTCACCAAGGAAAGAATGTAAATTTGGTTGATATTGCCTACATAGAGTAAGATAGGCTATAAATTAAATTAATTTGTTAAACCAAATTTTGAGAATGGTATGGTGGTTCTTCTATACTTAGTCATGATGCATGATACAACCATATACTTCTTTTGATAGTTCTTAAAAGTGTGGGCAGTTGGAGTGTTGTTTGATTGAACAAAGGTCTCCCTTTATTTCATAACACAAGGCAGAAATACTTGGCTGATCATGGAAAACCATAGCATGACTAACTCACCAATGTCCTTGGCTTCATCCCATTGTGTAAGAGGCAAATGCAGGGATATGAGCTGAGTGCCTAGAGTATATTTATTGTTTTCATTGTTATGTAAGTTATAGTTTAATGAGGAAAATAGCTAGAAAGGTATGTTCCTCTTCATCATTCCAAGTTTGTTATTACCACTAACTCTGCTTTCTGCTCTGGGAATCTTGGGCTGAAGAAGTGTGAGGGTCCCTGAGGTGTCTCATATAGGGTAGAGAACAACACAAAGACATAAGAATGAAACCCTGGTGCAAATTGACTTTGTCAACCTGGACCAGACTCCAGGGCATCTAAACAGGTCTTTTATACCCAATGTATTTAAGCCCAGAACAATTCAGAAAAAGGTTTCCTGGTGTTGTATAATCCCTGATGCACATGGAAGCATAGTTACCTTGAAATGCTACTCAGGATATATATGTCATTTCTTCCAAGAAGATGAGTTCTAGAGATAGGTTACCAGTACTAGCTTAAGGGCCTAAGAGTTTGGCCTGATCTTGGTCATACACATAGTTTAGAGGTTATTTGGGCTATTATCCACCTCTGGTCATGGTTGTGGGAGTTTGGGGAAGTCTATAGCTCTAAGAGTCGTTCATATAAGTAGTCACCTTCTGTCCTGGTTTATAAGAGCTTGATATGACCTGAGCCAACCAATAACACAGCCACATTTCAGTTTTCTGGAGGGAAAAACAAGTTCTACATCTTTCCCATTGGAAAGACAATCCTTTGTGCTTAACATTCCTGGTTTCTTTGGAGATCCATGGCCTTAAGAAACTTCATGTTATGCTCTCAGCAAAGGCAGCTCAACAAACTTTGAGTCCTCAAGACCTCACATATGGAATGACAATACAATCTTTCCCTGCCTTACCAGTAATGTTATCACTCCTCTTCAGCTCCAATTAAGATGGCCAGGGCCATATGCCTTTCCCTAGCCTGGCTCTGGCTTTTCTTTCTACTTCATTTCTTTCTCTTTCTATCTATTCCCATTCTCTACTCCTTTGCACTGCATACATAGTGATCCTTAGTGTGATCAAAGCTCTGTGAGAATACACTGCCATGGCTCCCTTCATATTTGCTTGCTATAACTCTTTCTGCCTAATGTTCTTGCTGTCTACTTGTGTTATTATTACTTGTGGGTCTTTGGATATGTCTTCCTGTCCTCCTCAAAACACTCTGGACCAAGCACATGCGGGCTAGGAGAAGGTAGGGGTAGGATATTTAGATATTTGATGCTTCCTTCCCCCTCCCCCAGATGATGGGAAGTCAATAGCTCTGATTTTATGGATGGGGCAACTGAGTCGCAAAGGGTTTAAGTCATTTTTCTAAGGTAATAAAACAGATAACCCAGAGTTGGGAACAGAACCAAGATCATCTTCCCTGAAAACTATGGCAATCATGTTACACAGAGAATGGTGGGTTGCCATCTGCCTCTCTCTTTCCCTTGAGTTAATCTAGGTTAAAAGGTTTGTTATCACTTTACTGAAGGCCTAAGGATTACAGTAATCTTAAGTTAAAAAACTACTAGAATTAAAAAAAACAATCAAAGAAATGAGGAAGATAATGTGTGTAGATGTCTGTTTTCAGATATTTCTCCTGTGATGCCTGCTTCTTGTCTTTCCCTGCTTGCATTTAAGCACCTATCTGGCCAATTTGAGATAGTGCTCCTCCTACTTGTAGACAGAAAAATGTAGCATTTTCCAGTATTCTACACTTCTTTGACGTTCCATATCCTCCTTGCCCCTCTTTATTCTCTTCTAAGCCACTATGACTATTTTGGTTATTTATCACTGAAAAAAAAAAGCTATTCTCAACTTTGGTGGATTAAAATAACAATTTGTCCTTTCTCATACCATTTTAAAAGTTAGAATTTTGCATTAATTTTACTTATGTAAATACGTGTGGATCTTTGTGTTTGCCACTTGGGTACAGATACCCAACTGAGACTATAAGAGTGTCAGATCCCTTGGAGATAGAGTTGCAAGCAATTGAGAGCTGCCTGTTGGGGGTGCTGGGAAATGAATTCAGGTCCCCTGGATGATCAGCAAATACTCTTAACCACTGAGCCTCCTCTCCAGCCCAACAGTAAGAACTTTGAATGATGCTGTGCTTTAGCTTTTCTTTGCTTCATTCAGGATTGCATGGCAGCACTGAGTTGAAGTTTGGGTTAATGTGGCTGGAAGATCTTGTGGCAAGGCTGGGTTCTGCCCCCACCCCCACCCACTCCTGGCCTCCTTAAAAGGGCAGGCAGCCTTCTCCATAGTGTCCTATGGCTTGCTATAGTATATAATAAACAAAGGACCTGTAGGACAAAAATATATCTTATATCTTATATAGCACACCTTTGCTCTTTTTTATTAAGAAATCTTTTTTTCATTAAATTTTGATTATATTTCCTTTCTTCAACTAGTTTCAGATTTTCCTCACCTTCCTACCCATCCAACAGCATGTTTATTCTCTTTCTCTCAAAAAAGAACGAAAGCAAAACAAACAACACTAATAAGACAAAAAAAAAAAAAAAAAAAGACTAAAGTACACACAAAAACGTGAGAGTCCATTTTGGGTTGGCCAACTACTTGAGCCATGGGGCCTGTCCTGGAGTGTGTTTCCTACCTCCCTTTTTGTATTTCTACTAAAAATAGACTTTTTTCCTCATATAATATATCCTAATTATGGTTTGCCTTCTCCCAGTTCCTTGATATCTTACCTCTCATCTGAATTTACCCCCTTTCTGTCTCATTAGAGAACAGGCTTCTAAGGGATAATAATAAAATGAAATATAGTAAGATAAAACAAAAACTAAGACATTGAAATAGGACAATGAAGAAATACAGAAGTAAAAGAGACCAAGGAGAAGGAACAAGAAACAGATATAGATGCAAAGACATACTTGCTTGCACACTCAGGAATCCCATAAAAACACAACTTTGGAAGCTATAATATATAATAAACAAAGAACCTGTAGGACAAAAAGAAAAATATACATTAAAAATAAAATTTAAAAAATCATAAACACTAAAAAAAATAAAGCCCTGATAAGACATTAGGAGACAAGGAATCTCCAAGAAGGTAATTGAGTTCATTTTCTGATGGCTATCTATTGCTGAGTATGGGGGCCTACCCTCAAGAGCAGTTTGTTTCCCTAGCAGACTCCCTTGGAGAAAACTAACTTTTCATTTGAAAGTGGTTATGAATTGGAGATAGTTTCTGCTTAGGGATGGAGGCATGCATCTACTTCCCCTTTTAGCTCTAGGAATGCGTCTGGTGTAGACCTGTGTAGTTCCTTGGGCATGCTGCCTCCGTCTCAGTGAGTTCATACGCGCATCAAACCTGTTGATTTGGAGGGCCTTATTTCCTTGCTGTCCTTCATCTCCCCTGACTATTACACGCTTGCCACCTCCTCCTGTGTAGGGTCCCTGAGCTCTGAGGAGATGGATTTTAAGGAGACAGACATCCATTTTGGGACAAGTAGTCCAGAGTCTTTCTCTCTTTGCATATTGTCTAGCTGTGGGTCTCTGTACTTGTTCCTATGTCCTGCAGGAAAAAGCTTCTCTAATGCTGACTGAGCAAGGCACTAATCTATGAGTGTAGCAGAATGTCATGAGGAAGCATTTTATTGATATGTACTTTCAGTAAAACAGTAATATTTGGTTTTACCTTAGATCTTTGGGCTATCTGGTCTCAGGTTCTGGGCCACCTAAACGGTATGGGTTCCATCTTATGGAGTCAGCCTTCAGTCCAAACAGATATTGGTTGGTTGCTACCAGAAGCTTTGTATCACAAGTGCACTAGCATATCTTGCAGGCAGGACACCATTGTAGGTCAGTGGTTTTGTGGCTGGGTTGGTATTTACGTTTCTTCTTTGATAGCACGCCAAGTCCTGTCCTCTACTAAAGAAGCTAGAATGCAGAGGTAAAGCCTCTGTGTACACCAGCTTGACTATCCATGTTCAGTGGATTGTATTGGTGGGTGCTATCAGCAATGGTTCCTTGCTATAGAGCAACCTGTAGTCTGTGTTGCTATAGAGCAACTTATAGCCTGGCTTGTCTGGAGGTTCCCATAGGACTCCTTTGGCCAACAACTCAATTAGACGTAACTCCTTCCCAATATTGGAAGATTCATTTGGTTATAAGAGAGGTCTAGTTCAGGCTCAGTCTCTATTATTTGGTTATTTTTATTTTATTTTTTATATTTTTATTTTATTTTTATTGCCTTCATATATGTATATATTTTAGGAGGCTTCTACTGTATTAGTTTTCCATACTACACCTCAAAAAGCCTTTGAGTTTTGTTGCCTCTTCCCCATCCTCTCTTGCCCTTGACCCCCACCACTGTCCATCTACTTCTCCTGTTCCCGTCCCTCCACCCCATGTTCATCATAACTATCTATTCTACTTCCCTTTCTTAATGAGATCTGTCTATTCCCCAAGTTCCTTATTTATACCTAACCTCTGTTTATGGCTTATAGTTTGATTATCATTTTTATTATATTTGTCTTCAGGGTCTAGGCTACCTCATTCAGGATGATTTTTTCTAGTTCTAGCCATTTACCAGCAAATTTCATAATTTCATTTTTTAATGGCTAAGGAAAACACTACTGTGTAAAAATACGACATTCCTTTTTTTTTTTGTTCACCTGTTGATGCACATCTAGGTTGTTTCCAGTTCCTGGCTATTGTGAACAGGGCAGCAATGACCACGGCTGAGCAAGCATCTCTAAGGTAGGATGAAGCATCCCTTGGGTATTTGCCCAGGAGTGGTATAACTGGATCTTGAGATAGATCAAGTCCCATCTTCCCAAGTAATTGCCCCACTGATTTCTACAGTGGCTGTATGAGTCTGCTTTTAGTTATTGAGAACCCAAGTAACTTTTGTTCAGAAGAAACTTGAAACTACTGGTGGCCAATGCCACTTATACTATATACTATTAATTAATGTGGTCACAAGGCCTGCTCACATTCAAAAGAAAGGCTCACAGACACCAAACACTAGATGAAATGATATTAAATCATGGCCATCTCTGATGAGCGCTGGCAACCTTCTGCTATGGCAAAGGTGGGGGATGCAGTACAGAGTCACAGACAAGCACCTGTGCTATACCTCACAGGGGGACCCCGTATCCTAGCATTGTAGCAGGTGAATCCGCCAAAATTGCCTATGAAAATACCCAGCCCACAGTGGAGGGCTGTCTGGGAGGGGCTGTGGGACAGAGTCCTCATCACTCCTTATAGCCTTCATTTCTAAAGAGAATAGTGGTCATTCTTTGCTATACTTAAAGGACAAGTGACATAACTTATGTCACACTCATTCTTCCTCCCCAGGCTTATTTTCCACTGCAAAAACCTCTGACATATCCCCTCTGAAAGGGGGCTCTACTGTTCTAAAGATGATTAAAGCAGCGATTGTCCCCACCTTTTGTATTTTTAAGTACTCTTGGGACCAATTTTGTTACACTTGTCACAGGCCTTTAACTTTGTTTTGAAATGGTTTAAATTTCTCACCCCCTCCATTAGACTGTGGCTTCATTCAATAACAAGAATTTAAAACACCATCTTGCTCTGAGTGATCAGTAACATACTTCACAGTAGGAATTTGACATAGATATATACTGAGGTCTTAAATGTTTAGCTGGAGCAGCGTGGACAGGGTAGACTTGGTTGATTATAGAAGCTGTGCAGTTGAAAATATTGTAGAATCACATTCCTACAAGAGGTTTTTGAACAACTAAATAAGCAAATGTGTACCAGAAGGAATGTTTTCAAAACTAGTAGTAAGAAAGTATTTTTGTTCTCTTAATTGTCGTAATTGCACTTCAGATTCCAGATCCAAGTTTTCTTTTTTGTCAATATCTAGAAAGCCACAGACTCTCTGCGCTTTAGAACCACCCAAAGGTATAGCTTCTCTGACTTTTTATATTTGTTTTATTTTATTTTTCTATGTGTCTATCTTTTTTTGAAGTTTCTAGGATTTTTGCCTTTTGTCACACTTACACTCTCAGTCCTGGGAAATGTGCCCCTGTTTTCCCATTTGGCTTTGTTACTCTGCATTTTGGTTTTGCAGACAGCTTCATCATGGGTCCTTCATCATTCCTTCTACAGACCACTGACATTGCTTTGGTTTTCAACACCTTCCAGTTGCTATTCCTCTATCCCTTAAGGAGTGTGGAGCGCTTTGAGGTCATTGCTCTGCATTTCTGTTTCCAAATGGAATCTAGTTTCTGGGATTAGTTGGGTCCTCTGGATATCAGTGGAGGAAGAATAAACAAGCCAATGAACATACAGACAAAGCCTTCCTATCAAAGGTTGGAAACCCATAGGCTATGACGTCTAGGAAGATATTCCTTCGATTTGATGAATCTACAGAATATTAGGAAATTAGATGCAGACATAAATACCAACTATTCTCTTCTCCAGCGAATCTCCCAGTGAGGTCCCCACTGGAACCCTGAGTGAGTGCAAACAATGTGAAGCCAGTGTTGCATCCTGGATCTTGCTTACAGAAGATTTCTTTTACTCTAAAATGTGTGCATATTTAAAGCCAATTACTGTGACCACACATTATATTTATTGATTTAGTAAAACTGAAACTTGCAGACAGGAATTTTAAAGAAACAGAGCTAAGAAATTTTCAACCAAGTTATTGACAGCTATAATATACAGATCATGCAGAGCATCATGGGAAATGCTAACATGTAAATAGCCCCTCTTTCCTAAAGAGCAGCTCAAAAGAAGCCATAGAGTGAGTTGGAAGGAAGATTTTAGGTTGTCAATCCAATTCCCGTGGTTTACGGATAAGAAATCTAAGATCCCAGGAGAATAAGTAAGTGGCTTTGGAAAATGTCCCAACCCTTGCCTACTCTAATGTACTCACCAGAATGAATGAATGAATGAGTGAATGAATGAATGAATGGAAGTGTAATTTCTAACCTGTGGAGTTGTCACAAGAATAAAATGCAACAATGTTTGTGGTACACTGAGCTAGCTGCTACCCACAATAAGCTCCCAATAAACTGTCTTTCAGTACTTCTGTGTGCCACATAAAACAACCCCACCAGCGATGAGCTGTGTGATGATGGTGGTACCATACAACTATATTCTCTAGTGACATCGTAGATGTTTTAGCTTATGCGACTATACTCTCACTGTATGCACAAGGACAAGATCACTGAATGGCACATTTCTCAGAATATATCTGTCATTAAGCGGCTGTATTATTAGCTGTGATTACCTAAATCGCAAGTGGCACAGCAGGGAAACCAATCTGTTCTTTTAAGTCCATTGCTTCCTGCAGCTCTCTGTGCCTTATGTGTATTGCTTTCCAGTCTGGGCAAGATCCCTCTTTCCTTGAAGACACATTCGGAAATCTATAGGTATTAATTGCCAAACTACCATTTGTTTCTGTGGAGTCACAACAGAAACAAATTCATGTTTCATACAAAAACAACGGCAACAAAACTCAATCTTTTTACATGCACTACATAGATGCAATACTAAAGGAAAAGTGAAAACCATATTTTAAGTTCAGACTTTCTAATATAGACACAGATTAAATGTCATCCATTTGCTCTGTGAAGCATCCCAAGTGCTCCAGGATATGCTCCAGGTTGTAGCTTCCGTGAGATCTTTCACACTCTATTTGTGTGTCAGTTTATATTCTATCTGTTCCAGTAGTGGTCAGCCTGGCCAGTCTTTTCTGAGGGGCAAGATAGGCCTTGCTGCCATACCTGGTTTGCATGGCTCCCACCCGGACCGGGTTGTCAGACAGGAATGCTGGGAGACTGGTGAATTGGATGTTTACCAACTCTCTGTTCTTGGAAAGCCTATCTTCTTATCACTTTATGTTAAATATGGATGGGAAGTCTTTCCTGATCTAAGCTGGGAAGTTTATCCAGTTCTCAAATGCATATGCTTTCTTTCTGAAGAGGCCTGGGTGTAACAATAGTGAATAGACTTCTACAGAACCAAAGCTAGGCAGGCTCTCAAACATACATCTCTGTCCTCCACACCATTATCTTGAGGAAAGATCTAAATTTTGTGACATTAGGTAATTTTGCCTACTTTTAAGAATTCTTATTTGAATATAAACCTTATTCTTACATGAATTATTACATCTATCTCTTTGTTTTAAATGCTTCTCTATTTCATGATCCAGTTCTACTCACTCCTCGGCTGTAACCATGGAAGCAACAGTGCTGACATCACTCGAGGTTCTCTAGAAAATGATCAGTAGGATGCATATATGTGTATTAGTGTATACATGCATGCGTATATGACTGTGCATGTGTGTACTATATGTACTATACATATGTATGCACACATGAATGTGTATTTGTGTTCATGTGTGTGGAGAGAGAAGGACATGAAGCATGTGAAAAATGAATTAGTTTGTACACTTCTGGAGACTGATTGGCCTTACCAGCTGCAAATAAAGGACCCAGGAGCAACAACAGTACGACACCAACTGATAACAAAGGTCAGAGAGCCAGTAAAGCTGATGGAGCAGCTCTGATCTGAATACAGGCATCACTAAGTTCAAAGGCAGGAAGCATTATGTGCCAATTCAAGGCAGACAGGCCCAGGAAAGACCTACTATTAGTAGAAGGTTACCCAGTTAATTCAAGCATTTGGATGTTGCTGCCTCCACCCACTTGTGGCAAGAAAAGTCTACATAGTCTACTAATTTAAATGCCCATCTCACTCTTAGAGGCACATACAGAATCAAGTCAGACCAAGTGTCTGGGTGTTAACTGTGACCTCGGGCAGGCACATAAGTCAATCACTGTCATGCTGAGTGGCACTTGACTTTAATAGTGTGATACACTGAGAAACCAGGTCTACACTTTAGATACTCAGCAGTAGAACACAGCGTGATGTGTTTGAGTTGCTAGTGTGTGTATTTAGAGTCAGTGAGGAACAGTAAATTAAGGGTCTCAAAATTGCATTTCTGTAGGAGAAACATGTAGCTTATTGTTTTAAAAAGTACTGTCCACAGTTTCAAAAATTCAGCATGGGTTTTAGAATGTCTTACCCAGAATTAATAGAGGACTGCTCCATTCTTGTTAACTGATCACTCTGCTCCCCAAACATCCTGTGAATTCAGTCCTTCTACCTATGCATCATGTGATCAAATAAAGACTCGAAAGGCTCATAACCTCAAGCTTACTGTCTTTTGCTATTCTGCACTGAATTAATAAATTCTTCCTATGTTTTCCTCCTATTCACTTATTCAACCATATCTAAACTTATGTTTCCTGTTTTATTTATAGAAAACTATAATTTTTTGTATAGAATTTTATTTAGTTTTTTAAAAACTTATTTCATCTTCCATACATAGTTTTACTAGCCTTTAATTTTCATCTCTAATAATATTCTTAAAATGTATTGAATAGAGTTTATTAGACAATTCTATTGGAAAATATCATGAAAATTTAATGTTGCGTCCCTAATGCAAACTATTTTTCATGTTTGTTGGTCATTTATGCTTCATCCTTTGTAAGTATCCATTCATTTCATCATCCCATTTGCTGACTGAGTTGGGTTTGTTGTTGTTTGACTTATTTAGTTCTTTATATGTTCTAGACTGCCTGATATACAGTTTTCAAAGCTTTACTCATTCTGTAAACCATCTCTTCACTTGATTACCTGTATCTTTTGCTGTACAGCGGCCTTCATTTCACGAGGTCCTATTTGACAACTCTAGGCCTTATTTCCTGAATAACTGAAATCCCATTGTGAAAGTTTTTGCTTATGACTTACCTTTATCTTGATAATTTTTTCCTACTTTTTCCTCTTACAGCTTCAGAGTCTTAGATCATAAATGTAGGCCTTTGGTCCATTTGGAGTTGGCTTGCACACAGGGCACACTATAGGTATCTAGTTTCATTCTCTTATATACAGACACCTAGTTTTCCCAGCACCATTTATTAAAGAGCCTGTATTTTCTTCAACGCATATTTTGGCATCTTTGTCAAACAACAACAACAACAACAACAACAACAACAACAACCACCAAACAGGAAGAAAGGAAGAAATGAAAAGAAAATAACTTCACAGTTTTATACCTAGGTATTCTATTTTACAATGCATAGCATAATTTTAACAGGAAGTTTTGTGTTAATTATAGGCTTTAGACATCTAGATGGGACAAATACGATTCCATGATTAACTTCCCTATACATGATTCTCACAATTTAAGCTGCACTTATGGAGTGAAATTGATGTTCAGATTTGTGTGTGTGTGTGTGTGTGTGTGTGTGTGTGTGTGTGTGTGTGTGTCCCTTCTTCACTCAGTTTGGAGCCTTGCATTCATTAGAAGTTTTCTCTGAACTTTCATAAGACAAGTGTATGTTTTCCTGTAGAATTTGGGGTTTTGTGTCCTAAGAACTCTTTTTTTACTTTTAGGCAATGAAGATGGCCATTTTTAGTTCTTTTCATTTAGGTTTAGTTTTATGAATCTTCAGGAGTTTACTTTTTGTATGTAGTGTGAGATCAGGGCTAGGATTTATTAATATTCTTGAATGAATATGAGCTCCAGTCTCTTAGTTGGAGTAATATATCTTTTGTCATTCAATTGATTTGATGCTTTTGTGAAAATCATCTGTATGTGAGTCTGGTTTTAGATTTTAGTATTTTTCTTGACCAATTCCAGCAGTTATTTTTGTTACTTTTTGTGAGTTCTGATACTTTTGCCTGCAGTTTGTAGTATGTATTTATGTGTGTATGTGTGGTGTGGAGCTGGATATTGAACCCAAGATTCTGTACATTTAAGCAAGTTTTGACTTAGGCAAGTTTCATTATCACCTTTTTGATCTTTCTTCTTGTGGGTCCAAAGCACCTGGCTACAGATAGAATTATTAACTATAGTCTCCTAGTTGATGACATAGAACCTACACTCTATTGTTATGTGGCTTTTAAATTCTAGACTCTCTTACTAATGAGTATATCTGCTCTTCTGTATCTTATTTCCAGAGGGCCATAGATTTATGTTCTTACTAATCTTTTTCCTGTGATTTTTTTTTTCTGGAGAAAAAATTTTAATCTTAACTCTGATATTTAAGAAGATATGTGCTATAATTAATCCATGACCATTTCACTTGGATAACACAAACAATAGAAACAGGTATGTATTAAAGGGGCTTTTATTAGACTGACTTACATGATACAGTCAACGTTGTCCACCAATGGCTGCCTTAAACTCAAGAGGTTGAGAATGAATAGGTATTCAGTCTACATGGTTGATGCCTCAGTAGTCCCAAACTGACATCAAAGACCTGGATGGTGCCTAGAAAGCCAGTGGTCTTCAGTCCACATTGGAAACTGAAAAAAGCTAATTCTAATGTTGTCAATGAATGGCACCAGCAGGGACAGCAGCAGTATCAATGAATGAACTTTCCAGAAGACAAGGCAAGCTGACAAAAGGCAAAGGGTTTTCACTTGGATGTTCTAGTCCTATCAGCTACCCTCCCTTGAACTCTTCCCATCCCCAATTCTCAAGTCAATAGCCTTTTCTTTGATAATTATTGTGTATGCATACTTACACACATACACATATATGCATATATACATATATGTGCACATATACACACACATATGTGTGTGTCTGTGAGATATGGTGAATCTGCTTTTCTTGTTGTTATATGTTGTTCTGTATATGGCTTCATGATTGATCACTTTTCATTGGACAACTAACAAGGGGGGCTCATCTTTGATAATTCTTCTCTCAGTACCCATTAATTGACTATGGGTTTTTTTTTTTTTTTTTTAGATGATGGGACCCCACTAAATTTTCCTTCTTCCATGTTACAAGTCCATTGCTATTGCCTTTTCTGGTCTTATTTATGCAGCCATTTCTAGGAGAGATTGCTTCACCGCAGACATCCTGCTATTCTGGCTCTTACAATCTTCCCTCCCTCTGCTATGATGTTCCTTGAACTCTAGAATTCAGGAGCTGTGGTGTAGACATATCTGTTGGGCCTGGGTTCCCCATAAGCTATTGATATCTGCATTGTGTCCATTTGTGGTTTTCTCTCATCATAGAAACATCTATTGCTCTTTGCTATAAAGAGAGGTTTCCTTGGTGTTGGCAGCAAGGGGGTGAACTTTGTAAGCTTCCACATCAAGAGAACACAGTCTCTGTGCTGTCCTGGTGTGAAATCTGAGGGAGGACATGACAGTCACACCGTGTTAGCTGTGTATATTGCCGATCTTTAGTTTCTGGTCTGTGGGCATCATAACTTACAGAGAATGCTATGATTAATTTTTGTCCCCAGACAATCCTTAAGTGACACTTTCCTAGACCCAAAGCTATAATCACATTCTCCTCTTTCTACTGTGATTCTACTTCTGGGACACATTGTAGGGTATTTAACAGCTTATCTTTTATAGCCATACTGGCTGTCCTATTTACTTGAACTTTTGAAGTGCAGTTTCTTTATCAGCAAACAGTACTGCACACACACACACACACACACACACACACACACACACACACACACACACACACACAGAGAGAGAGAGAGAGAGAGAGAGAGAGAGAGAGAGAGAGAGAGTAGATTTTCCATGATTCTTTTGAGAATGAAATGTGGCTTGAAAAAGAACCTGTAAAGTACTTAATATATAGCCCAGGGCATACTGATATCCCTATGAACAGTAACTGCCATAATTTAGAAGAGCTGGGACTATAACTCAGTGGTAGGATACCAACTGAGAACACTAGAAGCTCTGAGTTCTAATTCCTAAGCTGAAAAAGAAAGCAAGAAAGATGTATCATGTTTTTAGTACTGATGTATCAAATATTTAGAATGTAAAAAACATTTAGAATAATATAATATGTCACGATATCAACACATCCTCAACACATCATGATGAACTTGAAAAAAATTATGTGCTTAGAGCCCATAATCACAAAATCAGATTTCCATGTATGGTACATTGTACAACTAAATTGTTATTACATTTATTTGTGTGTGTGTCCACACACATACATGCACACACATGTGCACATGCACACATGCATGCTCATGTGCCTACACATTTGCACACTGGGGTACATGTAAAGTCAAAGACCCCTTTTCAGAAGTTTTTCCTCTCTTGCCCTGTGGATCCTGGGGATCAGACTTAGTTCATCAACTTTGGCAGTCAGCATCCTTACCTGCTGGCCATCTTAAGGGCCCTGTACTTTTCTCTTTTTTTGTTTCTTTTCTTTTCTTCTTTTTTTGAGACAAGGTCTCACTATGTATCTCTGGCTACCCTGGAACTCATTGTGTACATTTCTTTTAATGTGGATATTATGAATGCTGCATCCAGAGTAGATTATATCTTTAAGAGACTACAGGCAAGTATTTATACACAAGTCAGTATGAACAAAATTGCATTGTGTTGTAATAAAAGAACCCTCTCGACCAGAACAGAAGTGTTGTTCCCACAACACGGGGAGAGACTAAACAAAGCACACGGGAGAGCTGCTCAGCGTTATGTGAGCAGCTCGCAACATTTTCCTCTTTGTACTTTACTGTTTACCACTGGCAGTCAGTGTGGGGCCTTCACTTAGGAAAATAGAGCTGCTGGTGGTTCAGGCTCAATTTCACTCTCAAGCTGTCATAAGTGATCACGTGGAAAGATAATACTTGGTGGGAATTTTGTTTTCTTTTTCTGTGTTTCTTTTTCTTCTCATTTTTCCATTTATTTTTCTGTGAAGCAACTTGTTAGAAAAGATAGCAGATGAAATTGAGATCCTTGGTATATGACAATGCCTGGAAAACATGCATTTCTAGACGTCCTCTTGACATAGGAAAATGATGGGGACAACACCCTAATTGCATGCAAGTCCTGGAAGCCGTTCCCTCTTGTTTGCTACCATTATTCTCTCCACAGGATTTAAGCAGGGCTCACACACAAAAGGCATGCTCCGATCTTATTGCACTAGAAATATTTTGGGTTCTCTGGGCCCATTTTATAATAAGGACTGTCTTGAGAAGTGCTGTTTTAATATGTTCATTGTAAATTGAGAAATTATAATCATTTTTTATGTTTGATTTGCTTCCTTGTCTCTCTTTTTAGTGGTTAAGGATTTCTCTATTCATTTATCTGGTAAAATAAGCTTTACTTTGTTTGTTTGTTGACACAGAGCTTCTCTGTGTAATAGACCTGGCTGTTCTGGAACTCCCTTTGTAGGCCAGGCTGGCCTGGAACTCACAGAGAGCAGGCTGTCTCTGTCTCTTGAGTGCTAGGATCAAAGACATGTACCACCACACCCAACTTTTTCATTGTTGTTGTTTTATTTAGGCACATTTTTATCATGGTTATTTTTTTCTGTCCTTACACTAACTTTGGACTTAGTTTTTTTTCTAGTTCCTTTAAGTTGAGTTCCTCCTTCTCCTCCCTCACTTCTTCTTCCTCCTCTTCCTCATCATCTATCTCATCATCATCATCCTTCACCTCTTCCTTTTCCTCCTCTTCCTCCTTCTCCAGTCTTGCTTTGTAGTTTGTGCTGGGACTGAACTCACAATGCTCTAGCAGAGTCTAGCCCTGCTAAGTAGCTGGGTTGCTTCCACTCCATCCCCAGCATGGTCTTCCTTTTAGACGTATGTATTTAGAGCTATACATTTCCCACTTATATCCGCTTTGCTGCCCTCCCACAGATCTGTGTGTGCTGCCCACCCATTTTCATTGTCTCAAGCTGGTCTGAACTTCTCTCTTCCCTCTGACCAACGAGTTGTTCAGAAATATGCTATTTAATTTCCGCATGTTTTGAGCCTTCTAAAATCCCTCCTGCTAGTTATTTGGTGCTATTATGATTGGAAAAGAGTTGGTATCAGGGCTTTGGGTTAGACACAGTGGCAGAGCATCTTCAGATAAAGCTGTATTGAACCTCTATCACGTCTCTGAGAATAATGGGTCCATGTTTGTAGGCAAGCCATGGTATTATCTCTGACTGGGTCTTACTGCTGCTGAGAATGCAGCAGCCACCACTACCAGAGTCTCCATGTAGCTTTCGTTCTGATGTTTCCTTTCCTTCTGTCAGACTCTTAGTAGACCAGCTTTATCATCGATACTGGTATTTCCCACAACACTGGAAAGGATCAGGCTTTCTGTTAGGTGTCTTCAAGAGGCCTGGATGTCAGATTTCTAGCTTTGGTTGTCTCTCCTATTCTTAAACTATGGGCTGTGCAGACCCTTCTATGTGCCATTGTGACACTTTGCAAAGAAATAACCTGGAATTATTCAGAACTTGCCTCTTACATCTCAAAAATAGTTTTAAGTTTTATTCAGGTCTAGGGTATATTTGCATGCTCTCATCTTGTCCTTAAGTTCTGGAGTTTTCAGATACCAATGTCTGTGAGTAGTACATGCTTAGCTGATGACTAGACTTTCTGCATAGTGAAGCCTGAGAGCTCTCCTGCTACCTTGCTGACCTTGCTCCTTGCCTTTGTACATTCACGCTGCAGATGCATCACCTGAATTTAAGAATGTAACCCTTGTTTGTAGCTTATGGGATACACAAGTTTTTCTTTGTTTGTTTGTTTTGTTTTTAGTCAGATGTATAAAGACAGCAGATAATTATTCTAAAAAGTGCAACAATTTTTTTCTCAACTAGTCAATGCTGGAGTAAAAACCAAGATGGAATGGGGGAACTTTCTAGATTAAAGAATGTTAAAGACATATAAGTAAGGGTGCCTTCCCCTTGCTTAATAGCCAGAATACAATTCCTGGAATTACTATGGTAAAGGGAAAGAAATGATTCCCTTAAGTTGTTCTCTGACTTTCATACATGCACCAAAGCATGGATATGTTCATCTATATACATCATATATGTGTATGTATATGTGTATATTAAGAAAAGAGCCATAACAATTAGATGAAAGCAAAGTATAACACTTCTTTGGGCCCTGGTTTAACTAAATCAGTATATTGAAGTGAGCATAAATTCTATAAAGTTTAATCTAGACAAAAGCCTATGGCTGATAGGTCCCAATCCCTAGACAGAATTGTACTATTGATGTTTTGCTAACTGGGCAGGTATTCTACACAGTTATGTATATATTTATAGATTAATGCTGCTCTCAACCTGGGCCAAAGAAGCTGTGTTTTGCAGTGGGTAGTGGTTAATGCAAAGATACATAACTGGCCAAGTACTGAGAATAAGTGGCAGTTGAGTGCTCAGCCCTCAGTGGGAAATATATATCACTTTCTGAAGGCCATATGAATATTGAAGAAAAGAGAGCAAGAAGGAAGTCCAGAGGACGTGGAGGAATGCTGTGAGCTGTTGTCTTCTGGACAGGACATGGCTGTTGTTGCAGCTATAACACACAGTAGCTGTGGCTACCCATGCAGGACCTACAGAAACAAACAAAATAAAAGTAAAACAAAAAGAGAAAAATGTAGGAGGAGAAATAGCTGAGAATAAGAGGAGGTAGACAGGAGTGGGAGGGGACAATGAGCAAAAATTGCCCTAACACAACATTACAATGCATACAGATATGAAATCATCAAAAGTTTAAAAAAATTATCAATAACAAAACTTGCATACATTTTGGAAGATGTGGTAATAATATTGCTGATTACAGAATACTCTCATTACCTTTGGTCTAGAATTACATATTAAGGTACATCAGAAAGAAACATCATTTCTGTCACTTACTCAAAAATGCTTCAGTAAATCTCTGTATAAAGCAAATATTATTTTTTTGGTTATTTTATTTATTTACATTTCAAATGTCATCCCCTTCCCAGTTTCCCCTCCACAAATCCCCTATCCTGTCCTCCTCCCCTCTTCCTCTATGAGGGTGCTCCCCTACCCGACCACCCACTCCTGCCTCAGCGCCCTAGCATTCCCCTACCCAGGGACATCGAGCCTCCACAGGACCAAGGGGCTCCCCTTCCAGTGATGCCCTATAAGGCTATCCTCTGCTACATATCCAGCTGGAGCTATGGGTTCCCCCAAGTATTCCAAAGTCTTATAAAAGGTTCAATGTTGGTATTGATACATATGATGGGACCCATTATATGTATTCATGTGATATTTGTATGTAAGTATGAACTTTTTCTCCATAGAAATTAGATGAAAACCATTTCATGGTCCCAGTCTTAAAGACATAGTGTGCTATATTATTTAAATGACATCCATGATATCTCAAATGGAGAGCTACAAAAGCAGACAAAGCAAAGGTGAGAACATGAAGTCTGTCCCCAAAGAAAGCCCAGACACATGGCTAAACATTTACAGGAATTTGCCCTTTTAAAGACTCTTTCCATTTATAAGCATATTTGGTGACACCTTTATAGATATGGGGACCAGATAGATTGATGTAATGTACTTCTTAGAAGAAAGAGAGTAACAGAGAATGCAGCTGAGCAGTTACAAAGGTACAGTTAAAAGAAATGTGGCCAACCTTTCAGGGTCCACGTCAGACCCCTCCCTCTTCCTCACTAGCAGTGAGAACTTGAGACCTAAGTTTGTGAAGAGAACTCAGGTGTTTTCTCTGTGAAGTGGGGGTAACAAAACATTCCAGGAAATGTCAGGGTTTTAAATGAGGTAGTATGTATAGAGTTCAATATGGAGCTAAGTGAACCTGCATCCTAGGAGAGGAGTGAACAGGACCTCTGAGCAGCAGAGGTTTGAGTTGAGGGATATCAATAAATAAAGATGGCAGACGGAAGTGTGCCAGCTGTATTTAAAGCTGGTGTCCATGTTACATTTGAAAACTAGTCACGACAATGACAGCTCAATTTAACTTAAATATAAATGGACTAGAATGTTGGAACAGAAGAGAAGTATGGAGCTTTATACAATTTTTATTGCTAGTTTAAGAGGCATTGTCGTGCTTACACTGCTATTTGAAAAAGCACTGAAGAGTTTTGACAAATTAGCATGGTTGGGATTGAGCTTTGCGCAAACGAGAATCTGAAGGCAAAGGTCCTGCCATTCTCCTACAGCAGAGCTCTCCTCTTTCTTCATCATAGGATGGTTATTTTCTTGGGCATAATGAGACTGCAGATCAGAAAGTAAGCTGAAACCAGAGTTATGATCTTATGGCAGCTGTGGAAACCAGCGATGGACCCACACAAGACTGGTCTATCCACAGTCAATCATACATTGGCAAGGATCTTATGGGGCTTTCCCCATCCCACTGAACTTTTGGCTACTGAAGGATTCTTGGGGAGATGCAGTCATTGTCTTCAATTGTGTATCCATCAAAGAGCCCACCAGATTCTAGTGGATAGTTCCAAACCCTTGGTCAAACAGGTGATCCCAGTTAAACTCACTGGCCCTCAAAACAAACAAACAAACAAACAGTCAAAGCAAAACAAAACATGGAGCAACAAAAAAGTCATAAATGAGGGAAGGAGAATTGTAGGGAGGGGGATGGTAGTTCGGGTGAGGGGGAGATTTATGGGGGATGTAATAATCAGAATGCATGTTTTATGTGTATGAAATTGTCAGAGAATAATGAAAATTAAGAAAAAGTGAACAAATACACAACCAGGACATTTCCATTCTTCCTCTGAAGAATGAGGTGCCAGCATCTAGTTTTGACCAGCATTATATGAGCTGAATTCACAGTGGACATCTTCTAAAATGTTCCTTAAGGGTAGGAAGCAACATCCTTGAATAAATGCTCAAGAACATAAAGAAGGACATAAGCAAAGCCAATAGCATCCCACACTGCTACCATCTCTGGGTTGATTAGAAAGAAAGTCCTTTCCTACTTTATATTTCCAAGATGCTGTTGATATGGCTAGCATGTTGTCACATGCAGTTCAGTTAGCTCTGTGACTAGTCTAAGCACCACTCCAGAAAAAGGTTGCCAGGACGAAAAGCAAACAAAAAGCCTTAGGAAGGGTCTACAAAAATGGAAAGGAACGGGCAATGGAGACACATTGAGATGGACAGCTCTAAACAAGTTCTGAAATGAAGTGTTGATAAGGAAGGGGGAAATATGATTTAAAATTTTAAGTTAAATTGGGGGTGTGTGTGTAAAATAGTAACAATCCAGACACTGGAGACAGTTGTATGACAAACTAGCTCGAGACACAGAGATGAAATGGAGCTTTAGATTCAAGAGCTTTGTTCAAGAAGGAAATGTCAAAATACCCTAAGAACCGAGCCAGGCGCTCTCATCTGTAGAGGGAGTGTTGGAGAAGGAAGATGAGAGAATAAGGTGTCACCTATCAGATCGTAGAAAGTCAAGCATGCTTGGAAAACATCCAATCATTCCCAGGGGCAAAACACCCAGAAACATGTCCTGTTTGGTTAAGGCCAGGGTCTGCTTTGTGCGTAGACCACGGACGGGCACAGTGACCTCTAGGTGTGCTTTGTAGTTCTATGAGTCTGTGACTATCTCAGGCTTTGAAATACTTTTTAA
Organism: Uromys caudimaculatus; assembly: GCA_028551405.1. Classification (NCBI taxonomy): domain Eukaryota; kingdom Metazoa; phylum Chordata; class Mammalia; order Rodentia; family Muridae; genus Uromys; species Uromys caudimaculatus. Next base: position 43,202,407 of record CM052703.1, read on the forward strand.
GGTACAGCAAATAAGTCTTCCTAGTGAAACACGTTTTGAAACATGGATGTGAAATTACACCTGTTCCATAAAGTGTTGTAATAAAGAGAGCACCTGAAGACTCTCCTTAAGAACAAAATGCTAACTGTACTGGTTGGCTACTCATGCAAGACAAATCTCAGGTCCACACTAATTCATGGCATGGGAGATGTGGCTACTCAGAGGAAGTTTTAAATAGAAACCCAGTGGCAGATGAAAAAGTGTCAAGGACACTGTTACTGAGCTGTGGGATGTGCACTGACCATTAGTAAGTGCTCAGAAATGGTAGCTCAGCACCATCCCCACCAGAGACTGCACCTTGAGTGCAGCCCTGCACTTAGTTGCTTTGGGAAGCCTCTTTATTGTCTCTGGGTATGGAAAGTCATCTAAGGTCTTCTTAGTTTGCCAACAATTAGAGAGCAGTGCTATTTGAAGAGAGCGAGACACGGAGTGATCTCTTGCCAATAAAAATTTAGCCTAAGTTCCCACAGACTCAGAAGTGCAATTATTTGGGCAACTTTGCTTCTCAGAAGCTTCAAGCCCAGGATAGAGAACAATTATTAACATGAATGATTTACGGTTCACTTATTATTTTCTTAGAAACTGGATTTCCTGCAGAAGCACAGGCCTGTGAGTAAGGCAAACACAGAGGGGCAATGAGTGCTGAAGCATCTCCAGGAGATAAGTGTGAGGACTGTCTGAAGGTCAGGGTCTGGGTTATCCTTAAAGAAGATCATGAAGCATCATGTCTACTCACCAGCTTTTGTAACTTTGTGCTGGATTCGTATCTTTTAAAATCAAATTGTTAGCCGGGCAGTGGTGGCGCACGCCTTTAATCCCAGCACTCGGGAGGCAGAGGCAGGCGGATTTCTGAGTTCGAGGCCAGCGGGGTCTACAGAGTGAGTTCCAGGACAGCCAGGGCTACACAAAGAAACCCTGTCTTGAAAAACCAAAAAATTAAAAAAAAAATAAAAAAATAAAAAAAATAAATAAATAAAAAATAAATAAAATAAAAAATAAAAATCAAATTGTTTTCTGGCTTCTCCCATCCAAAGAGGCTTAGTGCCTACAGATAGAATATGATCCAGAAAACTGGCCACTTAACTCTCAGCCCTTTGTCATTTTATAAGGTTGAAAACTAATTCTTGAATCCTACTTTACAGATGTTAGCTTATATTTTAACACATTAATGCTAGGACATGAAATCGCTGTTTTGTCTATCACAATTATATTTAAAACCATCTGTGCTTGCTTATATGTATCCACTGTACTCAGTTTACCTAAGATGAAAGAGACAAAGTATGAAGAGTGCAAGTATGCTCACACTTTACTATATTGTCTCTATAATGAACCACACGGTTGCCATGGTTCAGGACCACAATGTCACTGTGCTTTGAGGCAGATACAATCTAGGCCCCAACCCCTACTAAATGGCAACCCCACAGGAAGACCAACAGGGTCAGCTAGCCTGGGCCCTGGGAGCTGCCGATCCTGAGACACCAATAAAAGAGCATAGGTGAGGAGGCCACAGGCACAAATGTAGCGGAGGACTGCCATGCCTGGCCTCAGTGGAAGAGGATCCATCGAACCCTACAGAGACTTTATGTCCCAGGGTTGGAGGATACCAGGGATGGGGGGGCTGACCCCCAGAAGTGAAGGGGAAGGGGATGGCAAGGAACTCTACGAGAGGGGACCAAGGGGGGCAGCATTTGGGATGTAAATAAATAAATAAATAAATAAATAAATAAATAAATAAATAACATTTCTTTTAGAAAGTAGATGCATATTGTTTCTATGTACTAGGATCTGGTCCCATCAAACCCTCCACAAAAGCAACTTAGATCTTCTTGTCTGTCCAAACCGTAGACTGTGCTTCTGTGGAACAGGGCCTGTTTGTGGTTTTAAAAATGTGCTTCTGTAGCATCACATGATTCTTAGCGCTATGATTTGCCTCTTTGGGCTGACCGATCCGCTCCTGTAGCTGTAGCATTCCCATATTTTAGTTTTATTAAGAAAATCCTGACATCATTTAGTATATACTATCCTTTCTGTGACAGACATTTTGTGTTGCCATGAGGCTGAAGGAGTCTTACAGTTAACTTTTATGATTACTGACTAATTTCCCACTGAGTTAATATGTGGCTGGTTTGCATTTAATATGGTTGAGATAATTGCTATATTTTGGCTATAAGTAAAGAATTAAGAAAACGATACAATTCTGCATCTGAAATTAAGAGAAACTTTTATTAACCAAGCCATAAGTATATCTGATGCTTGTGGAAGTCAGGTTTTATTTTTTTGTTTTGTTTTATTTTGTTTTTACCTGCTCAGTAACACTTGAGGTTTGGATCAACTTCTCTAAGATTGTTATGGCTTTTTCCTCCTGGTCACAATATGATTACAACTTCCTCAAACATCGCATCATTACAGCACCACTTTCAAACCGGAGAGGATAAGGAGGGAGGGAGAGTAGTAGAAGTCCTGCTATTAGCTTTTTCTTTTTTTCTCAGAAAGAAAAATGTTTCTCAGGAGTTCCCATCAGAATTCACATTAGATTGTAATACCCAGAACCAGGCGATACGTCCAAATATGATTTATCTCTGCAAAGAACAAGATTATCAGAACTTATTAACACAGCACTAATTCTCTCTCCATGTCCCCAGCATGGCACTTTGGACTTTAAGTATCAAGGAGAAACTGGAAACACTCAGGAATTTGTCTGGGTAATAAGTATGTGTGTGTTTAAGTGTGTGTGTGTGTGTGTGTGTGTGTGTGTGTGTGTGTGTGTGTATAAGTGTGTGTGTGTGAGTGTGTGTATATAAGTGTGCATGGATATAAATGTGTATGTGTGATGGGGGGTTGTCTGTGTTATCTTAAGAGTAGACCAACATGATTGTCAGTGGAGATGAGACCCAAGATCATAACAAGCTGTACACCCAGAGCAGCTGAAGCCTCATCTCCAGCCGGAAGCCAGAACCCTGAGAGCCAGGACAGCCAGTGGTGATGTCATCAAGCCCAAGGCTGCAAGACCAAGATCCAGGAGGAGAAAACTTGTCAGGCCGAGTCCATAGGGAAGATCAGAGATGATGCTCTATGTCCAACGTGACTAGGCTGGAGAATTTCCTCTTATTCTGCGGAGGGTCAGTCTTATTTTCCCCCTTTATTCAAGCTTTTGACTGTCTAACTCTTAGATGGGGCACACTCACATTATGGGGGACAATATGTGTGCTATGATCTATTGATAAAAGCTAATTGTAATCTGAGACACCCTCACCAAAACACCAGAATAATATTTGATCAAAATATCTGGGCAGTCTCTGCTCTAGTCACTAAAACAAATTACCATAGAAATCTAGTTAGGAACTAATAGTGCCTTGCTTCAGAGGTAAGGAATGTTGTTATAGAACTTTTGATTTTTTTAAAAATTTTTGTAGCTATATCGGGAGACATGGACTTTGACAAATGTATTATTGTTAAACTAAAAAAGGTCCAAGCAGTGGGTCCTTATCTAAAATGACTCATCCTGAGAAGAGACAGCAGAGTTCTCACTCTACCAGATGAGGAAACAATGAGAAGGGGTAATCTTGGAAGCCCCAAAGAGGCCTCCCAACTCCTCGTGAAGATACCTTGATCTCCGTCTTGGGTATCCTCAACAGTGGTGCATAGGTCCCTGCTAGGGAATCTGCCCAGACTTTAGTGTCTCGTTATGGAAACCTGTCCCAGTAATGTTCTTAACATTGTTGCAATATTTTTTTCTTGAAGTCTGCAATTGTTTTCACTATTGTATTCTATTAATAGAAGTTTCAGTTCACACAGATATATAGGAATATAGATGATACCACTGCAAGACAGTTTGATCAGTTTTATTTTATAAATGTAGCCGCTTTTAAATGTAATACATTAGTACATATATATATATATATGCAAGACTTGTGAGTCCTGAGTTTCTAGCTGGCATCTTGCATCTGTGCAAGCAGAGCTTAGGTGCCAGTGCCCTGGCTCACTGAGGTGAAAAGGGCCATGCTCAGCACTCCATGAGTTTGGACCTTAGGAAAAAGGGAGAGGAGAGGGGATCAGACCCTGTGCGAGCTCAAAGCAGGTAGACAAGCCTAGGGAAGAGCTTGCCTCTGCAATTGTTACCATCCTCAGGAAAGCTGACACCTAGAGTGAACTCACTAGCATCTTGATTTCACAAAATATCAAAATATTTTCTATGAATTTCACCAAAGAATGCAATTTTTATTAAATATTTTAAGGATCATTTGTAACTATGAATGGATTTTAATAATTTGTTTTAGCAATTAACTGACTTTCTATGGTGGCAAGTCTCTCTAAAAGCCAAAGGTGAATTAGTTGCTGTCCTCAACAAGGCAAAGGAACAAACTACAATAGATGAAAACATGTATTTGATAGTAAGTCTATAGAATGAACTCTTGTCAGTCCCAATTGACTGAACCATTTTGATCAAGTGCAGTCCTAATTTTATCTTTCCCACAGTAGCTTTGAGTAAATAATTGATTGATTTGTTTGATATTATATACATCTAGCCCCCAAATAAACATTTCTTATTCTGGAAATGTTCATCATTAACTATTCATTATAATTTAGAATGAGCTAAAAATTAGAATAAAAATGAATATTTATGAGTTCTACTTTCCTTTAAATGAACAACTATTTCTAGAAATAAGCTTAGAGCCAGTTGGGAGATCAGACCTGAAGCCTTGAGCTCTGCTGAGGTCCGTGGAAGGCAGAGAAGGCTGGAATGCTGGTGTGCCCATATGCTGCTGAGCATCTGGAAAGAGGCCACCGTTTCAGCTCCAGGAGTAACCTTGCCACTCTGCAGCTCTTTGTCCAGAGAGTTAGAATCTAGACAAACCTTGCCACTGAAAATGTGTCCCCTACTGGCTCTCATAAACTCAGCATAACCTTTCCTGGCCTCCAGAGTTATCTTGTGATAACAATAAACCCGAGTACAGAAGGCTAATAGGATGGGGTAGATTTTTTTCCATTACAACTTAAATTATATTTAATAGTGATCCCTTGAGAAGGAAGAGGGAAAACCTGTTCATCACCCAATTATTTTAAAAATGGATCTAAAGACATCGCAGGAAATTAGCCCAGCCAGTTTGACATCAGTGAAATCTCAGAGCATTTTTAAAAGATCAAATGCTGGAACATTTAAAAAGCACAGCTTGAATGCAGTCAATTAAAGTAGCCTCAGAGTGTAGCTGGGAGATTTTACCATTGCGTGTATACAGCACGGACAAGGATTCTGAGAGCATTGCCGCAAAAATTGAGAAAAATATGAAAAAAAATCATAAAACAGATTGTGGTTATTTGACATCGCCTCTTTCTTTTTTGCATAATGAGTAAAACATGGGATCCTGGAGGCAATAAATAAATAAATAAATGATCAGCTTGACAACTTGAATTTATAGTTGAATGAATTTGGGTATATGTAAAATTCAATTTTAAATCCTTAGCAACTTTGGTTTATGCTTAGTGTTATTATTCAGTAATACTAAGCTTTGCAAGCAAAAGGATCAGTTCTGATCAGATCTGCTAAGCTTAGGCTTCTACGTGTGCTTGGCGACTCATCCTGTCCGTGTAGTGTCACTAACAAGAGCTGCAGCCACTGGCAGGGTTTCAGAGGTTTATAACCCTGTGAAAGTGTGGGCATGGATTTGGTGTATCTTGTTTTTCTCTATTTCAGTCCTAGTGATGGATTCTATTGTACTTCTCTAACATTTGAGGGCCATGTCTTACTCCGATAATAAAGGTAATATTCTCCCGCAGACAGTCTCAAAAGCACTGATGGAGAAGCTGCATTTAAAGCACACTGTTTACCACACTATTAGAAAATACTAACCTATTTTTCCTATTAGAGGGGAAAAAAGCCAAGCCTACTTACTTCAAACACACATGGAAAATGGCTTTCAAAAATAGATACTTGAAGAAAGCCATTTGGTTGGGGGATTAGAGGAGCTGAGAAATGTCTTTCATAGTAAGCTGCGATTGTGATGAAGGCTAGTGTGAGCTGTAAAGTAGAGGACGCCATTGCTCCAGTTCTGTGGGCCCTGCCTGGTAAGAATCGTGCACCCAATCCTTGCTATGGGATTTCGAATTTCTCCTTACTAAATGGCGAGATGTTACCTGCCGCCGTTGAACCTGGGCCTCACCAGATGGCTCTTCTGAACACAGAAGTGATAGTATGCAGATTCTGAGACCAAGCCTTAGAGACATTACGTATTTCATTTCATTTCATTATGTATTTCATCCCTTCTATGCAATCATTGTGAAGAAACCACGTCTTAGCTGTCGCCCTTTGGCACAGGTCCGGAAGTAGATCGGGGAGAGCAGAGACAGACCAGATCCAGAGTTCAGAACAGCATAGGTTAAACTGCAGCAGGAAGTAGCCACCTGCTGAAGCACAGACCCATATGCTGCAAGGGATGAGCAGAGCTGCTGGATCACAAGCGTCTGGTCTACCTTCTAGCCTTTTCAGCATGCTATTCTTGCATTTTTCAACCATTTGACTTGTCTTCTTAGATGGCGAATAGTAAATGCAAATGTGTCACATTTACACCAGAGCTTTTGATTTTCTTCCCTGCACACTCTAACTGGGCCACTTCATTATAAATGACAACTGTGTCCTATCAGTCCCTCAGTGTGAGGCCTTGGGACTCCTCAATCCCTTGTTTTTTTCCACGAGATGAGGAGATACGAAATACATGTTGAAATATGCCCTGGTTCTGGCCACTTCTCATGAGATGCCCCCTTAGTTGTTTTTCTTCTTTTTCTTCTTTTTTTTCTTTCCACACCAGCCAGGTATCTTTTAATGTATAAATCACATGATTTCCTTTTCCTCCTCCAGGCTACCTTATGGCTGACCAACTCAAAGTCACATTTGCTATGCTGCCCAATTTGTCTTCCATGACTGGCCCTGACCTGTGTGCTCTCTCCCGGAGCATAGTCAATGCAAAACTTCCCTCCCCCCCCCGGGGGGGGGGGGTGATCCTCCCAGACAGTCACCTGCAGCACTTCCTGTCCCTTTTAGTATCTGCTCATGCCCTACGAGCAGCAACCTCTAGTGCCTCCTGCTCCCGTCCTATACTTCCTGATTGGTCTTGACATTCACCAACCAGGGTGTTACATATTTATGCATTTATTGCTACCTCCTCTCATTGGAACAGAAGCCCTCTGAAAACAGGGTGTCGTTTCCTTGGCATTCAGAGCAGCATCTGACACATGGAGGGCACTTAATAAAAATCTGTTGGTGGAAGAATGAGTTCACTGCCTTTGGGAAGAAGGTGGTCTGTAAGCGTCCAATTTGTTAAGTGTGAGTCAGGAATTCACCTGCTGACTGCAGAGAGGACAATGTAAAGACAGATTTTTAACAGGAAGCCTTATGTCCTTTGGTAGGCAGGATAATCTTTTGTTTATGGAGTTCAAAGAATAAAAGTACTTGCCTAACATTGGTCTGGGGGGACATTTTAATTTTTAACATTTAAGACGTGAAATTTGCATGCAGGGTTTTTGTCTTAGACTTTTAGGTGTGTGTGTGTGTGTGTGTGTGTGTGTGTGTGTTGTGTATGCACATATGTGTACAGAGGCCAGAGAAGGATATGGGGTGTCCTGCTCTATCATGCTCCTTATTTTTTGAGAAGTCGCTCACTGAACCTGACGCCAGGTTGTCAGCCGGCAAGTCCCAGCACAATCCATCCTGTCTCCACCCCACCATCCCATCTGGTTCTGAGGTTACAGGCTTGGCTGTGGACACACTATCTCTTTTGTTGGGTGCTGGGACCTGAACTCGTTTTCAAGCATGCACAGTGTTCCTACCCACTGGACTGTCGTTTCTCCAGCTCTCTGCCTTGGGCTTTCTACAGGAAATTCGAAGTTCAACTCTGAACCCAGCCAGATATTGCGCCTGCGCAGAGACAGAAGGTAAGAAAAAATTCTAGAGCTAGAAATATGATTTTACTTTAGAGGGAAGATAACACTTTTGCCACCCCCCCCCCCCCCCAAAAACCCAACCAACCAAACAACCAAACAAAAAACCACGAAAAACAAAAATAACTTTTAGGAGCTGTGGGAAATGAAGCTGGCCAGGTAGGAGGTGGGGCTGTGCCGCAGGCTGTGCCCACTCTCTAGTTTCCTGGCATTTCAGCAGTACACCGTTGGGTGAAGACTCTATATGTTATTTTAGCAGTAAAGTCTCTGCCAAGATCATGAAGGGAGTGAAAACTCCAAGAAATCTTGTAAAAGCAGCAAAAATGTCATATGCTTGGATTTCCGACCAGCTAAGGCAAAGCTGCAGCACGTCTCTAGACCCAAACCTGAGGTTCTCACGCAAAGGTAGTGCTGAGGTGACAGAATTTCTAATATCGTGTTGAAATCGGCTCCCTATTTTCAGATATCCATGTATCAGTACCTTCAATATTGAGAGTTCTATAGGATTTTGTGCTCCGGGAATATATTATACAATGGTAAAAATAAAAGAGAGAGAGAGAGAGAGAGAGAGAGAGAGAGAGAGAGAGAGAGAGAGAGAGAGAGAGAGAGAGAAGAATACCATGTTTCTAGAAAAGTAAATGTCTGAATTTTATTCTGCTTTATTTTATGCTCGATGAACGTAGAAAAAGGTTTAATTAATATTTTCCGATGGTGAAAGGGGAACATAAATAACGAGTTAAATAGCTATGGTGTGCTAGGCACAATTCTATGATCATCACATATGCTTTCTGGCCGTACTATATAAAATTTATATTGTGCATACAATCTCCATTAATGATTAGGGCACGGTATTTAGGAATCAGAGAGTGATTTTTAGAATGAATTACACACAAAAGCACATATAACCTTACCTGGCACTTGAAACATGCAAGCGCTGACAAAGGCAGAGTAAGGAAAGGAAAATGCCTTATATTGTTTAATGTGATGGCTTCCAGGGACTTGTCTATTATTTTTAATTTAAAAATTTAACTTATTTTATACATGAGTACTGTACTTCCATCGTTCCCACTCCTCACTTTCTCCCATCGAGGTGCTCTTGAGTCCCCCCAACTCCCTCTCGTGTGTGTACAGATGCGTGTGTGAATAGTAATGATGAAAGAAAAAGAAGTCAATAATTTATTTATTATTCTTATAGTTCCCCAACAATTTTTGTTGACATTTAGGCAGCATCACATATGAATCCTGGATAATAAATATTCAGTTAAACAGTTTTCCCCTAAGATAAGAGACTACAATTATCAATAGTTTCACCTAAATTATTTTTATTTCCCTTTTAGCTTTGATAACATAGAAGGCAAACAATGTACTCAGGACTCCTCAAGATAAACCTAAGGTGCTGACTAGCTTAGATGAATTTGGGATAGTGAAGTATGGACTTAGCCCTTGTCAGATGTGTTTGTAAGCTCCTCCCCCAAATGTACCTGGTTACCTCTGTTCGCAAATTCATTAATCTCCCTAGCCCTGTAACTGCACAGTAAATATGTGGCCTTTGCTACCAATGCATTTACATCAATGAAAGATCAGAAGTGAAGGCTTGATGGCTGCAGTACTTTCAGCTGGATTTACCTGTACTAGACGAGGTACAGAAGTTGCTGGGGACACTTGGAGGTGGGTAGGAAGTCGGGGATGATTAGTGTCTCTTTACAGAAAGGTTCCTTTGTGGGATGTTTGGAGAGTGAACTGTATTATTTCCTCCAAGGTAATTAATTGTGCTTCTCTGATTCTCTTCGTCTGTTTCAGCTGTGTGCAATCGCCACACTATCTTTTCTTAAGTACCATGCAGTATTTAAAAAATGAATCGAATCCTGAGCGTTTTCCTCTTTTTCTCTCCCTGGTAACTTCACAAATCCATGAAGCAGTTTATCACTCCCTAGGGGTTGAGTGATTTATCATCCTGACCCTGCTGGTCAGATTAGCAAAAACCTAGCTCAGAATGAACAACTGTCTCTGTTTCTTTGAGTGATGAGAGGAAAATTTTAAATAATGATTAGTGCTCTTAAAAAACGAAGAGAAACAAAACATTTTTTCCTTCTTGACATTTGCTGTAGATTTCTATGAGCAGGAAATTTGTTTGTTTTTTGGTTTTGTCCTCCACTTTGAAAATATATTACTAATTTATGTGCTTCATCATAAATTACTCATGCAAATTCCTGACAAAACTTATGTTCTTTTATTTTAAATTTATACGGTCTCAGCTTTTCTAAATTTGTGGTAAAGAAACTTTGTAAATAGTTGATAGTTTTGTTTATAAGTTATTCAATAATACCACTCACCGTTTATATTATGCCAAATTTGCTGGTACTTACAGAGATAAGTAAATCAACTTCACTTGCAAGAAGCAAGCATCTGAGCAAACCCATCCGTCCTCATGTTCTGGAACAGCCATGGAGACTCTGCAGTGCAGAGCAGGGTTAAGGAAGTGGAGTCTGAGTGATACTACAGAGATAGGAGAGAATGCTCACATGAAGCCTTTTTATAGAGAAGACTATTATAACCCAAGGGAACCAGCCATGCTTGGGCCAGGAGGATGCACACGACTATGGATGAGATGGAGATGCTGCAGTCTGATGACCTTGGATTGAGTAGCACGGAGTGATAACGGCAGAGTGGCATGTACAATCCTGGGCTAAGATCCGAGCAACACATGAAGGGCGTGGGAAGGGGACTCACGAAGAGATATGCCATCGTTAGGGTTATTATTGCTGTGATGAAATGCCACGACCAAAATGCAAGGTAGGGAGACAGGTGTTTATTCTGCTTACACTTTTATACTGCTGTTCACCATTAGAGGAAGTCAGGACAGAAACACAAACAGGGCAGGAACCTGGAGGAAGGAGCTGATGCAGAGGCCTTGGAGGGATGCTGCTTACTGGCTTGCTCCTCATGGCTTGCTCAGCCTGCTTATAGAACCCAGGACTACCAGCCCAGGGATAGAACCACTCACAATTGGCTGGGCCCTCCCCAGTCAATACATAAGAAAATGCCCACAGCCAGATCTTGTGGAAGCCTTTTCTCAATTGAACTTCCGTCCTCTCAAATAACTTTAGTTGGTATAAAGTGGACATAAATCTTTCCACATAAGGTATACATATAGAATTACAAAGCCGTGTGGAGGCCACACACAGCCCTAATCAAACTTTTCTTTGCAGAGAATCTTGGTGGAGGCACATTTTATGTTTTATCTCTAGGTTACCAGTTTTACTTGAGAATATATAAGAGGTCATATTTTACTAGACCCTCTTAATGCTGATTATATAAAAGAATACCTTTACAAACATTAAACTTAGGCTATACTGGAAGGTGTTTGACTATACCAAGATGTGACTGTCCACCAGTGAGACCATCAAGGGTCCAGAGTGTGTGTCACTTTCATTTCCTGAAAGATGAATTTATAAGCCACATAAAATTTTAAGTGTGCAGGGAGATAGGAATGGATCAATTCTCATTCTTCTACATGTAGATCGCCAGTTGAACCAGTGCCATTTGTTGAAAATGCTTTTTTCCACTGGGTAGTTTTAGCTTCTTTGTCAAAAATCAAGTGACCATAAGTGTGTGGGTTCATTTCTAAGTCTTCAATTCTATTCCATTGATATACCTGCCTGTCACTGTACCAATACCATGCAGTTTTTATCACTACTATTCTGTAGTATAGCTTGAGGTCAGGAATGCTGATTCTCCCAGAAGTTCTTTTGTTGTTGAGAATAGCTTTTGCTATCCTGGGTTTTTTGTTGTTCCAAATGAATTTGAGAATTGCTCCTTCTAAATCTATGAAGAATTGAGTTGGAATTTTGATGGGGATTGCATTGAATGTGTAGATTGTTTTTGGCAGGATGGCCATTTTTACTATATTAATCCTGCCAATCCATGAGCATGGGAGGTCTTTCCGCCTTCTGAGGTCTTCTTCGATTTCTTTCTTCAGAGACTTGAAGTTCTTGTGATAGAGATCTTTCACTTGCTTGGTTAGAGTCACACCAAGATACTTTATATTGTTTGTGATAATTGTGAAGGGTGTCATTTCCCTAATTTCTTTCTCAGCCTGTTTATCCTTCGAGTATAAGAAGGCTATTGATTTCTTTGAATTAATTTTATATCTGGCCACTTTACTGAAGTTGTTTATCAGCTGCAGCAGTTCTCTGGTGGAGGGGTTCAGGTCACTTAGGTATACGATCATATCATCTGCAAAGAGTGATATTTTGATTTCTTCCTTTCCAATTTGTATCCCTTTGACCTCCTTTTGTTGTCTACTTGCTCTAGCTAGAACTTCAATTACTATATTGAATAGGTAGGGAGAGAGAGGGCAGCCTTGTCTAGTCCCTGATTTTAGAGGGATTGCTTTGAGTTTCTCTCCATTTAGTTTGATGTTGGCTACTGGTTTGCTGTATATGGCTTTTACTATGTTTAGGTATGGGCCTTGAAT
>CM052703.1:43215354-43313987 GCA_028551405.1 Uromys caudimaculatus
CTTCCGTTTCTATTTTGTGGAATAGATTGAAGAGTATTGGTATTAGGTCTTCTTTGAAGGTCTGATAGAATTCTGCAGTGAACCCATCTGGTGCTGGACTTTTTTTTGGTTGGGAGACTTTTAATGACTGCTTCTATTTCTTTAGGCATTATGGGACTGTTTAGATGGTTTATCTGATTCTGACTTAACTTTGGTATTTGATATCTGTCTAGAAAATTGTCCATTTCATCCAGATTTTGCAGTTTCATTGAGCATAGGCTTTTGTAGCAGGATCTGATGATTTTTTGAATTTCCTCAGAATCTGTTGTTATGTCTCCCTTTTCATTTCTAATTTTGTTAATTTGGATCCTGTCTCTGGTTAGTCTGGCTAAGGGTCCTCCTGGAGGCTGGACCACCAACCAAAGAATACACATGGAGAGACCCATGGTTCGGACCACATATGTGGCAGAGGAGGGCCTTGTTGACCATGAGGGGGAGGAGAGGCCCCAGTAAAGGGGAATGTCAAGGTGGGAATATGGGAGTGGGTGGGTGGGTGGGTGGGAGGTGGAATTCCCTCATAGAGGTGGGCGAGGGGGAGGGGATAGGTGGTTTCCAAAGAGGAGACCTAGAAAGGGGGAACCATTGGAAATGTAAATAAAGTATCAAAAAAAATTTTAAGTGTGATAACATTTTGACTTTGAAATCCTATTTAAAAATAATATGGCATATTATTTGCCGAACAAGAAACCATTTGAATGAATGTATCTCGATATAATAGAATATTTTATAGAAAATGAAATTTTGAAGTAATTATCCATTTCTTGACACAGAAGGGTGTTTTTGCTTTGCCACTAAATGTAACATTCAGTTTATAAGCAGCATGGATAATTTCCTTCTCCCTCTTTTTTTTTTTCAACTTGGTTCATGGCTTTTTATTTTATTTTTGAGATTAAAACATTTTTCTCTTCACTTTCCACATTCCAAACCTTCCCACATACCCCTATCCACTGACCTTCAAACTCATGATCTCTTTTTCACTAATGCATGTTATTACATGGATTTATGTATTATATATCCCTAAATATAATCTATCCAGTCTGTATAACATTACTTGTATGTATGCTTTTAGGGCTTACCATTTGGTACTGCACAACCAATTGATGTGCACGTCCCTTGAAGACCACCTCTTTTCCCCCAGCTCTCCCCAGATGCCTATAGTTCTTTGTGTAGTGTTGAAGCCTCTTGGATTTTTCCCCATTTACTATGGCATGTCTATTGGTGTTATCCTTGTTCAGATCATGTTTGGGTAGTCATGTTGGTGAGACGGTAGGAGCTGGGAAGGTGTGTATGATGCATTAAAAGCCCATTTTTGTATAATGTATCTATTACTTGTCTTGTTGTTATGAACAGATCCTGGGCAAGAAGCAGTTGTATTTTGGCTCACAATTCAAGAAAACGCAGTGCGTTTGAAGGGGAAGGAGTGACAGCAGGAGTATGAGGTGGCTGGTTACACTGTCTGTAGTCAGGAAGAAGATAGGTGAGCTGACATGGAGTCTAGCTATAAAACCTCAAGGCCTGTGCCTACAACCCAGTTCCTGCAGTGAGACGCTGCTTCCTAACGGTTCCACAGCTTATTAATTCAGTGCCACAAGCTAAGCTCAAGTGTTCCAACCAGAGAGCTGTGATGGTTTGAATAGATTTGGCTCCCATAGATTCGTGTGTTTGAATGCTTGTCCATATGGGGTGGCACTGTTTGGAGGTGTGGCCTTCTTGGAGGAGGTATGGCTTTGTTGGATTAAGTGTATAAACTGTGTAGGTGGACTTGAAGTGTCCTATTCCTAAGCTCTTCCCAGTGTGGACTGAAACCCTTCTCCTGGCTGTATTTTGGAAGACAGTCTTGTCTTGGCTGCCTTCAGATCAAGATCTAGAACTCTTAGCTCCTCTACACCTACAACCCCATAAGTTTGCTTGCACACTGCCATGCTTCTGGCCCATGATGATAATCAACTAAAACCAAACCTCTGAAACTGTAAGCCAGCTCCAATTAAATATTTGTCTTTATAAGAGTTGCCTTGGTCATGGTGTCACTTCATCGAAATGAAACCCTAAGATAGAAGCTAAGGTATCAGGAGTGGGGTATTGCTGTGATAAACTTGATCATGTTTTTTGTTTGAAAGAATGTGTATTTTGGGGCTTTGAATTTGGAAAGCAGTGAAATGCTTTAAGAGGAGCTTAATGGGCCATCCTATAGGGATGTGGAAAACATTTGTGCACAGGGTGATTTGAACTTAGGAGAACTGGCTCAAGAAGTTTCAGAAGAGAAGAGTTTTAGTATGTTGCCTAGAAATTGTTCTTATGATATTTTGGTAAAGAATGTGGATGCTCTGCCCTTGTCTGAAGAGTCTGCCTGAGCCTAAGGTGAAGAGATTTCGATTAATTGCATTGACAAAGGGAGTGGTAAACTCTGGGCAAGATCCCACCCAGCTAAGCTTATTGTTTATGCATTTGCAATTGAACAGAGGATAGTTATATCATATTTGGTGTTATTGTGACCTCATTACTGTTTTTATTTGTATATAAGGAGATATGATTGTGTGCCAAAAGACTAGGGATGGATTGTGATACTATGCTTGGTTTCATCTTGACTATATCTGTAATGGACTACAATCCAGAAATGGAGGACAGACCTGTGATCCAGATCTTGAGGCATAGTGGTTATGCTTATAAAGAGCTTGTGAAAATGAATTGAAGAAAGCTTAGGTTCAAGCATGGTGGTATATACCCGTAACCCCAGCACTCAGGAGACTGAGGAATGCAGATCTCTGAGTAAGATGTAATAGAACAAGAAGGCCATGTTCCAACCCCAGTAAGCAACAGAACTTGGCAGCTTTGGCCATGTGGCTCTGGCTTTAGAGTGAAAAATAGAAGCGACTACTGGGACAATTGATGCAAGTTAGCTGGAGCTAAGAAATTAGTGTTAATTAAGAAGAGAACAGTATCACTGGGGTGAAATCTTCTCAAAGTGCTTTTGGGGAGCACAAAGAAGCTATATTCCAGAGGTAGACCTTATGCTGGCAGCTGGATGGGTAATATGTAAGAATTACCCAGGTGGTATTGGTTTTGAAGGAATGAAGGGGTCATGGAGAATAGCTGTGATTTGCATTGTGAGAGGTTAGGAAAAGCCATCAATGAAGGTGCAGTCTCAGTGGCAGTGGACTTCCCAGGAATGAAGGGACTATGTAAAGAAGTTGGGGCTTGGCACCATAAAGAGAGCCTATGAGAAGCTATTGGTGAAAGTGAAGCCTAGTTGGAGCAGAAGACCCCAGCATATTGGAGATGTCAGTACCATGAGATGACCACGAAGAACAGTAGCAGCAGTGGAATAGAGTCAACTAGAGTCTACAGTGCTACAGAGGGCAGAGCTAATGAAGTGACCCAAGCCCTTAGGAGGAGCCCAGAAGATCCTGTTTGGATTCCAGACACTGAAACAAGAAGCTGTGAAGTTGAAGTTGCCCTGGAGACCCCAAGAAGTTAGAGATACCAGAGCCATGGGATACCTGCTGAAGAAAGCTGCTAATAGGGAATGGAACCAGTCCAAGAGAAAGAATTGTGTTGTAGTCAACAAAGCTGAAAGGAGGTGAACATTAGATACAGAGATGTAGAGCTTGGAATTTGCCCAGCTAGTTTTTGGTCTTTTTGGTCCAATATTTCCTCAGTATAATATTTTAGAATGGTAACGTATATCCTGTATTGAAGTATGTGACCTGCTTTGTTAATTTTGATTTTATAGGGGAATACAGTTAAGAGACTGCATAAATCTCAGAAGAGACTTTGAACTTTGGATTTTTAAACATTGTTGAGACTGTGATAGATTATAAGGACTTTTGAAGTTGGACTAAATGCATTTTGCATTATGTTATCGCTACAAGCCTATGGGGATCAGGGAGTGAAATATGGTGGTTTGAATAGGCTTGGCCCCATAGATTCATGAGTTTGAATGCTGGCCACAGGAAGAGGCACTATGAGGAGGTGTGGCCTTGTTGGAGTAAATGGTGGTCTCTGAGGCCTCCTGTGCCTAAGCTCTTCCCAGTGTAAAGTCAGACACTCCTTCTGATCAAGATGTAGAACTCTTGGTTCCTCTGGCCCCATGTCGGCCATGCTGCCTGCCATGATGATAATGGGCTAAATTTCTGAAATTATAAGCTAGTCTCAATTAAATGTTTGCCTTTCAAAGACTTGCCTCAGTCATGGTGTTTCTTAACAGAAACCCT
The DNA here is from genome assembly GCA_028551405.1 of Uromys caudimaculatus. NCBI lineage: Eukaryota > Metazoa > Chordata > Mammalia > Rodentia > Muridae > Uromys > Uromys caudimaculatus. Next base: position 43,219,605 of record CM052703.1, read on the forward strand.
AACTAAAATATGAACCATTTTATATTTAACTATTTGGATTCATATAAAGGAAAATTTTCATCTTTAAACCACAATACCTGGTAATGGCTTTCTAGGTAATTTTCCCTCTGTAAATTAAATATATCTTTTGTAGTTTTATGTTTTGTTGTTTTTATAATGAACATATAATATTTCCATCATCTGATAGAGGATTTCTGTCGATAGCAGTGGTTCTCAATCTATGAGTAGCATCCTTTTGGGGATCAAATAATCCTTTCACAGGAGTTGCCTGAGACCATCAACATATCAGATATTTATATTATGATTGATTTATTACAGGAACAAAGTTGCAGTTATGAAGTAGCAACAAAAAATAATTTTATGATTGTAGCTCACCACAATATGAGGAACTGTATTAAGGGGTTGAACTGTATTAGGAATGTTGACAACCACTTGTCCATAGTATTATTTCATTAAAGTCTATTAAACTTTGGTTGGGGGGAAGTGGGAAAAGTCAGACAATTCAGTGGGTAAAGGTGGCTACTGTGTGAGCCTGATGACCTTAGTTTAGTGTCCAGAGTCCATGTCATAAAACATGAGAACCAACTCTTGTATGTTTTCCTCTGACCCCCACATACGTGTCATGCCACATGAATAGCCATACACACACACATCAAATACTAAATCATAATTTTAAATAAAAATTAAAAATTAGGTCATTTTCCTTTAGAATTTCCATTAGCCATTAATGTTGGGGAAAGTCTGGTGTTTCTCAAATTGTAATGTGCATCTGAGTCTCCCATGGGCTTGAGACTCTGCATTTCTCACAAGCTCTAAGGTGTTTTCTACCTCTGGTTCTGGGAAGCACCTGAAATATCTAATTTTTAAGAAACAATAAAAGCCCTCTTTGCTTTCTTTTTCTGTGCTGATTTTATTGTAGGCAGAAACATACATGAAATAGCAGACTCTGAGAATGCAAAATTAGAGCAGCCATTTTCAATTACGCAACAGTTAGAGTAAGCAGAGCCCATTCTCATCTGCACTAGAGATGCTCAAGGTTGCCTGAATTCACATGGCCATTTGGAATATAACTTTCCTCTCAAAATGGAATCTCAGTCTACGCTTTATTGGGCAGCACCACTCTTTAAATCTTATCATTGGCTCTTCCTTAGAGCATCACATAACAATCAATTCTTGGTTACATACAAGTATTTTCTTAACTTTTTCACTTCATTCAAACTGTTTTCTACTAATTTCAATAGTTATTAAGTTTGTAAACAATGCATAAATGAACAAGTTTAGGGCACACAAGATGGAGAGAGCTTTTCATTGGGTAGCATCTGATATCACTGCCAACAAGCTGGACATCCTCCACTCCAAGTCAAATACACCCCTTCCATACGTATGGCTGGTTATGAAACCACTGTAATTTGAGGTTTTAATAATTCAGATAAAAAAATCAGATAAAGGGCTAATACTGAAAATTTCCAAACTAGTCTTGCTTAATTAACTAAAGTCACATTTTGTGTTTACTGTTCTCATTATTGAGCTAATGAGCATAGCAACCGATCTTAATATGACTTCTTTTAGAATCTTTATTTTCAGAACTAGCATAGAACATAGTTGTAGCAACATATCATGTACTTATTATCATTAATTCATTTATTTGCTGTCCTGCTAAAACTTGAATTTCATTAACGCAAATAAGGTCTTACAGGAGGAAACGGTGCAGAGACAGGTTGGCAAAAGCTGAGTGAGTTCTGCTCACAGGATAATGTGGTTTCACAAACTATACCATAACGATGTATAGATTGATGCATCTTAAAGGAGAAGCCAGTGAGGACTGTGGGTTAGTGGGCCTCATCCACGTATACAAACAAAAGCAATTAACAGAGGGCAGAGATACCATCTGAGGAGAATGAAGGCCTAGGCTCTTGGGGTGTTAGGTGATTAATGATCGCTTAGTGAAAGAAAGGGAACACACTGGAGAAGTATGTGAACTTCCTTTTTATTTGATTAAAAGTCAGAGAGTCACTGACAGAGAGAGTGTAACTGCTGATATCCCACCAGAGTGAGGAAATCTACCACTAACTTGTTTATGAAAATATTGGGCCAGTTACTCCACAGGGAACCTTCAGGAGCCCCTTCAGTCTCACAGGTCTCAGATGAAACTGAGAACACTTTGAAGCATGGATAAAGACATCACAATCACAAATGCTAGGGCTCAAAGAAATGCATCTAAGCTATCACCAACATAAAGATTTCGGTCACTTGGTTTGAGTCAGGACAGAACTTTTATTTTTTTCCAGAGGAAAAGCTAGTGATTAGTTTTCAGATAAAGGAATGGTAAAAGATATAAAACCAAATATGGTTAACACAGTATTACCGGGGCAGGCCTGGCTGGGTTAACGAAATTTCAAATGTATAAATTATTGTGGTTTACATGCTTAGTATTCTCTGTTCCTATGAGAAATTATTCTATAGCTAAAATTGATACTTGTGGTTTTATTGTATTTTTAAAGAAAGACTTAAAATATGCAGAATGTTCAAATTCCCAAAAACATGCATCTATCCTTGACATCATCATAGCATGAAAGTCTAGGTAGTAGTAGTTTTGTCTTGTTTTATTGTTTGTTTTAGCATTTTAACTTTTTTCTACACCACAGAGAAAGCCTTAAAAAGCTCTCCTGGTGGGTATCTCTGCAGCTTCCAAGATAAGTGTTTCTTGAGGTGTAACACTTCAGGAGCTTCAGGCTGTTCTGGACATTCCCTTCATGCCAGCCAGAACCCTACTCTACTTTGAAGGTCTTCTGTTTTGTACTTGTGAGTTTTCCTCCATCACCTGTAAGGTTCAAGATGGCTTCCTTCTGGGCAAAAAAGTGTAGTGACAGGAAGGGAGCAAGCAGCTGGTAGATCACCTGATGTACACCGAAAGCAAATACTGTATGCCTATCTGCTCAACACAGCTGGAACCCGCCACCTGAGCTGAGATCCAAATGAATGTTCACCAAGAGATGGATGCTTGTTTCGTGGACATGATGCTCATAGATCAAGCACAAAGCTGAACAGTCATAGATGGGCTGGTTTGGTTAGACTGCAGTGTACATATGGGATTATGTGTTGCCACTGACCAAGCCCTGGGTCATGGCTCATGTGTTAGAAGCTTGGTTCTAGGGCAGCAGTGTTAAGATAGTAGAACCTAGTGAGAGAGGAATTGGTTTTGGGTGCCAGCTTTGAAGTGCGATTCTTTTGGGACCCTGATTGGTTCCTGACACAGTGGGTTGCCATAAGAAGGAAGACCAAAGCTGTCCCTTAAAGCTGCCTGGCTTCCTGCTGTGCTTTGTTAGCCCTACCTCTTATGTGAATTCCTACACTAATGACATTTGCCACATTGTGATGTCACTAGAAGTCAGCTCCCCTCCCCAACAACTAAGCAGGTGCTGGCACCATGCTGTCCAATGGCTAGAACTATGAGTTAAATAAACCTCTTAAAAAAGAAAAAAACAAAGGTGTAACACAAGAAAAGAAACCACTAAATGCAGACATATTTTCCTTGTCTGACTTTCCATGTGACTGACGTTTCTTTTCTCATGTAGAATCTCCAAAGTTACCCTCATTAAACTCTGCGTTTAAACTGTGCTGGGACTTTTATTAATTTCACTATTATTTCATATAGGGCATTTGTTGCAGTGAATCATAAGGATTTTTAAAATAACATCTTAAACTCTCCCTCTCCCTCTCCCTCTCCCTCTCCCTCTCCCTCTCCCTCTCCCTCTCCCTCTCCCTCTCCCTCTCCCTCTCCCTCTCTCTCTCTCTCTCTCTCTCTCTCTCCCTCCCTCTCTGTGCAGGCACAACTGTTATGGATATTAAAGGTCGGCCGGTAGGTGTCAGCTCCCTCCTTCTCCCGCAGGTGTGCCTGGGATTAGCCTCAGACCATCAGACTTGACAGGAGATCCCTTCATCCACTGGCCCATCACACTGTCCAGTTTTTGTTCTGAGCTCTGCTTCATCATTTATCTTTCCCCTAAGAACTTTATCTTTCCCCTAAGAATTGTTCATGATCGTGTGGGATGTGGACTGTTTTTCAGAGTCCAATTCTGAGTATAAATTAGACAACTGCACTTATTTATATATTTTGTATCTGTAAGAGATTTTTGAGTGGCTTGTAAAGTTAAAAGGCAAAGAAAAAAACCCCATAAACCTCAAAAGAAGAGAGGTAAATTGGGCAGAGATGCTAGGAATGAAATCTACGAGGCACAATACAACTTTTCTCCACAGGCAAGGTGTGTGGTTGGATGGAAGTGGGTACCTTGTCTTCGCTTCTTCAGGATAAAGCAGAAGGCAAAGGAGAAAAACCAGAGCATTTTCATTTGAGTGTTAAACTAGCCCATGAGATCAAAAAGTTAACCTCATTTGAAAGAAACACCCTTGTGCTATGTGCAGGTCATAGAGTTATGCTCACACAATGTGGGAGGGAGACACATAGCCTCTGCAGTCAGAGGACTTGGTTTTCATCCCAGTTTGGTTGCTTGCTATTGTTCTGACCTTGGACATGTAATGTGCCTCTTTAAACTTTGCTTTGTCTGAGACACGAGGCTAATAATAACCGTCTCCAATGCATGAAGTAAGCACCTAACAATGTCATGTTTCTTTTTATTGTTTCATAAAAGATATGGAAAGGTAATTCAGATGGACAGGTTATTATATACCACTTTTGAAAATCAAGGGCCATAACATATGATTATTACCCAGGAAGGACATTGCTCTGGACATGTTGCTGTCTGGCTTAAGGCCTAGCATATGAAACTTCTGCATGAATAATGTCTGTCTTTGAGCAGAAGCTATGATGGATCTACTCTGTGAATGCTTTGAAATCTGGTCAACAGACTGCTCTTCAGTGCTAATGACAATAGACATTGCTTGCTAGATCCGGCCCTGAGGTTTACCACAGGATGTCTGTGGCTGGGATGTTGCCAGAGCATTCCAAAGCAGTAAATCTGCCAGCTGGACTGTGGTCCAGTGGTGCTGTCCAGGATGCAGTCAATGAGTAAAGGTCTCTATAGGAACTTACTCTGGAGGACTGTGGGGGAAGCACCTGACATGGCAGCTGCCTGCTCTTTCTCTAGTGAAAGAGGTCCCAACAGTTGAATTTAGGAGGGGACATTGCAGATTTGAGCCACCTAATCCAATTTGCTTACCTTTCTACAGATAGGAATCTGCCTTTTGGAGTCTTGAGTTACTTGATGGCAGAGGTTAGCAGGTGCCAGAAAACAGAGAGCTGCCCTGGGAGACTGTGCTCCAGGCACTTTGGGCTTCATGTTTCATCTTGCCCATGCATGTTAGGGCACCAGTGGCAGCCAGCGGCTTGTCTGCTCTGCAGGCTGTGGAGCCAGGGAGGCGAGCGCGTGCTGCTGCCATCTCAGAGCCATTTAAGGCTGCAACTGCTGTTGCTGTCACCACAGAAATGAACTGGCTGTTGCTGTCAGACTGACGGAAGGGTGCAAACCTGCCAGATTTTATGTCTGTTTTATATCTACTTTCAACGTTAAACAACTATATTCAGTACTCTTTGGGCTAGGCTGAAAAGCTTAAGGAACCTCATTACAGAATTAATTATCATGGCATTTGATGAAGGGGAAAGACGAGTCCAGCTGGGAGACTCCTGCTCTGATTGCTGTCAGTGCTAGTGTGACTTCAGTAACTGCCAGAGGTGCGTTTTGTCGGCTTGGGCAGACATACTTTGCAAGACAGGAAACTGGAAGGGGCAGAGAGGAAAACAACAATAAAATGCCACTGATCAGTTTGCATTTTTGAAATTGTAAATCAGACATAAAAAAAGAGAAATTGAAACATGAAGAGACAAAGACTTTGTTTATTTATTGCTGAGAGAGGGCTATTAGGATGCTGGGCTGTGTTTCCATGGCATTGTGGAGACATAAACAGAAAACACAGGCTAATGCATTCAGTTAGGCATAGATTTTAAAGTCTAATGTGCAAGCTAAATATGTATCACATGTATTCTTGCTATTTATTTATCTATTATATATCCACCAGTGAAGGGAGACTGCCTAACTAATGGGAGACTGTGATCCGTTTGTAAATATGCCTACGAATTCAAACCTTCACCATTTGACTGATGTCTGTGGCTTTGCTGTGTTCTTTGTTGCCTGAGGATCACTTGTTAATCTACCCTTGCGTCTTGCAGACTTTGGGTTGTAAACGCAAATGCTTTAATCCACCTTCCAGGCAGGTAACCTAAAGGCAGGAAGTGAGTGAAGTGGGAATGAATCATGTTGAGTGGCAAGGATGTAGGACACTGGAAAGCCAAAGCTCTCACCACACACACACACACACACACACACACACACACACACACACACACACACACACACACGCTTTTCTTCATGAGATCTGACACATGTAAATAAGTCAATCTTCAATTTAAGATTACAGACTAAGAAATTGCTGTTTTGTTCAAATACACTAAAGTAGGCAGAGTTTCAGGAAAGCCAGGTCATGATGTCCCATCTGTTGACTTTCCTGTCAAAGCTTTACCCTCCAGCTACGCAAACTGCCCACTGCATATAATGAGTCAATGCCCAAACAAAGCCAGAATCCCTTATTGCTTCCCTGGCTGCTGTGGCCCCATCTGCCTATCAAGTCTTCATAACTTCCAGCTTCCAGGTCCTGTGAGAAAAGCATCAAGTAGAGGGACAGAGAAACAAAATCCCAAATGTAGAGGATAATATGGCACAAAGCTCCAAAGAGACAACAGAAAGAATACAACTGATGGAAGTAGAGTCAGGTCCATTGTGGTAGAGCCCAGGCTTATAAACAGAGTGGATATCTCTCAAAGAACTCATTATCCAGGCAGCTAACCATATAACCAGTACTCATTAAGCTTAGGGAATGTGTAGAATAATGGTTGCTTGCCTAAAGTCAACTGATACTATTAGGGTCTACCACAATTTTTAATACCAGGAGTTGACCCACCATTTTTATATAGGGCATTGGGAGCAGAGAAGGCAAGGGAGCTGTGTTCTATACTCTATTATAAGTAAATCAAATGCTTCAGGAAGACTGTACTTTTTTCCAATACTCAGGTGTGAAGTAGATTTTTGGTATTTAAGTTGGTGGTTGGATATAGGCTGTCTCCGAAATACAGTCTAAGACTTCAGAGATAGAAACACAATCTGTATTGCTTGCAATAAAACGCTAAATTAAAAGTAAATATTATCATGCATATAGCATGTTTTCTATAGCTCTAAAAATAGAGTGGATTGCTTGCAAATATATAAATAGATGAATTAAAAATTCAAAAGAACTACTAGAAACTCTCCACTGGATTGTATTTTATATCTCATTTACTTGGTTTTTTGACATGCCATGCGGGACCACTGTTTTGGGCAACTGCCTTTGCCTCCTTGGCTTTGCTTTCTACAAGGCTGTTTTCACCCTGTGGTTGGGAACTACTGTATCTTAGACTATTTTATATCTTCGTCTTCATGATCATCACTATCACCACCATCAAACATCTACTAAATAGGAAACACCCTCTTCTAGCTGCAAAGCCAATGTGTTTCTTTTTTGCCTCCTGGCCTGTCACAAAGGGGTCTGGTTTTCTGTGACGATGATCCCCCTGGTGCCTGTATTACAGCATGGTTGAATTACCTGCCAAGTGCTAGCTGTATAAATTATAGCTATCTGATGGGAACTTTAATTCACTTGCTTGATGTTTTTTTCAAAAAAAAAAAATATTTTCAAGGTTGAACTCCATAAATCCAAGTTTCTGACTGGGTTATGTCTGCTTTCATTTTTCCTTTTCTTCCTCTCGCATTTAGAACTAAGTCTTCAGAAGGAGAAGGTACCACAAGAAAGAATACTGTGCTTTGATGCATCTCAATTAATGAATACTGAGTTAGCATGGACTAGAGAGTTAATATGTCATATAATACTACTGAGCTAGTCATTTGAATGAGCCAGCTTTTTAAACCTTGAAGGCAACTTTTGCCCTCAGGATTGCTTTGTTCTGGTGCATATTCGTGGGCACATGCTGTGTAAGACATACCAACATGCGGATTGTGTTTGCAGACTATGATCTGCTATCACAGTGGAACTGGGAGATGATGAATGTTTACTTTGTGTCTGGCTTCAAGTTGGACAGAAACTTAGTTTAACAAATAATCTTGTCCCACAGAAACTAAACAGAGACTGGATTTCCAGATTACCTAATGGGCATCCTGGAATGAGGGGAGGTTGAGACTGTTGAATACAGGCAGACAGCCTGAGAATGGCTGTCAAAAAACCAGAATTGAACAGTGCTTGGTACCCAATCTAGCAAGCAATGTTTTGTCAAGAAGTGGTTCACCGGAAAGGACAGAAGAGACAAGGAGAGAATGGTTGTGAGGTTGACATTCAAACTAATGGCACTGCCTTACATATAAACATCTTATTTCAAATTGCGTCCTGTGAAGAGAGTCTCTTGTACCTAAGGCCTCCATTTCTTTATTCCTATATTTCTTTAGCTTTTTTTCCTGCTAGAGGGATATGTAAGTTAGCTCCAGCAGTTTCAGTAAGTGAAGAAAGAGGAAGCCATGGGGGTTCCTAAGGCTTGGGGACTGCTGGTATATCTGAATAGAGATCTGCAGGTTTTATGAACAGAAATGGAATAGAAAACTCTTCATGTCTTTAGTAATTCCCCATTTTCACAGAATGCCTTGAGTATATGTGGGTTACTTTTTCAGTCTGCACAGAGGCTGACATTAAGGTGGAAGGTAAAGAGTTGATAAAATGAACGAAACCTCTCTCCTGATCAAGAGGACACCAGCAGTACTAAGAACAACAGCAGTAGCAATAGCCTCGACAAGAGCAATGGTAGTGGCTAGGGATAGGGTAACTGTGCCCCAGGTACCTCACATACATTTATTTGCACAGCTGCTAAACCGGCACTATTGAGTTCCTATCTTCTGTTCTCACCTTGCCCTTTGCACTGCTTTGGACACTAAAAGATGGCTGTTTTCTTACTCAAGCTCTAGGTTGCTTGTGTTTGGAATTTCCTTTTAGGTGATGGTGGCATTAAACTAAATAGTGTTTTAGTGTGAACCAAGCTCAGTTAGTAGAAGTAATAGCAGGTGGCGTACAGAGCCTTCTCTATGATGGAGGGGCTCAAGTTCACCCCATAATAGAGTACTTATTTTCTTTGCTTGTCTGATGTACATAAACTCCCTAGCTTCTTCTCCTAGATGAAAACTAAGTAGAATCTGGTACCATCCCTAATTATGGCTTATTTATTTTCACATAGTACCTCATTATAATGAAATTAGCATAAATGAGAGGAATCCTGCCAGGGCACCTGGATGACAGAGGATACTCCGTATAGCTGAACTAAGAACTAGCTCTCTACACTCTCTTCCAGCCTTTGCTCTTGGCTATCATCCCTCTGGAGGAAAGGATGTAAACTGTAGCACTGTCTTTCTGTTTAACCTTGTCTTCCTCCTCCCTGTCACTACTACAAGGACAGGGTGTCCCCCAAAGTGTCTCCTGAGCAATCTGCTCTCTTCCCAAACCCTAGATCTTCCTCTGATCAATACTTAACTGTTATTCAATGATATGAGAACCTAATAGCATTCTCTGCGTCACAGATGAGATTTGGGGAGGTAGAGCCAACTGCTCAAGGTCATGCAGCTAGGAAGAAATAGAGGTAAAACTAACCCAATCTTTGAACTCCCACGACCAACCTTTGCCTAACCACGCTGACTCTTTTAGCTATTGCAAAGGGGTCATGAAGGGCCATTGAGGTTCTTCTTCCATCAGGGCCTGGTCTGGATAGCTGGAGATGTGAGCAGGCAAGCCTGGAGTAAAATGAAGCTAATGTGGGCACTTATCTCAGTTCACTGACATTTTGTTTTCAGCTTAATCTTTTAAAAAATAAAAAAATAAACACATTAAACAAAGGACTGAGTTTAAATTAGAATTGGCTCTCATAAAATTGTCATCTGATTTTAAATGTTTGTGGTAATTCTTACATTATTAATTGCTTTTAGTGAGAACTTAGGGGCACCACACTTTCTGTGCATTTTTCTGGAGTATGAATGCAAAGTTTTCTTATTAAAATCATTGCTGAAAGGATGAAGGAAGATGTCGCTCAACAGCAGAAGCACGTGAAACACCTCCAACAGAAGAAACACTTGTAGTTTACATGGGGGAAAACTCTGAAATATCAAACATTATAAACGATGAACCCCAATCCTTTCAAGTGTATTCTGTTCCATGCCCACAGTGTTTGGGAGTCTACCTGGTTCCATCCCACCATGTTAACATACTCTCAATGACATGGATGCACACAGGCTTCCATCCCAGGCACTACAGAGCTGCCTTGGACATTATGCACTTCGATGTCTGCTTTCTGTCCTACTTCATACCTTGTGCTCTTTGTAAGATGTACTAAATGAGAATGATATTTTCAATTTTCTATTATAAAACTATTGAACGTACAGAAACAGAAATTTAAAACTAAAGCCCAGTTTTCTATTTTCTTCTCCAACTGTCAAATCTTCTGTCTCTGTCTCTCTGTCTCTCTGAATGTGTGTGTGTGTGTGTGTGTGTGTGTGTGTGTGTGTGTGTGTGTGTGTGTGTGTGTGTTTCTCTCTGGGATTTTTCTTTTGGAGAATGTTAAAGGAGCAATGGAGTATTTGAAAGCAGCTCCATAGAAGTCTGTAAGTCTGAGTCTCTTCTTAAGAACTTCTTGATCCATTCAAATTCTTACAGTTTTTATGCTCAGATCACTTTCCCCATTGACTGTGAGAAACAACTAAGATCTGCAGGTAGATGGGGGGATTATACTGTAGGTTCTTTTATGTTGTCCTCTCTTCCTCAGCAGCAGAAGTAGACGGACTGACTCACAGAAGTGGTGGTGAGTGGCAGCCTGGTGCATGCTGAAGTCACTGCTTAGTCTTGAACTTTGCTACCTTCCCCATTGCCCAGTGGAAAGCTATATGAAAACAAGGCACTATGTAATGATGGTTGCTTCCAGCAAATCAGGACCTTCACGTGTACTTTGAAATATATGCTGAGTTACCAGGGGTCATGGGTCAGCAAGGAGTCAGCTGTTGACCTCAAAGCTCTGGGATCAGGACAAAAGAGAGAGCCCTTTACATACAGGGTCTCTTGTGACCCTGTCAAATGGTTCTATACCTGTTGAAAAAGCTGATGCATGGAGATGAGGCTCTGTTTTAGGTAGATCTCTCCTGTTCTCAGTGTCTCACTAACAACAGAATGTTCCTTGAGATTGGAGCTGAACAGAAGTGAAGGTGCATTGTGGAGATTCAAAACCTGCTTTCTTTATTCACTTTAGACATTCCTGCGCATATGACTATTAAAACCACCACCACCACCACCACAACAAATCCCTAGTCTTTATGGTGTTTATGTCATATAACAATGGGAGAGACACAAAAAAGTAAGTAGTAACATAATAGTGGTAGGAAATTAAAATGATGGAAGTTGAGCCTGCTGGGAGCAGAGTTGCTGATTTAGACTAGGGGATGTATTAGTCAGAGTTGGCAGTTTCACTGTGGTCCAGGAACACCATGACTACCGGGTTGTTTTTAGCAATCCGTGTTTCTTCCAGGTGTAGTGGCATGCTTCTGTACGCTGAGGCAGGAGGAGGGAGAATTTCTGGCCCAGCCTGAGTAGACTCTGTCTCAAAATCTAAGCAAAAAGGGAAATAGAAACTTTACGTAAATATAAAGAATCATCAGAATTATTATCTTGGAGGAACTAGAATTTTCCAGGAGAATCTTATGGATCTACATTTTGAGATGCACTGAGTTGGGTTATGAAGCAATTCTGGAAACCCAGTGCTAAGGACCACCACTGCCATCCTTGAAAACTTTGCTGGTTGGACACAGGAACTAGAGAACATTGGGAGGGGGTTTAACAACTAGTTGGAAAGAGTTTGCAAATTCAGGCCAGGAAGAACCATACACATTGCTCAACAGGAAAACTGGCTTAAAGAAACACTATGAAAGCTGAGACCTGATGGATGAGCTATCCTGGGACTTGCATTCCGGAGTTAGTTAGCAGCAAGGACAAAGACCAGGAATGAAAAGATAAATAGTGATCTCTCCTTTTCTTAGTCCCAGGATGAGGAAAATAAAAGGCAATTGATGCAGGTGGCCCAGAGGAAGATTTTTATTTCTGTGTTAATTATTACTAATGACTACAGGGCTCACACCTAACACGTGGTCTCATGCTTTCTAGTTGTCAGCACTTCCATGCTAGCTATATGTCCTTGGATTTCCTTTGAAAGCAATATGATTTAAAGAAATAATGTGATGCAGTAAAAAGTCCATGCACCTTGTTTCAACTCTTGTACTTGGCATATTTAGCCATGTGTCTGGGATAGATTAAGGACTTTGAAACTGACTTTCCTTCTCATCTGTAAGAGAGATTATGAAATAAGGACTCCAAGAAGCCTGAATAATACACTTTGTGGCATTTGTGTCTGATAGCAGACATAGAAGATACTGTGGCTTATGTCTAATAATGTATACAAAAGGTAATAAATAATGGCGCTGATTTAAAGTGGCAGAGACTTACCGAGCCTTGGGAAGTGAAAGGCTTTCAGAGGTCCTCTGGTCCGTTATTCCATCTAAGCAGATCCTTAGACATTTCTCTGAAGCTGGTTACATATTCATGCTTGAGACTCCAGTGACAAGAAGCTCATCCGTTTTCTTTTTTTCTTTTTCTTTTTTTTTTTCTTTTTGGCAAAGCCTTTCAATTCAGCATTTCCATAAATCCATGTTTTCAGAAGACCAGTATATCAACATGGGAACTCATGCTTGAGGCAAAGATGTGTTGTAAAGGTGAAAGAAAATTGCAAACTCCTGGTCTCAATAAAGTTCTGCATGTTTACCTATCTGCTGTTTGTTTGTTATAGAGCTTCCTAGACCTGTTTTCAAAAGCCCAGTGGCTTTCTAGAAACGTGCTGTATTTTCCAGGTAATACTTTCTCAAAAGGTGTTTTAGAGATCTGATAGTTCTGCACACAACTTACTATGGAAAATAGTGAAAAATATTACATAACTTTTATTTACACTAAGGAAAAGCTGCTAATATCTGGAAGCATTCCCTTTATTTCTGTTTTCCAGAAGAGAAAAAAGAATGTCCACCTTGCCTTTGCTCAAAGGCCCATGGACCCACTCTGCAAATTAAAGATGAGGCATACCTGGGTGGCTTTTCCCTTTAGTATCAGAGACTTTAGCCTCTCATGCCTGCAGATGGGTTACTGAGCAGCAGATGGAATGAATCTCCCTTGCTAGTATTTCCAATTAAACACTGAGAGGAGCACTTGTCTGAAAGACAAACAAGAGCATCACAAGAATCTTGTGAGTGCTTTTGATGCCTCTTGCCAGTCTGTCACCTGTCTGTGGGCAACATTATGATACCATCTCGGAGTTCCAGATGAACAAAGCAGAAAAGGTAAATGTAAAGAGTTGGCTAAGACCACTGAGGGAGTCTAGGTGTCAGATCCCAGAATAAAAGACTACAGTGTCTGGCTCCTGTGGTCTCGGCTTGTGAAAAGAGCTCAGCTCTGAGGTCATTTGATGCTGTGAAGGGAAGATGAACCTTCTTCCTCCTATGACATCTTTGTGATGGGATCTTCTGATGTCTCCAAGCCCACATTAGTCATGTAATGAGAAAGTGCTGCTGTCATCAAAGGCTCTGGGGCAGTTATAAATAGTCTCTGAGCATTTGGAGCAGTGAGAAATTCTTTTGCAAACATACATTCATGCCTTTGTCAAGGTTTTAAGGCTGTGATAAAAATACCATGGCAAAAAGGAACTTGGGGAGAAGAGCTTTTATTTCTTCTGACAACTCCTTGGTCACACACCATCACTGAGGAAAGGTCAGGGCAGGAACCTGATGGCAGGAACTAAAGCAGAGACCACGAAGGAATGCATCCTGCTGGCTTGGTCCCCATGGCGTTCTCAGCCTGCTTTCTAATACCATCCAGCACTACCTGCCCAGAAGTGGCACCACCCATGTTGGGACCACCCACATCAGTCATTAATCAAGAAAATGCTCCACAGACTTGCCCATAAGCCTATCTTATAGAGACACTTTTTCAATTAAGGGTCCCTCTTCGCAGATATGTCTAGATTTGTGTCAAGTTTACAAGAACCAACCAGCACAATTTACTTTTAAAATTTATCTTTGCAAATGATGAAGCATTATGGATATAATGCAAGGAATTTTAGAGGAATCAGAATCTCTAAGTGTCAGCCTAGCTGTATGCCACTAACAAGCTATGAGACTGAATGCAAAACATTACCCAATCTAGAATCTTCTACAGAGCATGAGGGTTGACCAGTTATCTCTTAGTTTCATCCCACATCTCTAGTAATATGAACTATTATGATATTTTCTTTTCAATATAAGGAATTCTTTTTAGTTCATATGAAATAATTTTATTTCACTAAAATCAACTGAACTATGAGTTTGTTCATATATCTAGCCTAGTTAAAGTTTGCCTTTAGACATTCCTAAGAGAAAACAAGGGTTCATCTCAGTATCTTACTCAACATCAGAACAGCATGGAAACCCGTGGTTATCATGTGTGTGACTAGACATACATACAAGTGGGTACTGACATATAGCTGTGCCTACTTATCTGCCAGTGGGTGCTTAGGGATTGCTGCTCTGATGTCATATTTAAAGCATAGGTCTTTACATTGAAATTAAAGTTCAGTGTCAGGGTATTTTCTTTTTCTCATAGGTCATGAAGCCATGACCGTTGTGGCCACTTCTCCAAAAATTCATAGAGAATCTCTGGCACCTATAGATTTCTGTATTCTAACAATCTCAGAATCATCATATCGTATCCACAGTTGAGAAGCAGAGAGCAATGAATTCATGCATCTGCTCAGCTCACTTTCTCCACTTACATATCCAGGATCCCAACAAGGGCATGTTGGTGCCCATAGTGGATGAGTTTTTTCATCTCAATGAACTCAATTAAGAAAATCGCCTCGAGGTATGCCCAGAGGCCAGTCTCCCTGCTGATTGTGGATCTGGTGACAGTTAGCACTAACTGTCACAACAGTGTTATTCTCTCCTCAGACATGCATACTATTGTGCTACTAACAGTGTCAAAGAGTTAAGAAATCTTAGATTAAGAAATTAATCTAAGAATATAATCTTGATTGGCACAGAGATTATGTCTTTGACTAGTGAAATATTTTAAATGGTTTATTAACAAATTTTATCTTATGTGCTAAGGCATATGCTATGTCCTTTATAGGTATCTCTTAATCAAGTACCAAAGTCATGGGATCAATGGCCTCAGATACTGCTGCTTATCTATAAAGTCATCTCTTTTCTCCACTTCCCAAGAGAATTGAAAACTTTGGTTTTTGTTGTTGTTTGTTTGTTTTAAAGGACTTCTGTTCCTTGCAAACCGTGTATTAGAGGAAGCGAGCCTTAGAAACTTTAGGAATGAATGACTGATGCTCCTGAATCTGGGGATAAAGTCACCCATGTAAGGGCTGCTCAATTCTGGATCATGACACACTGAGGAAAGTTGACTTGGTGTTTCTGGAAATGAGTTTGTGACCTTTTTAAATTTTTGTATATATTCCCTTCCCTTCCACAATTCTTCCCTTTACGTCTCTATCCTTCCATCTGTTCCTCCACAACTTTGAGATTGATTTTTTTTTCTTTTCTGCCCATCAAGTCCAGTTTATTTTACTCAGCTGTTCTTGGAAGAAGAACCTGTCCTGGTGTGCGGTCAGTCTATCAGAAGTCACATCTTTAAGGAAAACTGGCTCTTTCACACCCAGCAGCTGTCAAATGCTAACAGCTCCTCAGTTAGTGGTGAGATTTTATGCTCCTTCTCATGTATACTGGGGGTTTGTGTGACTGGAGCATCCATGGGCTTGTGTGAGCTGTCACAACTGCTGTGAGGTCATACATGCATCTTACCTGTTGTATCTAGAAAACAGTTTCCTTGATGTTTCTACTCATCTCTTCTTCTCACAATATGTCTGCCCCCTTGTGTGCAATGATCCATGAGTCGTGTGTGTGTGTGTGTGTGTGTGTGTGTGTGTGTGTGTGAGTGTGTGTGTGTTTGGGAGGGTGAGGTGGTGAAATAAGAAATTTGTGTTTTTTTTTTATTTTTAAAAAATTTTATTATTATTTTACTTATTCACTTTACATCCTGTTCCCTGCCCCTCCAGGACACCCCCTCCCACAATCCTTTCCACCATGCCTCTTTCCCTTCTCTGAGTGAGAGGGGGCCCCCTGGGTATACCCCCACCCTTATACATCATGTTTCCTGTTCTTAAGAAGCTTGGAATTACCTAAGCATGGCTGTATATAGAGGGAGGTACATGTGACTCTGCCACTGAGAAGAACCAAGGCAACTAGAGAAAAAATACAGTTCAAGCACAGTGACTGAAGAACTTTGGACATTAGCAAGTAAGTGATGGAAATCCTGAACAGCATAGAGAGTCAGCAAAGCAATCTAGAGATAAGAACAAAGCAAATTACAACTCTGGCTCCCTGGTGATATGGGTATGGTGCACAAAAACTACTGCTAAGAAAAAGAAAGTTCCAGCAACTCCAATTGTAGTCCAAACTGGCTGTTGTAACTATAGGAGGACCCTAGAGTAACCCCAGGCTGAAAATTCTCCCTGAGGATCTGGCAGGTATGAGAGCAACTGCTCTGCTCCAAAGACAGAATTCATACCGGTCTCTTCTAGTCTCTCAATTTATAGAAGTCAAGGCACTCCAGCAGCCATGACTCACCTGCCATCTTGCCTTAATAGCTAACAGCTGACCACTAGCACTCACTAAGTTTTAGCCTGAATGTACTTCAGTAGGAAGAAAACTGTTGCTTCAGCTTCTAACAGCTTCAGAGCAATAGCTGCTGTAGTCATTAACCAATATGCCGCCAGCGCTCAACTAGCAGGGCCATGGAAAGTCTCTGCCCCAGGCCAGTGCCTCGAGATTGCTTTAAATACCCGGGAAAAGTCCTTCCTATCTGTGTCCTAAAACTCCAAGAATATGGTTATCAGTGCTCCAAACCTGATACCAATTACACTGGACCTGAAAAATTAGTGAAAATCTTCCAAGTCAATGATTAGCTGCTGCTGCAAATTTCCCATTGCCACTCAAGAATTTTTGATCCAGAACTATCACTGCCTACAATCCATGGGTCTATTAGTAGTTCCGGTGTGACTTAGAGACCTCTCCATTCATGAGCACATGCTCAGAGATCACAGACAGCTACACTAAAATCTCAGGCATCACTTATGTTGGACCACAGGCACAAGGAACTGTCTACCTCAAACCTTATATGTGCCCCAAGAAGTATAAGCCTAACCAATACTTGCAGATTCCCCAGGGGAATTAGAGATAGTAAATCACAGAATTGGGACCTTAGTGGTCCGTAGTAAAAGCTCTAGTAAGTGTGCTTAGCCCTTTGGGATAGACATCAGTAAAGACAGAGGAAATCTATGATAAATGACAGCCTTAAGTTCATCTATAACCAAATCCAAAGTACTTATCAAGCTAACACCTATTATTCTACCTAAATAGAAAAATATTTTCTCACAAAAGCCATTCCATAAAATTTAAAGAGCAACTGTCATTCAAGATATTCTCATATCAATGTGGGGATACCAGGAACATACAAGGAAACATGATGCCGAAGAAGGCGAAGAAGGAAGAGGCGGAGGAGGAGGAGGAGGAGGAGGAGGAGGAGGAGGAGGAGGAGGGGGAGGAGGAAAGTTCTCCAGAAGTAGATTCCAGTTTTAAAGGGAACTATAAGCTACTTGACAAATTATTAAGATAAATTATATTAAGAAAACACAGTAAGATTCAAGACAGTGTAGACATGCAATATACACAAGTAGGGGAATGCTTGAGGACTTGTGCTGAATATTTGGTACAGGAATGAAAACAGTAAACAACAACAACAACAACAACAAAAAACATTAATCTTGTAGAAAAGATGAAAATGAATGAAAAAAAAAGTTGAAACTTTGCAACTAGGTTGAGTACAGACCTCACTAAAGCTCTGAGACTGAGTCATTCCTGCCAGGAGATTCAGGTCTGACCCAGGTAAGGAGCATCACACCTTCCTACTAGATAACCCTCATCTCTATTCCTCCAAACTCAGTCAGCATAGAGTGGGGTAAGGGCCCATTTTTTGAGAGAATGAATAAGATCACCTTGAAACTCAGTGTTGGGTTGGTGAGACCAACAACTGGGCAGACCTTAACATTCTTCCCCAACCCCCAGGCTGACTTACAGACAAAGCTTCTGGAACAGACCTAGTATTTGAGTAATACATGTATTGAGTCTTTCACAGCTGTTTCCAGATAACACCACCTAGTACTACTTGCTGTATCTTGGATCACAAACTCAGTTCAGTAAGGGACAGCCAGTAAGTGAGTGAGTCTTTTTTACTACCTTATTGTTGTGCTGGTCTTGATGACCTTTAGGCTCAGCATGTAAACCAGGGGACTCTCTTCAGAAGTCAGCAGTTCTTGGCCATATGTAAATAATTGGAGACACAATAAATGTGCCTAACTTGTTCCTAAATGGAGACAAGAGAGACTACCATTGTGTGTGTGTGTAATTGTAAAATAATAAAAATTTAAAAAAGAAAATTTAAAGTAAATTCTTTGATATGAGAGTAAAAGATATTAATAATAAGAAAGCATAATAGGATATATAACACTGGTAGGAATGATTACATAAAAACGTTTACCCAAAGCTTCATTTAATATGATAAACATCATGATGAAACAATTCATATCCATAGCATAGATAGAAAACAAATCACTTAAAAAAATGATAAGCTTAACTTATATGTTAGGAGACAGACCATATAAAAAGTGGAAACTTGGTAATTTCTGGAACTATGAAAGATAGCCATTAGGAGGGAAGCTTTAAGCTTGGTTCAGGCATGATGTTTTTGTATTCTGCATCCACGCTCTGTGGTTTGTTCGAAACAGGGTCTTGCCTTCCAGTTCTCTGAGAGATCAATGGTGATGGCCAGAATCTGTATAGTTTTGGAGGTCCTTTGGTCTTTTCTGGACAACAACTCCTAGAGATGTGTCCCACACTTGGCACTGAAAATTTTTCTTTAATAAACCATGCTTTCTGGGATCAGAATTAACAGGATACCTCTGTTCAAAGTCTCTTTTAAAATTAACTTCTAAGATAGTATGCTTCCAAAAGACTTCTTTATACAGCCTTAGTTTTAATTAACCCTTTCCCTACATCCCAATTTTTCTCCCACTCTGTATTTCCATCTCTGTTTAACCTTACCTGCTCCAGTAAGACAAGATAAGAGAATAAAACTGTTACCTATAGGAAAAGAAGACAAAGTATTCATATTTGTGGATGATATGACTCTGTGCATAATAGGCCTTAAAGATGGCCTGAAAGATAGTGGATGAATACTTTAAGTGAATTGGCAGGATGTAAAACACACAAAGATCACCAGCCTTCATATATATGAATGACAGAAATACTGATAATTAAATAAGGAAAACAACCCCCCCAAAAAAACCCTGTAGGAGACTAAACCTAACCAAGAAATGGAAAAAACCTTGCAGTGAAAACTTTAAAGACACTGAAGAAAAAAAATTCAGTTAAGACTCTAGATGATGTAAAGATCTTCCATGATCATAGATTAGAAGAATTAATATTTTGAAAATGAACACCCTACCAAAAGCAATCTACAAAATCAGTGCAATCCCCCCAAACAGTTGATGAATATATATTCTTCTTAGTAGTATATAGGAACCTTCTCAGGACAAATCACATGATGGGTGCCTTAGTCAGGGTTTTACTGCTGTGAACAGACTCCATGACCAAGGCAACTCTTATAAGGACAACATTTAATTGGGGCTGGCTTACAGGTTCAGAGGTTCAGTCCATTATCATCAAGGCAGGAACGTGGCAGCATCCAGATAGGCATAGGGCAGGAGGAACTGAGAGTTCTACATCTTCATCTGAAGGCAGCTAAGAGAATACTGGCTTCTAGGCAGCTAGGATGAGGGTCTTAAAGCCCCTGCCCACAATGACATACTTCTTTCCTATTCCAACAAGGCCACACCTCCTAATAGTGCCCTCCCTGGGTCAAGCATATTCAAACAACTACAATAGGCCACAAAATAAATCTTAAAAAAAATCAAATTAGCAATTAAAATTTTTATGGAAATCAGGGGCTAGAGAGATGGCTCAGCAGTTAAGAGCACTGGTTGCTCTTCCAGAGATCCTGAGTTTGGTTCTTAGTGTCCACATTTTCATTCATAACCTCTGTAACCCCAGTTTCAGAGGCTCTGACACTCTCTTCTGGCCTTTGCAGGCACTAGGGATGCAAGTGATACAGACATGCAAGCAGGATACCCATATACATAAAATAAAAATAAAATTTACATTAGAGTAATCATGGAATCATATCAAACATTTTTTTCTGAGAGTACAATAAAATTAGGAATCAATAGTAAGAAACTTTTGAATCTATTAAAATACAATACAAAGAAATTAAACTGCTTACTTTCGAAGTAATTGATATTGTAAAAAGAATTCCAATTGTCACTTCTTCATAGATGATATATTATTTATAGACTCCCAAACACTGGCTAAAAGCTATTATACTAATAAGTGAGTCCAGCTAAGTTACAGGACACAAACCCCACATACAAAAATAGTAGCATCGTTGTATGCTAATAGTGACTTATTTGAAGTAGAAATCAAGAAACCATTCACATGTACAAAATCTACAAAGGCGATTAAAAATTTAGGGGTAAATTTAACCAAAGATATGAAAGCACTCTGTAATGAAAACTATAAAATATTGATGAAAGAAACTGAAGAGGATACACACATACACACAAAACCCCACGTTCTTGGGAAGAAACGTTTTTTTAAATGTTCATACTACCCAAGGAAATTTACAAGTTCAATGTAAACCCTATCAAATTTCCAGTTTTTTTTAACATTAACAAAACAAATTGATCAATTGATATGTATATAGTGTGTATGTGTATACATATATACATGAACATACATATATACATACATAACACACACACACACACACACACACACACACACATATATATATATATATATATATATATATATATATATATATATGACACCACAAAACTCAAAAGAGCCAAACTCATGAAGAGATTAGCAAGATGGAGGGGAAAGATAGTCAGGAGGGAAATGGACACATAATTGTAATAACCCAAAACACCTTTGTTCTGACATAAAAGCAGACATAACCAAAACAGAGCAGAGTTTAGGATTAAAACCACGCATCCATAGCCCACTGCAGGAAAAAGAATGGAGTTCTCAATAAATGGTACTGGGGAAACAGGACTAGACTTTAGCTATTATCATTTAAAGAATAAATGATAGACTTAAAGAGAATGAGAGACTTAAAAATGAAGCTTGACTGAAACCAGGAACCAAAACCGAGAGGAAATATTTCAGTACATTGAATATATGAAGCTTATAAACTCCCAAATGCACAGGACACCATGCAGAAATGGACAAAAATAATTAAAGCAAACTGTTGATCTTCAGCTCACTGAAGGAAATAATCTAGGGAAAACCACAGGGAATTATAAGGAACCTAATTAAAAGTAACCTGAACAATTAGCAGATACCAATCATTTATTTAGTTAGTCAAAAAATTTCCTTAACACAGCTAACATGCCAGAAACTGTGATCATTGCTATAGTTATAGTTCTCCCACATGAGTTTTGTAGTTAAGGACAAAGAGAAGAAGTCCAGGCAATTGCTGTCAGGTAAGATCTGAGGGGACTGCAGAGAGGGTGGGATCTGAGGGCCCCTGCACAAGCAATCTTCCCTTAGGGGAAGTAGCTTGATTAGAGTCCCACAGAGACAGCAATGCTGGCCAGCCTGCACTCTCAGTAGCAATGAGTATTTCCTTTCCCTGCATCCTCACTAGCATTAATCTTGGCCACTTTGACTGGCATAAGATGAAATCTCAAAGTAATTTTAATTCGGTTTTCTTTGATGGCTAACAATGTTGAACATTTTCAAAATGTTTTCAGCTATTTGTGGTTTTGTTTGAGAACTCTAGTTGGTTCTATATTCAATTTTTAATTGAGTTATTTGTTTTCTTGATGTTAAGGTTTTGAGTTCTTTGTATATTCTAGATACTAGCCCTCAGATATATAACTGGAAAAGATTTTGTTCTTTGCCTGAATGATGGTGTCCTTTGCTGTGTGATGTCCTACTTATTAATTGTTGGTCTTAATGCTTCTGCTATTGGGGTCTTGTTCAGAAAGTCTTTTCTTGTGCTAAAAAGTTCAAGCATAGTCCCCACTTTCTCTGCTATCAAGTTCGGGGTATCTGTTCTTCTGTTAAAGTCCTTGATTCATTTGGAGTTTAGGTTTGTCAAGGGTGGTAGGTATGAATCTATTTTCATTCTTTTACATGCTTCTGTGTATTTTAGCAAGAATCAGTTTTTAAGATATTATCAATATGGAAATCAGTGTGGAAGTAACTAAAATAATATGAAATAAGAGTTACAAGAAAAATCTAACTATTCCATTTGTATATGTATGCCCAAAGGATTTTATGTCCTGCTACAGAAATACTTGCTGATCATGTACATTGCTGCTCTGTTAATAATAGCCAAGAATTGGAAACTGTCTAGATGCCTATCAATTGATGAACAGATAATGAACATGTGCTATATTTGCATGATGGAATAATATTCAGTTGTTACGAAAAATGAAATTTTCAAGTAAATGGATGGAGCTAGAAAAAAATCATCTGGAGTGGGATAACCTAGACCCAAGAAAACAAATCTTGTGTGTTTTCCCTTATGTGTAAATGTAGGCTTTTAACCTTTAGATATGTGTGCTTTATTCAGAATAACCACGGAGGTTAGGTAAGAGACCAGTGGGAAGAGAGGATCTTTTAATCAAAGAGGAATAAAATTTAGTGTTATATAGGAATAAATGGGGAAACTGGACTGAAAGGATTAAGTGGGGAGGGAAATGGGAGAATGGGCTAAAGGATGGACTATGAGGAGATGCAACTAACACTAAAGTCATATGGAAACCTACTATTGTATAAGACTGTGTGTGTGTGCGTGTGTGTGTGCATGTGCATGCGTGTGTGTGTATGTGCGTGTGCGTGCGCGTGTGTATATGCATGTGCGTGCGTGTGTGTGCATGTGCATGCGTGTGTGTGTGTGCGTGTGCATGCATGTGTGTGTGTATGTGCGTGTGCATGCGTGTGTGTGTGTGTGCATGCGTGTGTATGTGCGTGTGCGTGTGCATGCGTGTGTGTGTGCATGCATGTGTGTATGTGTGTGTGTGTGTGTGTAAGTGCGTGCGTGCATGTGTGTGTGTGCATGTGCATGCATGTACGTGCGTGTGTGCGTGTGCAAGTGTGTGTGTGTGTATAAGTGCGTGCGTGCATATGTGTGTGTGTGCATGCGTGTGTGTATATGTGCGTGTGCGTGCATGTGTGGGTGTGTGTGTGTATGCGTGTGTGTGCGTGTGTGTGTGTGTATGTGTATGAATATATTTTAAATAGAGTCACTATATAAAGCCCCAACTGGATATGTTACAAAGTAAAAATCTTTAGTACAGGAATGTCTTTTGTGATTTTGAGCTGTTAGCCAAGGGTAATCATCAATCTCACTCATCTATGAACCCACAACAATAGCTACAACAGCAGCAAGATACTCTGATTCAACAGTGGCACAAATGCTATAGGAATAACCATTGACTATTTGATTTATTTAAGGCCCACTATATGAGGTGGAAACTACTTGACACTGTTAATGAGACAAAGAATCTGAGATTAAATAGTTCATAGGTCCTAGGGGAAATCCTAGTATTTTGCTAAATGAACATAGCAATAAAATGATTCTTAGTGGTTCATTTCTCTAGCTGTAGATCAGTGTATCACACAGCCCTCATCAGAGAAGCTTCCTCTTACAGTAGATAATAATCAACATAGAGACCCACAACTGAACAATGGACAAGAGAGCGAGAGACCTTGGAGCATTCAGTTATAAAAGGCAAGTCTTCATCACACTCTTCTCTGAAGGCGCAGAGATCTATGAGAAAAAAGTGGCAGAAAGATTTTAAGAGATGGTGGTGGTAGATGACTCCAAGGAAACCAGCATTTTCCAGATACAACAAGGCTGATGCATCTATGAACTCACACAGAGACTATGTCATCAAGTATAAGAACCTGTACAAATTCAAGCTAGAAAAAATCCTAGCATGGAGAAAAACATCCCACCCCTAGCCAAGAAGTTATTTGCAATTGATACCTGCTAGGAGAGGAAAATTCATTTTCTTCAATGGAGTGTCATTGAGTGTATCTCACACTCCAGGGCAGGCCTCATGCTCAGGAGTAACAAAAAGACTAGACTCTGTTTTTTCTTTATGTGAGCTCCTCCTTCCTTCCTTCCTTCCTTCCTTCCTTCCTTCCTTCCTTCCTTCCTTCCTTCCTTCCTTTCTTTCTTTCTTTCTTTCTTTCTTTCTTTCTTTCTTTCTTTCTTTCTTTCTCTCTTTGAGACAGGAAAGATCATGAAGTTGGTAGATAGGGTAGTAGAGAAGATCTGGAAGATCTTGGGAGAGCTGGAATAACATGATCAAAATATATTGCCTGAAATTTTTTTAATAAAAAAATTAAATTAAGAGTTGGTCAGAAAGGCAAGGCCAGGCTTCAAAAGAAGAACATACTTTGCAGAAATCTCGGACCCTCAGGTAAGTATGGCATATTCTGTATAACACAGTGGAGGAGGCCAGAGAATGGGACTTGTCAGAAGGCAGCGAGACATGATGCTGGGAAGGAAAATAGCGGCCAAAGTCTGAATCACCTTAGTTAATGTCTAAGAAGCTTGAATTTCACTCTAAGCACTGGCATGATGTTTGGGTTAAGGAGTGAGTTATCTCCATTTTAGAAAGGACAGAGAGGACATGACAGCAAAGTGTAGTCAAGTTTTCCTAAAACAGATCATATAATAAATACTTCAGCCATGAGTTGGCTTCTATAACTACTCTGTTTTGTAGCTATCCTTGTGACACAAAAACAGGCATACATAGTACTTAGATGATTAGACATGAACTGACTATACTCTAATATTTTTAATGTTATTAAAAATAACCAGGCATGGGCTAGAGGGATGGCTCAGCTGTTAAGAACACTGACTGCTTCTTCCAGATCTCCTGAGTTCAATTCCCAGTAACCACATGGTGGCTCACAACCATTCCTAATGGGATCTGATGCCCTCTTCTGGTGTGGCTGAAGACAGATATAGTGTACTCATATTCATACATACATGCAATAAATAAATAAATCTTTAGAAAAAAAATCAGGCATGGGCTGAATTCATTATGCTATAATTGCCTATACTGGGTTAGAAGAAGTAAAAATAAGGGTTTAACAGTCTTTATTCTAGACCCAGGCCTTGTATGTTCTTTGTTTGGTGGTTCAGACTCTAAGAGCCCCAAGGGTCCAGATTAGTTGACTCTGCTGGTCTTCCTGTGGAGTTCCTATCCCTTTCAGGGCCCATAATCCTTCATCCTATTCTTCCATAAGAGTCCCAAGCTCCATCTACTGTTTGTCTGTGGGTGTCTGTATCTGTCTGAGTCAGCTTGCTCCTGTCTGCAAGCATAATGGAGTATCATTAATAGTGTTAGGGATTGGTGCCTGCCTGTGGGATGAATTTCAAGTTTTCCCATCTCAAGTTATTTGTTTGCCATTCCCTCAGTCTCTGCTCTGTCCTTCATGCCTGTATTTCTTGTAGACAGGATAAATTTGTCTCCCCGCACATATGTAGGAGATGTGCAACTTGGTCTTCCTGTGGGTCCTGAACAACTGGAGTGGGGGCTATCCCAAAAGCTGCTGTCTATATGTGGGATATGTTCTAGCTCTGCCGCCTTGGCTGGACTCAATGGCAGAGGAAGCACCTAGCCTCCCAGAGACTTGAGTGCTAGGGTGGAGGGATATGGAGGGGGTGGGCCCACTCTCACGAAGGAGAAGGTGTGGAGGGATGGGGAGAGTATTGTGGGAGGGGGTGACATGGAGGGGACAGTGAGTGGAATATATAATGAATAAGTTAAGTAAAATGAATAAATAAATAAGGAGTCTTCAAGCAGTGGTTATGTTTTATATGGGTATAGTTCAATAAAGAAGCAAGAAAGTGGACGATGCTTATATTTTAATAGTAATGCATTAAAGCTTGAAGAGGAGAAATTAAGAACGCACTGAAGGGAGGAAGGGCTCAGACATTCATGGAAAGGGAGAGCATGATGAGGTAAAGCATTTACCCAAAGGTAGATGAAAGGTCGCAGCCTTTTCCTTTGGGACAGGGAAGCGGGAGATAGGATGAGTGGCCATGACAGTGCACTTGTGGAACAACAGGGAGTTAGGGTTCTATCATCTTCCCTCCAGCTTTAGAATGGGGTTTCTGCTGAGGCGAAATGAGTTTCAAATGCTTAGGAGTCCTTAAGATGGAAGTGAAAAACATCTTTTGGAAAATGCAAGAAAATCCAGTCGTTATTAGCAGCCCCTCAGACCCACACTACTTTTCAGTAGCCCTTGAGTACACAAGCTACTGTGTGGTTAATACCGTGAGTCTAGAACCCACACTTTGTCTTACGCTGCCTGTGAGGTCTTACACCATTTTCAGATTCATGATGGAACCATGTAAACTACAAAGGGACTTGGGTCCCATAGCTTCTACTTCTGAGGAGTTGACCCTCCCTGAACCCTAAATTTTCATACACAGCAATATAAAGCATCAAGAGGCTTGCCACAAAAGTGTCTCAGGCAGTTAGGGAGACCCATATGTCCCCATGTTTTTCCAGCATAGGAATATTAACTCATAGTTCCAAGTAAGGAGGACAGCAGAAATGTTAGACCAGAAAACAGAAACAAAGATAAGTAGGCTTTAAAGATCAATCGAGACATTAATTGGAACAACTTATTCCTCTATGAAGAGCATCATCCAAGTGGAGAATCTTGGAAACCACAGTGCATTGTTCTGTGAGCAGAGTCACAGGTTATGGAAATAAATTCTTTTCCAGGCTTCCTCAGGTCAGAGGGAAGTGGGTTGCAAAATATACTTATTTGCTGAATTTTTCTTGCTACCTCCATATTTATAGGCAATCTCTTTCTCCTGCCCAACTAAAGTAACTATTTATAAGCAAATTTTGGAAGTCCTGTGTAAACTCCATGTGGCTCAGATACCAGGGCGGGCTTATTTTGCCCACCTGTGATGAAAAAGCCATATATGAACTGTTCCTGCTTTATCTCAGCGGAAGCTATGAACTTCTCTGTTGTGAGATTGGCTCCTGAATTATCTGAACAAGGTGTGGGCTTTTAAGCTGTTTGGGCCCTTCTAACGCACAAGGGAAACAGAGGAAGCTGGAGCAAAGATGGAGTTAGAATAGACATATTAATTTGCATGTGGGGGAGGAAGTCTATAAATGACAGAGCATTTCGCCGGCAGTGTTTGTCAGTGTGCACAGACTCCGTTACTTTGCGCTACCCAATTATGCGCTACATTAATATTTTATGCACAGCACACTACATTTCATAGTGTCACTAAAATTAAATCTGACTCCCACAAACACTGGCAGACACCAAGTCATGTAAAATGTGGCTGCAGTGCCGCTCACAGGGGTCTTTGACCTGCTGTAATCATCCTCAGTTCAAAGCATCAGAAGGCCACATTTCTCCCTATAATAATTTGATAGCATAGATAATGTTTCAGACAGGATAGATTGGCTTTTCATCAAACTGGAGTTTAATGTCTCTCTTCTTTTAATGTTCTGTTACCTAGGTGATATTCTTCAGGCACTATCAAGATAGGTTGAGCTAGGACAGAAGTTGTCTGTCTCTTCCTAGATCGGACACATCCCAGAGATGGGAGACTGTGAGAAAACTTGAGGAGAGCCACACTTCAGCACAATAGTGAGGCTGTGAAACATTTGTAAAGCAGTCTCTCTATTAGTGAAGGATCCTTTCTATTTCATACTCAGTGTATGAATTTGTTCTCTGAGTATTAATGAGGCAGCATGAAAAGAAATTACAAAACACGGCAAAGAAAAGGAGCCCTTTGTCCTGGTGCGGGCTTTCTGCATATCTAACGATTACTAAGGACATATTCTCCTTCCCTGATACAACCCTGAAACATGCTAGAACTCTCATCAGAAATGATATGGATTAGGAAGAACAAGTAGTAAAATCCTTATAAACCTGCCATGGCTCATGATTGTACCCTATCATCTTACACTCACATTCAAAGCATTCTAGAGCCACCCTATAATCTAATTTATAGTAAGAGAGAGAATGGAAAACAAGCAAACAAAGATTTCTTAGCAGCCTTATGAAATAACACTGGAAAGCAACTGAAATAGTATGTGTGAAGTAACAGTTACTAATAGCACTGCAATGACAAAGTATTTAACAAAAGCCGCTGAGCAAGAAGTAAGGGTTTGTTTTGCTCAGAGTCTAAGGGGACAGCCTATCACTGCAGGGATGTCATGGCAGGAACTGGAGGAGGCAGCTTGTCACACTGTGTCTACCAGTAAACACAGAGGGATGACTACTCGTGCTTAGCTCCCTTTCTCCTTTCTATTCAGTCTAGGACTCAGACCCATGGATTGATACCATCCAAAGTGAAGCTGGGTCTTCCCACATCAATTAACCTAGTCTAGATAATTCTACATAGACATCCCTAGAAGCTTGTCTCTTCAATGACTCTAGATCCTGTTAACATGGCAATCAATATTAACCATCCCATTTACCTAATGAGAATATACTTAATTACAATTGATTGTCTCTTAAGGAGCCCATACCCAAAATTGTTTGTTTATGTCTTACTTTATTTCTGAGCTAAGAGAGCATTAGCTGATGGCTGTGTACTTCATGAGCTCATCCAAGTAATGGAAGACCTGGTAGACTCCTTTGGTTGGGAAAGGAAGATCCCAAACCACCAGTTTAATAGAGTGTCTAGCTCTAAGTCCAGCCATGGTTTCGATTCATTTAATTTTATTAATTCTTTGCCTTTTAAGTAAGGGCTGACTCATTTAGTGTTTTAAAGTTGCTCATAAAATTTCATCATAATTCTAATTTACATTTTGATTTTGTTGGTATTTGGTGAGACCTGTGAACCAGTATATCTTTAAGTTTAATGATTGTTACAAATGTGCTTGAAACTATGTGTTCTGTAGCTTTTTAATGTAGTGTTTGACATACATCTGTTTGGACAAGATTAATAATTATGTTGATCAAATCTATGATTTTGTTAATTACTTTGCCTGCTGAGCCATTATTTATGAAGACAGCATTAAGGCTCTCACATGTTCTTTTTTTAATTCATTCATTTTCAGTAGCAATTTTTGTTTCTAATTTTTGTCGTGATTGTGATAGATACATACAATTTCAAAATGACATTTCCCCCAAATTTATGTCTTTTTTTATTCTTTTATTTCTATTTTTTAATTTATGTCTTATCATACCTATGTGTTCTAATATTTGGGCTTTAATGTTTTTTATGCTAACAGCACAGCCCCATTAGCCTTCCTTCCATGAGCATTTGGTATGTATTTTTCAACTAGGATTTTTAAAAATGTTGTTTGATTGCTCAACACTACACAGCGAACTTTTTAAAGATCTGATGGCTACCTTCACTATCGAATATACTTTGATGCACTTAATCACCACCAAAATGCAAACGCCATGATGGAGCTAGAACTAGGAAAAAGGTTAGTGTTCTATCCTCTTTTGTACCTCACCAAGTGCGCCCTTATCTTCTAATGTTTAGCTGTTTTTGTTCTTGTTGAAAGCATGAAATCCAATGTGAAGCTCTGCAGTCCAGAGTGGCTACTCAAGCTAGATGGAAGGTCACTGCTTTGTTCAACCTGTTTTGTCAAGGTGTGATTTTTTTATATGCAACATATTGATAATATCATTTAAATTTTAAGAAAACATGATTTATTTTCATATTGTGTGCATGTGTGTGTGTGTGTGTGTATGTCTGTGTGTCTGTGTATATGTATGTGTGGGTATGGAGGTATGTGTGGTTGCATGTGTGACAGTGCCTGTGTGGTAGAGACACTGTTATAGAGTCAATTCTCTTCTTCCACCTTTATGTGGGTTCTGGTGCTGAATTCAGGTCACAAGGCTTTGCAGCCGGTGACCTTACCCTCTGGCCTCCAGTCAAACCTTGGAAGACTTGCCTGGCTCTAGTTAGTCACTACAGACAGGTGTCCCTGGATTCCTATCTCATACCCATGGTGCAGCCAAGCTGAGCCCATGGACTACTAAGGTTAGCATTACATTGAGGTTAAACCCACTTAAACCCACATACCTATAAACTGCCTATTACTGAGGTAAGAGCACAGCAACCATGCACAAGTGGACCTAACTGGAATACGAACAAGGGGTGTTAATCTTAGCCAAGTGTCAAGTTTGAAACCTGGCGTGGTGGTTCATGCCTTTGAGCACAACAGCCCCTCCCCCCAGTTTCACCCAAGTTTCAGTTGTGAATAGACACATACCTTTTCATTATTGCAGTTACTTTGTATGGAATCCTATCACTTTTTTTTTTTCAAACAAAGCCTGATTCTATTCATTTTCTATTTTCAGATCAATCAAATACTATTCATTTTTCCCTTTTTCTATAAGTTTCCAAGACATAATTTATGTTATTTTACTTTTACTTTTCAATGTCTTTTTTCCCCTTCACTTTCAAGCTATTTAAAGAGAGATGTGGGAGAGGTTAGGTGATCTGGAATATGCCCTAATGGAGACATTGTGATTACATCCTTTCTGGAACTTCCTGTTCTCCCACTGTACACAGCCTGCTTCTAGGTTGTACTGATTCGACCATATTCAATCACCAGGAAACAACTTTGACTGGTTTAATTCTTTACTCTGCCAACATTATTTGTGTAAAAGGCATTTATCTGCTGGCACTGATTAACTTATGGCTGGGGGAAAAACAAGACATATCAGAGAAAAGTTGAGAGCTTTTAAAAAAAATACCATGAAAACAAATGCTTTCCTTCCTTATTCTACAGCAGAGTTGCTGGCAGCCATTTGTCATCAAGAGATCATGCAGCTTGTAAGTAAAACTGGCACACAGAAGAGGAAAAAGTCAAAGACCTCCTCATTCTGAAACTGTACCTGGGGACTCACTCTTTGCACCTCTGAGGAGCTTAATTCAATACCTTTTCTTATTGGATAGTCAGGGTTGTCTTGGATTTCCATAGTGTAATGAAGGATTCTAGCCCCAGGTAAGAGGCAAAGACAGAAGGGAGGGCACAGGAAGGTGGGTTGCCACGTGCCTTCACTAAGGGTATACGGTAACCCTATTTCAGAAGGAAATAAGTCAATATTACACAGGATTACATAAGTGGGTGCTAGCTTTACCTTCCATTATCATTAATGTCCCAAACAACAAGCTCTTAAAAAGAGAAGGTTTTGTGATAGCAGCTGAGTGTTCTGTTATTCACCCATCTAACTGCATTTGTTAAGTGCTACAGAAAATCAGGGGGGGAGGGGTGAGTTCCTACTTTCAGTGTAACTGTATGGTAACACTCTCGAAGAAGGCAAGAAGATAAAGTTGCTTGTCATTCTTTTCCTGACTCCAAGCAACCCAGTATACAGAAAGACAACTCCCACTCTGAAGACCTGAGAGAATTACGTTCAGGCCTTAGACTCTGAGCCTCAAACTAGCTTTATGATGATGCAACATTTTTGGGAAAATTTGTATCATTTCTACTAATGAGCCAATGCCCAACCCCTGAGCTGCTTGAACTGTCAGGTCAGGTGGCTGACTGCACCTACCAACACTCCTCCAACTTTGGGCATTGGAGCAGGGTATATAAAGTCTAACAGAAGTCTTGGCTTAGAGCCCTATTCTAGGTCTACCATGATGAGACCAAGCAGCCAGCAGCAACTAGAAGTTCAAACACAAGGCAGAGTTCACAGACAGATGCTCTAGATTAGTAGTAGCAGCCATCTGAGCATTGACAAGCCACATTTGAGTTTCAGTGTGCCTTATGTTACCTGCAGTTGAGAATTCAGTGTACCAGTGTCAGATGTGACCCAGTCTGGGGTCAGGGTTAGAACAGGTAGACAAAAGACTCTGCCCTTGAACTTAGTTGTAGGATGGTAAAACCTAACACTTGGCCAAGCTTAACACCCCTTGTTTGTATTCCAGTTAGGTTCACTTGTGTAGGTTTGCTGTACTCTTACCTCAGTAACAAGCTGTTTACAGTATGTGGGTTTAAGTGGGTTTAACCTCAATGCAGTGCTAGCTTTAGTGGTCCATGGGTTTGGCTTGGCAGCACCATGGGTATGAGATAGGAACCTGGGGACACCTGTCTGTAGTGACTACCTAGAGTCAGGCAAGTCTTCCAAGGCTTGATAGGAGGCCAGTAACTGTGACTAGATCTAATATTCCCATGATCCTAAATAGACAGCCACGGGATATGCTACTTTTTTTAGCTATTCACTTGGCTCTTTCTGAACAACCATGCCATGAGTATATTTAGGATATGCCTGAGCTTAGAGTGCTGCATAGTTCTGAATCAGTGTCAACATACCAACACACTCTCAGCAAATCTGGACTGGAGCTACGTATGTTCCTGAGATTGTGGAAGTCACTATAGGCTTTGAGAAAGTTAGCCTGCTTAAGAATTCCTGGGAAGACAGTTACAAACAACCCAGACTGGGGAGACTGACGCAATCAATGCACAGATGATAGTATACACCAGCAAGCATTAGATGCTTTCAGAAAACCAAGACCTGACCTAATTAGGGCCAGAAACTGACCAGATAATAATCAGTAGGGGAGACCTCTCAGGGAATTTAAAGTGGCTTTAAATGAGTTTGGGGAAAATGCAAACATTCCAATAGTCTAATGGAGAAAATGCAAGCAATGGAAGCAATTAAACAATCAAATGGATCCTTGAGCAGAAATTACACTTTGCAAAATAAAAATGTGACAGAAAGCATCAAGAGCAGAAACAAATGGGAGAATTAGAGGGCTCGAGGACACGCTCTTTGAAAATACACAGTTCGAGGGGGGAAAGGAAAAATAATGAGAATAATTTATGAGAAATTTTAGCCAGTGTTAGGACAAGTGTGAATAATTAGAGTTCAAGGGGAACTTGAACATGACCGAAGGGTAGAATGCTTAGTCAAAGAAGTAATGCAGAAAACTTTTCAAACTCAGAGAAGGATAAAAATATCCAGACATTAGAAAGCCGAATCTCACCAGTCCAATTTAGCTTAAAGAAGCCTATCCTAAGGCATCGTGTAATCAAGCTCTCCACCGTGGAGACAAAGAAAATTCTCAAAGCTGAAGAGAGGAGAAACAAATGACACAGGAGTATTCCAGTTTATCTTAATAGCAGACTTCTGAGCTGAAACTCTACTGCCCAGGCAAGAGAAGAATAAGTGGATCTCACGGCCCTGAAACACCGGGCCAAGAATACCGTTCCCAGCATTTAGAAATGAGGGGGACATAAAGATATTCCCACATGGTTTAGTTATTTTTCTGTCACCGTGATAAAATATCACAACCAAGGTAACTTTCAGAAGGAAGAGTTTATGTGAGTTTTCAGTTCCAGAGGGATAAGAGTGCACCTCGGCAGGGAATCTTGGCAGTATGCAGCAGTCATGGCAGCAGGAGGCTTAGATTACTTTTTGAAATGCAAGCTGAAAGCAGAAAGAGTGAACAGGAAGCAGAAGGAGGCTGTAAGGTCTCAAAGCCCACCTTCAGTGAAGTACTTCCTCCAGCAAGGCTGTACCACCCCCACCTCCCCAACAGCACTGGCAACTGGGGACCAAGTGTTCAAACACCCCAGCCTAGGGGGGGCATTTAGAACGGGATATATATGGAATGGTAAAGGAAGCTTATCAAACTAAGAGAAAGTATTATTAATTGGTAAGAAGAAAACATGGGAGGTTTAAAACTCACTGGTCATAGTAATTACAAAAGCAACTTCATAATCCCCTAATATAATGGAAAATGAATGGAAACTGCACAGTCAAAAACTTGGAGGTAAATTGACAGAAAATTAACTTTATCATTAGTATATTTTCTTTTATTCTTTCATTTGCTCATTTTGGTTATCTCTGTGGTCATATAAAATTGCAACACACAGAGGTTGTTATAGTGCAAATTAATTTTAAGTCTCATAGGTATCATAAGGCAAAACTGTACAATAAAAACAATCCCAAAATTATAAGTAAGGAATCAAAACACACGACTATACCTTCCTGGTAAATTGATTAACCAGGAAGGAAGACTATATGGGAGAGAAAAAGGAAGAAAATGCCACAGAATAAGAGGAGTTACACACCACTTGGCCAATATTCTGTTCCTGACTCTCATGAGGGACTAAAGTCTTTTTCCTATTTACAGTCATCCTGGCTTCAGCTTGTCTTTCAGACAATAGCAAAATTACAATATCAAGTTAGAGATGTTGGAAAGACAGCTCAGTGGTTAGGAACACTAGCTGTTTTTTCAGAAGACCAAGTTTCAATTTCCCAAGTTCAATTCTCAGCTCCCACATGGTGGCTCACAACTGTCTATAACTCTAGACCAAAAGATCTGACATCATGTTCTGGCCTCCGCAGGCCCTGCATGCATGGTGCATAGACACGCATACAGGCAAAACACCTGCACATTTAAATTTTTAAATAAATTATATCAAATTATAGAGTCTCTCATGGTGGCAATGTACAACCATGTGCAGTTTTCTGGAACCCTGCACCAAATTATGTAACATGATCCCAAATGCCAGGAAGTCTTTCCCAGTGACTTCTTATTGGCACACAAGTTCTTCATGAAATATAATCCCCATCAGAAATGAAGATCTGACACATTGGTTCTACCACAAGAGTGTTCCTGGCAATCTTTGGCAAAGGAGCACTGATACTTATTTATACACTGATTTGGGGAAAGCAGAAAGGTAACATGCTGTTCTTAATAACTTAATTGTCATTTTGAAAACATACACAGGATTTTAGTTGATGCCATGAACTAGATTTCTATCATACATTTTACCTGAGTAAATGAACGATTTCAAGTTGCTTTTAAAACATTTCTGAAGGAAGTATGTTCAATAGGTCACTTGAAAAATTTTTGTGACTGTTAACCCATTTCTTCTCACAGTATCTCTTCCGATGCCTTCCACAAACACATTGCTGTTAATGCTAGATGTCCCAAACGTGAAAAGATTTGTTTCAGGTTGTCTCTCAGTGGTTTTTCCATGATAACAATGAGATGCATTCATTCCCAGGTTAGAAAGGAAGAGCTGTGGTCTGTCTTCAAACCCTTACCCTGCATATTCCAATTGCCACCTAGGACTATACTAGGTCACCTATCTCCTATGCTCCTTTTTGCCCCCTTCACTTTACAGTCATAGCCATGACTATGCCAGCAGAGTGAGGTAGGTGTGGGGGCTTGTGCTGACCCTGGCACATAGATGGGGAGTACCGATATAGGCAAAAAATATGAATCTTACTTCAAAGTAAAATTGAGAAAGAGGTAAGCTGACATACAGTCGGAGGATAGTCCCGTCTGCAGCCAAGCTCTCTACTCCCTGCAGTAAGTGGCATCTCTGTGCACCCAGACTTGGTGTCTACTGAAAACATTCCTTACATCTCAGGCAGAATACCCAAAATCTAATGCTTTGCCTATAGTCACTGAAGTGCCTAAAGAAGGGAAGGTACTGTCACAATTAAACCGATTGGGTTGGTTTATATTTATACTTCAATTCATTCTAATTATATACCTTTCTTTTAAAACATATTAGAAATTTGGCACTGGTCAATTGCCTCACAATAGTAAACAATGATTTATTTATGCACACGTTATAATTTCATCCTCTTTAATCATTATGAGCTCATGGCCTTTCACTGGCAGCCAGCTCTAATCAGTCCTTATTAAAGCAGTCTTACTTTGTGACAAGATTTCCCAGGCTTGCTTTGATTTCTACCATTTAAGAATATTTTAAGAGGCCAGGTTCATTTTAATGGGTATAGAGACCAAAGTCCAGGTGCTTGTATCTGCATTAAGCATTTTTCCATGGGTTTCAGGTCAGTGCAGAGTGACTCAGAGGCTATTAATATGACCTAATATTAGACCTTTAAATAACAATCCTCCATTTGCAATTGCTTAAGCCTCCTTTCTTGATCAACCCTGGGAGTCCATTAGTTTTTCCTATCATTTTCCCCCTTTCTTCTTTGATGTTATGTGATGTGACTAGCGGCTGTATCTGAAAGTACATTTACATGCATAACACTATTCTAAATTAAGTTTCTTTCCAGTGTTTCCTGACAGAAAGCAGCATTATGTGCCTCTAAAAACCCCTGCTTGCAAAGATATGTGATGATCAGACACAATATACACAAAAGTCCAGGCCATGATACTATAGGAATGCCTAATTATAAACATTAATGCTAAAAATAATTTACATAGTAAAGTGTTCTCATTTCCCATGGTTTTGAGGTAGGAAAAAAATAAGAGTTAGCCTAGATGATTTTGTGACTTTATTAAGATATAATTCCTTTGTTGTTTTTCCAGAGTATCATGGATATTGTGGCCTCAGACTCACTCTGTAGCTGAGGATGACCTTAAGCAGCTGGTCCTCTTTCTTGTACCAAATACATCACTCATTTAATATATATAATTCAGTGGCTTTTAGCATCACAGTGTTGTATAGCCACCATGAAGACACATGTTAGAACATGTAATTACCTCATGATAGAACCTTAGAGCTCCTGGCATTTGCCTTTCATTGCTCGCCCCTAGAGACCTCAGCCCTGGCCATGTACTCAAAATTCATATACAAGTCATCACTTCTGAGCATTTCATATAAGTGTCACTGTATATTTAATAAACCTTTAAGTGTCAGCCATTTGATTGTATAAATCTTTGTTTCATGATTGAATCATATCCATTGTACAGCTATAAGATATTTATTTATAGGCTTAAGTTGGCCACACCTTTTTAAAAAAAAATAAAATGACAGTATCTCACTATGTAGCTCTGGCTGACCTGAAACTTGGAGATCTACCTGCCTCTCTGCCTTCTTGAGTGCTGGGATTAAAGGCATGCACCACCTGCCTATGTCTATACCTTTTGTTTATTGTGAATGATGATGCTATAGGTATCCATGTACATTTGTTTTGTGTGACATACGTTTCCAGTGTTATTGGGTATGTATGATCATTTTTAATTCTCAGCCTGACACAATCTAGATTTCCTAGGAAGGGAGTATCTGTCAGGGGTTGTCTAGATTAGATTGGATTTTGTGTATGTCTATAAGAGAGTATCTTTATTAAATTGATGGGAAGGCTACCTACCCACTGTAGGCAGCACCATTCCCTAGGTCTGGAACCTGACTGTATGGATAGAAAAACTAAGCTGTGTGTAGGCATTCATGCATTCATTTCTGCCTTCTCTTTACTGTGGACGTGACTCATCACTTCCAGTTCCTCCCTGATTTCCTTTCAGTGATGAACTTTAACCTAGAAGTGTAAGCCAAACACAGCCTGTACTTCTTAAAGTTGTTTTTGTCGGCGTATTTTATCACAGCAACAGAAATTAAACTAATATGGTATGTATACTCAGGAGTGCAGTTCCTGGATCTTGTGGTAGCTCTACTTAACTTTCTGAACAACTGCCATTTGTTTCTAATATTACCACTTTCCATTCATCTGAGGGGGATTTTAGTGTCCTACAGCTATCTACTCTGTGATGCGGATACATTGTTTTGTTACTATTACTTCGGAAGAGCTGATGTAAATGTACAATAAGTATATAAATACATCTAGTGAAAAAATCTAGTATAACTCTTAGGGATGTGTTTTCCATCACACCTAAGAGACCTGTATGATGTCTACCTGACACCAGATTCCTCTCTTGCTTTACTGAGTAACGACTAGAAGGAATAAGTGGACAAAACTAGAAAGACTCCATGATTGACAGAAGTAGAAGAAGGACCAGATCCAGGAGACAAGAGGACTAAGGACTGAAGGAAGCTGAGATACGAATGGATGATCTCTTTAGAAACTGTGTTGCCTAAGCATACTTTTAGAACTTTGTTTTCCCCTTGAAGATAATAAAATTCTACCACATTTTCTTTTCCTTTAAGAGATCTTAGATTTCTAAGAAGCATTCTAGAACATCTAGCTCAAATCTTACATTAATTTGGAAACATTCACATTTCTATCCTTCTTGGCTCTAAAAGGGTCTACAGGGGTCTGGGAGTGTCAGGAACCATTGTGACTGCACTTCTTCAGTACATACAGATCAAGTCTGTACATTCAAGTCAGTGTTTACTAAGTATGGCAGGTATCTTTAGAGTCAAATTCTTACAAACTTGGGGCTGAACAAAACAACCCTTTAAAAGCCCATGATGGCACCTTCAAAACTGTTCCCGTCTCAGTGAAAATTCTTTGGAGAATCCTATGAAGAACCAGCCCAGGCTACTATTCTTTCAGGTGACCTACACAGTAAACATAGCTCAATATAAAGCCAACCGGAGCATGCCCAGCTTTTGTTCTCTTTTGAACATGGCTCTGAGACTTTAAATTGAGCATGCTTAGAATTGCCCAGTTCTACATACACTAACTTATAATATGTATCTGCACTGTAATATGTTAAACTTAGTTATATAGGGACTTCCTGTTAAAGTTATTTTAATGGGTAATATCTTTCCCTCAGAACCTTTTCTGTTTCTATTAGCATTCACTTTTGAGCGGGCATCTAGCTCAGTAGCAGAGCACCTCTCTAGTATTTTTAAGGTGCTGTCCATGATCACCAGCACCATAAAGCAAAGAAAGAAAGAAAAATCTGAATAAGCACGCCTGAAAAGAAAATAGCTTAGGAAGAGGGATGAATAGAGGCCCAGCACACAATGCTGCCATGGTGACAATGCTAAGGAATATAGCATTGCAACGAGAAGGACAGAGAGAAAAGTCTGGAAGTCAGCAGAAAGCAGAGTAACCTGAATCAGCATGGTAAATGTCAGTTGCAGCCGTATCCCTTTGCTCCCTTGCTGGTTAGAGGTAGGGGTGGGTGAGGGGCAGAATGGGAATAAGAAAGTTACTATGACCTCAATCACAGCAGCTCACCTGCAGCTCCTACTGAAGAATTATACAGTCCTCACAGGCTTCATAAACTGGTGGGGGCAGCCAGTAAGATAAAAAACAATTGCTTTGCTCTAAAGAAGGAACCCATGCCCCAAAGCCAAGGTGCAACAGCAGCCTCTGCTACACATCATTCTGCTCTGGAGCAAGCATGAACCCCTGGTATTGCTAGAAATCTTGAGCCTGTGCTTGCCTCCAGGGTAGAGAAATCCTACCCCAAAGGGTCCAAAGACTGCCATAGACTCAAACAGAATACCATAAGAACTTGCCTGCTAGAAGAAAGAAAGCTCTACTACCTAGCTCATAACCTGGGGACTAAGGCAGCTGTAACAAAATTGCAGCATCATCCACACCCATGCCTTCAAAACTGAGAAATGTCCCAACTGCAGATCCCATCCTACAGATACACAAACACCACCATCAGTTGATTGGGCCCAGAAACACATGAGCTTACCAGGTAACACGTTTCTACCAGCCACTGTATTGGATTTATAGGAACCAGGAGTTCTTGTTCCCAGCTATGGTGTGGAACTGCAGCCACTAGCGCAAACAGTGACAGCATCAGCCTTGGCAGTCTCTCAAACCCTTAAAAATTTTTCCTGGAACCCTTCAGCTCCAGGATGGGAAATACCAGTGCTTAGCGTCAGCTGCATTTACCCCACAACAACTAGGGAAGGCCTTAGCCACAGCCCAAGGCCTGAGGTCTACAGTTCTGGTACATATGTCTTGCAGTTCCAGAGCCATGATTACCAACAGCAAGAGCCTTGCCCTTCTCATCTCCTGCTACTTATGAGCTAACATTATTATTCATGTCCTACAACTCTAGGACTTCAGAGACACAAGGTGAGAGCTCTAGTCTATCATATTCAACCCATGAGTGTTAAGTAAGATCACAATCACACCCAGAACCTTTAGGATCATGTATACCCATGTTACAGTCTAGTGTTGCCTGTATATGTCCCAAAGGGTATAGGGCAGCTGATCTCAACCTGAGGTCACAAACCCTTTGAGGGTGAAATGACCCTTTCACAGGGGTTGCCTAGGACCTTCTGAAAACACAGATATTTAAATTACATTACAATTCATAACAGTAGAAAATTTAGAGTTATGAAGTAGCACTGAAAATAATTTTATGGTTAGGGATCACCAAACCATGAGGAACTGTATTAGAGAGCCACAGCATGAAGAAGATTGAGACCACTAGAAACTCTAGAGAGTTTTCTTCCTAGCACGTAGACTGGATACCATATCTGTTGGTGTGAAAATTCTTGTTATTTCTTATGGTTGTTCTTTGAATCTGGATACAGCATGATGTGGATTCCTAAAATTTGGAAGAGTTGCTACCAATGCTGTAAGACTGAAATCATCCCACAGGACCTGGGCAAAGCTTCCCCTCTACACCCTGTACTTCAAATCTGTGGCTGACAGTGTCATGGAAAACAAAGTTGCTTGTCCTGCGGGACCTTAGTAAAATCCCATCCTATCTTGTGGATTCAGAATTGATGGGACAGCAGGCCCAAACATCCGCTCCCACATTCACTATGAGGATTCTGGTGATGGCCTTATTTACATACTGTGGGCTGGGGACTATAGCTGGTTCTCAGTAATCCTGTGAATCAGCTGTGAATGGCCCACAAAGCCTATGGACAGACTCTTCATTACCTGGTCCACCAAGACTGACAGTTGTGCCATGAACCCAGTGTCATCAGAGTTTTCATCTGTGGGTGTTGGGGGATGCAGCCTTGGAAACCTATGTTAACTGCAAAGTCATCTAGTTAGTTCCATGAACTGCAGCAGCCTAGACTATTACAAAACTCAAACAATCCTGACATGGATCAAAATGGAAGAAATCAAACAGAGGATACTTTTGAGCTCACCTACATCCAAAGTCAAAGCACTTGGTGCTTTAAATTTCATCTAAAAATATCTTACAAAAGCTATTTCTGCAAAGATAGAAGAGGCAACTGTTCTACCCAGTACACAGGCATCAGGAAAGACACTTGAGAAACATGATACCTCTAAAAAAAAGAAACAATTGTTTCTAAGTACAGCCCAATTTGAAGGACACCTATGAAATACATTTTAAAAAGATTCCCAACTAAGATTCCAGGCAACCTCAGCACATGCAAGAGAAAACGGATAAACAAATATAAAGAGTAGAGAAAATTAATTCAGGTAATCAGTGAGAAGTTCACCAAAAAGGCAGAAATTATGTAAAGGGAACCAACTCGAAATTATGGAGTTGAGTTTCAATCAGTGAAACAAAAATACCATGTAAGCTTACACTGTAGAGCAGAAAAGTAGAAGAAAGAAGTTTTGAATCTGTGGATGAGGACAGAACTTCTAAGTTAACACAGTTCAAAAAGGAAAAGAGAAAACAAAGAAAGCCCTTGAGATTTATGAGACACCATTAAGCAAAGAAACGTTTCCTTGAAAAGAATCCCAGGGGAAGAAGAAAAGAACAAAAGCATGGAGAACATGTTTTATAAAATCAGAGCTGAAAAATACATCTAAAATCTTACAAAAGATGTAGATGCTCAGATGCTAGAAGCTCAAGGGACCACAACTAGAGTCAACCCAAAAATACCATCACCAAGACACATTTCATACCTAAACTGCCAAAGGCTTGGTACAGAATTCTAAAAACAGCAAAGGAAGTGCATTAAGTCACATACAAACCTTTAAGAGATGATGTAGAAATAATAAACAGAACTGGAGGGAATCATCACAGACCATTAAGTCACACAGTAGAGTCGT
Source organism: Uromys caudimaculatus (assembly GCA_028551405.1). Taxonomy (NCBI): domain Eukaryota; kingdom Metazoa; phylum Chordata; class Mammalia; order Rodentia; family Muridae; genus Uromys; species Uromys caudimaculatus. The sequence continues at coordinate 43,261,556 of CM052703.1, forward strand.
ACACTGGAGAGAAATGTTAATAAATATGATCATGTGTGATGTGCCATGCAAACATGTGGGTGTACGAAACTCAGTGTAAGGAAGGGTACTTAAAAGAGAATATTAAATCTTAGCATGACATAACCCATCACATCACAGACATAAACAGCAAGGTAGAAGAAAGAAATACACAATCTATAAAACAATCAGAGTACAGGAAAATGATGGAAGGAAGGTCCTACCTATGAGCAATTGTCAACAATAACCTAGAAACCAGAAAGATGACCATGAGAGGGGGCAAAGATAAGCCAAGGAAGACAGGAAGGACGATAGAAAACGGGATGAGAAAGGAGGCTACTGGGAATGGAAGGTCTAAGTGGGAGAGAGAGATGGGACGATCGATCATCAAAAGACTGTACTAAAAATGTTATGATGAAAACTAATACTTGGTATTCTAATTGAAAAATTAAAAATAATAACCATAAATGTTACTGGATTATGTTTACCAATCAAGAGACACAGCCTGTCTGAATTTATGTTATTTTAAAAAGAAGACCCAATTGTATGCCACTTTTAAGAAACTCATATGACTGGTAGAGTTATAATAGGCTAAAATGAAGGGTTTAAAAAGGGATTCATGTAAATAGAAATCAAGAATAAGTATTACAAGCTATAGTCATATTGGAGAAAGTGGACTTTAAATAAAAATTAGGGAGAGAAACAAAATTCACTATACATTGATAAAGGATCAACTCAGAAAACAAAACAAAAAGCAAAGCAAAACAAAACAAAAACCCCACACATATTCTCAGCATCTATAGTGCCTTGAGTCTTGAGTTTAAGCTGGCAAGTGACAGTTGAATACTTTGCCATAAATAGATCACTTATACCATCCCCCATGAGACTCAGGGAAAGCACAGAAGAAGAGACGAAAAGAAAAAGAACCAGATGATAGGGAGAAGGGCTATAAAGAAATGATAACTTTTGGGCATGGCACATTCATTGCAAGCTAGAGCCAACACCAGCTTAGGTTATCTCCACTGGACTTTTGTTGGTTGTGGATCTCAGCAGGGCTTAAAGTGCTCTACCTCTCCCTGATGAAATATTAGCCAGTGGTTGATTTTGGGAGAACTATAGTCATTGTCTGCAGTTATGTCCATTGGGAAGTCCATTAGGTTACAGTGGACAGTTTCAAACCCTTAGGGGCCTATCTGGAGCACATTAAATTCAGTGAATTACAACACACACACACACACACACACACACACACACACACACACACACACACACACACACACACACAAATAACCATAATACAAAACAACACAACATGAATGTGAGGAAGAAGCTTGCAGGGAAAGAAGATTGCTATGGACTAGCAAGGAAATGAGAAGAGGATGGGACGTGAGATTACCAAGAACATACTAAATAGATGAATGCAATTCCCAAAGCACAGAGGTAATTAATGATAGAAATGAATACATATGTACAAAATAAATATTTTTGGATCTGACATAAAAATAGACTCATTCAATTTGAGACTTTAATGTCCCATTTTTCCAGAGTGGGAGAAAATCAGCAAAGAAACCTTGAGCTATGCTCTAAGGCAAAGACCTCGGGACATTCATAGACCATTTCTCCAACTCCATGATACATATTCCTTCCATCAGAGCATGCAAGGTTCATTAGAAAAGAACGCATTTGGATATAAATCTAAGAATTTAAAAAGTTTAAGTCATAACACATGCCCTAGACCAAAATAAAATAACACCCTATTAGAATAGCAAGAATAGAAGCATAGTAATTAAATGGCATGGTCCAGAATGACATGGGAGTAACTGAAGAAATTAAAAAGGTAAATAAAATGTCTACGGACAAATAAAATGTGCATTATTTCAGAGTCCATGTGATAGATTGCATGTAGTATTAAAGGGGAAGTTTATAGCAACTAATACATACAGTTCCCAAAGAGAAATACCTCAAATAGGAAACTTAACTATTTATCAATAGAAAATCAAGAGCAAACCAAACCCAAAGTTACTAGAAGAAAAGAAATAAAGATTAAAGCAGAAGTATATAGAATTACATCTTAACAATTACAAATGATCAAAATTATACCAAAGAAGACAAATTGCAGTCAAAGACAAAAGGAGAAAAGACCATAGTAAAACCAGAGATGAACAGAGGAGACAGCAGAAATGCAAAGGATCATATGGTAGCAGTACTAGGAACAGAGAATAACAGAAATTCCTACATGTGTACAGCCTTCCAGCATTGAGTAAAGAAGACATAGAAAAATCCGATCAGACCTATATTGATTAATATGACTGGAACAGCAAATAATTAAAAGACCACTCAGAAAAAAAAACATTCAAGGCCTGGTGATTTTACTGTTTAATTTCACAAAATACTTAAAGAAGGTTAATTCCAGCGCTTAACATAGTTAAATATTGAAATTGAAAAAACTCTGCCAACCTATTTTTTCAAGGCCAGCATCATCCTTACATTTAAACGAGAAAACGATACAAGAAGAGAAAGCTATGGATCTGGAGCTCCGCTAAATACAGACGCAAAACTCAATAAAAAGAAGCAAACCAAGAGTCAGGCATGCTACTGCACTCCTTTAATCTCAGCACTCGGTCAGGTCATCAGAGGCAAGTAGATCTCTGTGAGTTCAAGGCTAGCTTGTTCTACACAGTGAGCTCCAGGAGAGTTGGAGTTACATAGGGGCCCTGTCTCAAAATAAAAATAGAAACCAATTAACCAATATAACAAACTGAAAACAAAAAACACAAACAACTACCAAAACACTCCAGCAAATAATATTCATTAGCACATCAGAAAGTTACCACTCCATAATCAGGTGGGATTCACCCTATGGATAGGAAGGTGGCTAAACATATGCAACTCAAAAAAGGTAATAAAACACATCAAAAATAATAAACAGGAACTAAGTGACAGCCTCACTAGATGCAGGCGAAGCATTGCTAAGGTCTAGATCCCTTCATGACAAACCCTAAGAAACAAAGAATAGAAAAGACACATCTCAAAATACTGAAGGATGTATATGTACACCCAGCCATCATCACATTGAACTAGGAAATGCTAAGAATATTTTCTCTAAGGTAAGACCAAGGCAGGGACACTCACTTTAGCCGTGCTTGTTTAACCTAGCTGTAGCAATCTTAGCCAGGAAAGAAAATAAATGTGTCTATGTTGGAAAGGAAGGAGTATGCGTGCATATAGGCGATGTGGTTTTATATAGGAAATCCTAAACACTCTGTGAGAAGGTGGTTAAAAATGATAACAAATTTGAAAAATTTTAAATCTGATGACATCTGTAAACATCAGCAATGAAATTGCTGATAAAGAAGCCAGCAAAGCATCACAACAGCTTAAAACATAAAATGATTTAGACAACATAGAGCAGAGAAATGACCCATCTCTATACGTAAGAAAACTAGAATTATAAAACACCAATAGAAATATAGTTGTACCAAAAATTGGAATGAAATCATGTGTTCATAGATCAGAAGAATGCATATAGTTAAAGATATCAAACTACACAAAGTGATCTGTCTGTGGACTTAATGGAAACCCATCCAAACAGAAGTGATTTTACAGATAGAAAAGATATGGTAAGATTCATATAGAATCACAAAAGATCCATAATATTCAAAGTGATCCTGAAGATTGTGGGTGAGGAGTAGGATGTTTCATAATATCTGACTTCAAAACATAATCAAAAGTCATGATATCTCAAACAGCATGGTACCTATATAAGAACAGACAGCCCAATGGAACAGAAGGAAAAGTAAGACATCCATCCACATTTATACAAATCACTGACTTTTTGGCAATGGCACTGAGAACAGAGGGGAGAAAAGAATCTCTTCAAATGGTACTGGCCATTGGCTAGACACACGCAGAAGAGGCTACACCCTTCTCATTGTATTGCCAAGTAAAAATTAGTACAAAGAAACAGGAAAAACATTTCAAGACAAGTTTTTTTTTTTTTCATACAAGATCCTAAAGGTACAGGTAACAAAAACATAAACACACATATAGGGTTACATCTCACTAAGAAACTACTGCATAGCGAAGAGAACAAGCAACAGAGTGAAGAAACATCTACAGAATGGGAGAAAATTCAGGTACATTATTCATTTAAACATCAACAACAAAAAAATCCAGACTATATAAGTAAGTTAAAAAGTTGAAAACTAAAACCATAACAATTCAATTAAAGATGAGTAGAATGGCTAGTTTTTATGTAAACCTGACACAAGCTGAGGTCACTTGAGAAGAGTGAGCCTCAAATAAGATTATGTCTCCATAAGGCTGCTCTGTAGGCAAACCTGTAGGGTATTTCTTTTAATAAGTTTTTAAAGATTTATTTATTTAATGTACATGCCTCTTTTGTCTGATGTATGTCTGTATACCATAAACAGGCATTGGATCTCATAGGATTAGAATTACAGATGGGTATGAGTCACTGTGTAGGTGCTGAGAATTGAACCCAGGACCTCTGAAAGAGAAGCCAGTGCTTTTAACCACTGAGCCATCTCTCTAGCCCCCCTTTTAGTTTTTGATATGATTATTATACCATTTCTCCCTCTTGTTATTCAAATATCCCATGTACCCTCCACCTTACTCTTTTTAAATTTCATGGCCTCTTTTATTTATATCTATAGTTGTATTATATTTCTAAATACACAAATACAACCTTCTTAATTCTGTAAATGTTACTTGCATATATGTTTTCAGAGATGACCAGTTGGTACTGGTTAACCAGCTGGCTATCCTGAAGAAGACTGTTTCTTCTGCTATCAGAATACCTTAGTTGCCTATAGTTATTTGCCTAGGGTTAAGGCTCCCTCTTCCACATTAGCATATCTATTGGTGTTCTCCTTCTGCTCATGTTTAGATAATCCTGTTGGTAAGACTTTATGGGTATAACTTCTGACACTACTAGAAGATACAATCTTATAGCAGATTACCTATCTCTGGCTCTTATAATCCTTCCACCCCTTATTTCTCAATGATCCTTGAACCGTAGGTGTAGGAATTGTGTTACAGATCTATCAGTTGATACTGTTCTTCATATTCTGTTTCATTGGTCATAGTTTTATATATATATATATATATATATATATTCAGTTTCATTGGTCATAGTTTTTTGTTTTTGTTTTTGTTGCGGTTACTGGTTTCTATTGTTGTAAAGAGAAGATTCCTTGATGAGGATTGAGGACTACACTTATCTGTGAGTATAAGTACAAATATTTAGAATGTAGTTAGGGATTGCGTTAGTTTAGTAGAGGGTAGTTATAGATTCTTCTTTTAGATCTATGACTTCAAAAGCTCTGGGTAATTGGCTAGGTTTTCAGTACCAGGCATGATTTCCCTGTTGTTGGCCAACCCTTAAGACTAAATTAGAGAGCTGTGGTTATCACCAAGTTATGTGTGCCACTACTGCAATCTTAAGGGTTATTGTGCCATGCTGGCCATTGTTGTAGTCTATAGGTATCATAGCTAGGTAGGGCTGGTGATTGCTTCTCTCCTTTGGAAGCTTGCATAGCACCTTTGGAATTATGAAAGCTGTCCTCAAACAGAAGGCATGCAGGTAAGATCTAGCTTGGAGCCTCTGGTATCTTGTCTCCAAAATTCATGGTTTCTTCAGCAATAGGGACTTACTTTCCACCTCTTGGGGCAAGCAAAGGCAATAACAAATTACCTATATGCTTTTGGAGTCACTTAGCTAACTCTGTGGGGGCATTTTTTGATTGATAATTGATGTGGAAGGGTCCAGCTCACTGTGGGTGGGGACAACCTAGGCTAGTGGTGCTGAATTTTATAAGGAAGCAGACAGAGTAAGCCATCAGAAGAAAGTCAGTAAGCTTTACTCTTTCACTGTTTCTGCTTCAGCTGTAGCATCCAGATTCCTTCCCTACTTGAATTCCTGCCCAGATTTCCCTCAGTAATGACTTTTACCTCAGAGTTTGAAGAGGAAAGAAACCCTTTCATTCCCAAGGTACTTTTAGTAACGGTGCTTTATCACAGCAATAGAAATCCTCAATAAGACAATGGGCTTGATTGGCCTGGGCTGTGAGGGAGGAGAGTGCTTGGCTTGCATGGAAGCACTGCAAACCAAATGAATAAATAAGAGAGATTTATTTAAAAATCAGCTGAAGACTTCAGTAGATGCTTCTTAAAGAGGAAATGGAAGAAGCCAAGAAGCATAAGAAAAAAAATGCTCTATCTATCTAAACATAGGGGAAATGCAAATCAACAGGACAATGAGACATACATCATGACAATCAGAATGACTCGTACTGAGTAAGGAATCTTAGTAAGTGCTAGTGTTGGGTTGGGGGAAAGGAACACCCCATGGCTGGGAAGAATGCAAATTAGAATGGCTGGAATGACAATAAACATGAAGGTTCCCCAGACAACTAAATTCAGAATGACAACTTGATTCATTAATTCCTCTGCTGTACACAGCAGAGATGAAATGCTACAGAAAAAGGCACTTAACACTCTGTTTACTGCAGCACCATCCATAACAGCATAAGCCCAGACACAGGCAAATGGATACAGAGTGGGATATATACCTCTCAGCAAGTTCGTCAACTTCCAGTGAGAATAGATCATTGAGCAAAATAAGCCAGACCCAGAAAGGCAAATGCCACATGTTCTCACTCACTTGTGGAAACAAATTAGTTGATCTTGGAGAAAATGAATGGGATAGTGGTCCCTGGAGATGAAGAAACGAAGGGAAAAGCAAAAATCTAAATAAAGTTGCACCAAACACAGAGAGGAGAGAGGAATTCTGGCATTCTAGCTCACTAGGATAACTACGGGTCAAAAAATGTCTATTTCAGTTATTTAAATTCTGAGTCTCCAAAGAGTAATATTTAAAGAAATGAATTACTATACATTATATAGACGTATCAAACTACTATATCATACCCCATAAAAGGTGTATAAATATTATGTCTCCATTTATCTTTCTTCGCTGGTTAGTAAGAATAGAGTTCTATACTTCATTAAAGAGATCACCACAGGAAAGTGTCTTTTTACTGTATTCCTAATAACAGCACTCAAAGGCTTCAGATTTACTCAATGAATCAGATTATGAGCTACTATGAAATGTCAGTAAATTAAAGGCCAATGCAAACCATCCCTTGATAATTTTTTGGCTGTTTCTAAAAAAAAAAAAAAAAAAAAAAAAAAAAAAAAAAAAAAAAAATCAAAGCCAGCCTCAGAAGAGGACAGTTTTACCACCATTTTAAGCAATTCAAAACTAAAGAAATTGCACATGTCAAATGTAGTTGCAAAAAGGAAGTTCCTAATGGGACATGACTTTGAGCAATCGTAGTGTCATTAGAATAAATCTGTAACCTCTTTCATGGTGATTGCCTTTGAGGAGACTCTGTGTTCCTGTGTCTTAACTGTGATATGCTTGTTCAAGAAGAGCTGCGGCTGATAGAGTCCACAGTGTACGGAAGCTGGGCGCAAGAATGAGGAAGGAACAGTTTTCCTGCTGATTGTGATGAATCTGAGACACAGAAAAGGCCAAGAGTGGCTCCTGGCATTTAGAGACTAGAAAAAAAAAAATCAGTATATAGGCACATGTGGAAAACTGATCTAACAGGTGCAAAGAACATCTTAGCAACTTTTAGGATTTTTAAGTTAGTGAAAATTTATTGATCAAAATGTGATTGATTATGTAAGCCTTTTTGGTTCAACGGAGTACATTCTGGACTTGGGTCAGAAGCTATTCCCTGAGATCCCTTCTCTCTGACACAGAAACAGCAGGAGTTTGGGGTAGTCATGTGATCTGCCTGGGCTCACATGCTTTTGCACAGACCTACCTTCACCCCTTATTACCTCAGTTAGCTCTTTCCATATCTTCCTCCATTCTCTGACTCAAGATATTTCAAGAAGGCCATCTTAACCTTTTTGTCTTTGCATATCTGGAAAAAGAGATTGGTACAAAGCAAGCATGCAGGTGTGAAAAGCAGCATGGCAGAAACACTTGGAGGAACATAGACATCCATAGGTTATCTCTGTTAAAAATAAAAAATCAGAGAACTGAGTTCTAACAGAGGGAATAATGAATAAAAATCTCAACTTTATATTCAAATGCTTGGTTCAGGTCCAACATGTTGACATATTAGAGAATCTTTTCTTTTGTGATTATGGCCACTGGATGGATTTGCTAACATGATTGGCTGTGGTTTTATTGTTACACTTAGGGAATCATACTAGCATGTTCATGAATACCACTGAAGTAGTCTTCTCAACCTGCCACTCCCTAATTTAGGTTTCTTATGAAAAGACTAGATTTAAAACCTTATCCTTCTTCCAGCCCCTAGACCCTGCCTTGAAGTTAATTTGAGCCATTACTCAGGGCTGAAGAGCACAACTCTTATGTTATCCGGGATGGCACCAGTGTCTCACCTGGAGTTTGTTTTCCATGGTTTATCAGTCATCCTGCATTTATCTCTACACAGGCAGAAACATTATCTCTCTGTGCCTCAGCTGGCCTAGAGATATGCAGATGATGCCAGTTCTTGAGGAGATACAAAAAAAAAAAAGTTTCACAATGTTGTGAACCTGGAGGATGATAGCTTTGACCTACTATAGGTCTCCTACACACAGCCTTGGCACTGCTACTGAGATGACTCCAAGGTGGATGAGATAAACGGAATACAAAACAGCCTACACTCACTGCCTTGTCAGGAAACGCTGAAGTCTAATTGCCAAGCGGCCTTCAATAAACTCAAGCCAGTCAGCATCTCATCAATGGTACACTGTCAAGTTGGATAAGCCCCTCCCTGTTTATTCCCTTTTATCCTTGAAAAGCAATTGTTCCCAAGAATGACTCCAGTTGATTATCCAGAAGTGTCAAGGAAGATTAATATCTTACCAAACATCATACATCATCTTTTTCCCCATTTGGGGACCTGAGAGCCATGTCCTTTCCTGCTCCTGGCTGCCACAGTAGCTAAGTTCCTTGTATTGTATTTATGGAGAGACATATTTCTTGATGTCTGTGCCCTGCACAGGTGAGTGGATTGCATGGCAGTGGTCAGGACTGTCAAATCCACTGCTGGTTTGATGTGTCTGGGGGTGGTGCCAGGGATCAGACTCATGGAGCGCCCATAAATGGCTGTTCAAGTAATGACAGCCAGGAGTAGTAAAAGCTGTTTCTTAGACTTCCCCCCTCAGATGCATCAGAGAACAAGGTGGAACCCAGAAATTTTGAGCACAGCTGTATTGGCTGAAAGCTGTCACCATTTCCCACCAGTGTTGTGTTCAAAACCTTGTGATATGGGCTTGCTAGACAGGTCCTGCCTAGAAAGGTTCTGTTTTCAAATCCCACCACCACACAAACAAATGCAACAAAACATACCACTGCGAACAACAACTAAAAAAAAAAAAAAAAACTCTGTTCTCTGCAGAACATGGTTAGATGAAATATTAAAAGACCCTGGGCCCCTAAACTGTCTTTATCTCCTTCAGCCTTACACACAATGAACTGAGAAAACTTTAACTCTCAATTTCTTTTTATATGTAAGCAGGCAGTGATACTATTTGGATTGTCAAGTGAGAAGTATTAAATTCTAGGTTACATGAAAAGTACTTTGTAATCTGCTAAATAGTGAGGTGATATAAGGATCTTCCACGCTGTGCCAGCATTAGGCATTGCAGCGTCCTGGACTGGATTCCAGTTAACATGGATTCATAGCTGCATCTGCTGTCCTTCCTTATCTAGCTGTCTTCTGGTTTCCTCTCACCTTTGTTTTTTGAATGATTCCTGCCTCCAGACATGGACCCTTCTAACCCAGCCCTGTTTCTGTGTATGTCCCGAGGCCTAGCTGTTACCATGTTCTTAACCAGCATGTTCTGTTCATTCATTATAACTCAGTCACGTTGCTCTTCTCTAGAACCCAACCAAAGTTTTCCAGAATGTGTCAAATAGGTCTAATTGGATTTTATGATGAATTTAATATTGAATTCAAATGGAATTTGCTTTTGTATTTGATAGAGATTAAGAAATTACTTTTGGCTTTATACAATGGATTTTAATGAGTTTAAGTAAGGACTCTTGGGTTGAAAGAGAAATACAGCAATTAAAAGTCACTAACGGCCTCGAATGTAACCAGCCTGGTGAAGTCTTGAATTTGGAAACGGCCAGAAAGCAACAAGAATAACAAGTAAGTATGCCTTCCAAAGGCATTTGCAGCCTACAGTTAGGACTAATTATTAATTTTGATATACAAATAGGATAAGATAAATTGTATTATAACATGTATAAAGAGAAAAATAACCATTAGGAACCCTGAGAATAATATTAAAAATTTCAGTGAACAAGGGAGAAGACAATGGGTATAAATAGGAGCTAGACAAAGCCAAGGAGAGAAGAAGGAACTAGAAATAAACAAGTCATGAACACTAAAGTGGCCACACAGGCTTCTGGCAACTGAGAAACAGATCTCTGATCTCAGCAGTGGAACAAATAAGGTAAAATTAGAATATACCTGAATTGTAAAGTGCTCTGGGTACCCCTGAGCTTAGCCCAAAGGATGCTTTGCAAAAAGTTCACCTCCGTGCTTCAAAGAACCTACAGCAAGGTTGTAAATAATCTCTAAATACTCAAAAGTCAGCACATACACAGACTGAAGTCTTCGGCTAGCCTCAGTCTTGTGCAAAATATTTTCATAGCACACTTGAGGAGCTGGTTCAGAGGTAGAGCCCTTAGACCTCCTGCCAAACACAGCAACTGCGGATAACTGCCCCCTGGCCATCCTCCTAGCTCTTCATCCTTCTTTGTTCAGCTCTGCAAGGATGTTTGCAGAGCCTCCAGGCTGACTGTTCAAGCTCCAGCCACGAATCAAACAACCACTTCTCCATTCTCTGTCCTCAGGCCTACTGGTCCGGTGAACACTAGGCAGCTGAGGTGAGGTGAGAGAGTTTCAGAGCAGCTGGAGGGTAATCCCTCTGACAGGAGGTTCAGGACAATAGAGCTTTTCCATGTATAGTTGCAGGGGTTGGGATAGAGGTGGAGTTGGGGTGGGGCTGGGAGTGTCAGTAGCAGACACCCATGTTTTCTTGGCCTTGCAGCTACTGTGGCTCCCAACTTTTGGTGCATTGCTCCATGAGAAAAAGAGTTAGAACACCCTCGTTTTGTTTTCAAAAACTCAGGGACTATTTAAAAGGTATTAGCCCATTTTTCCTGTCCCTAGAGCCTAGCCTGAGGCAGGCTAACGTTCCAGAGATACCATGAAACTATTCGTTATTTCTCAAAACCTCAGAGGCCTTTCTATTTATTCTTTCTTTTTTGGTGAAACAAGCATGGCCCTCTTTCCTAGAAACAATGGAAACAGATATACCTGGAGTGTCAGCAGGTGACCAGAGTGGGTTCAGAGAGGAGCCAGAACTCCTTTCTTGGGGTCTAGGGATGGCCAGCAGGAAGCATCTGCCTGGTTCCTTCTTTCTTGGGCTTACACAGCTGGTGGGGCTACATTTTCATTGTTCCAACTCTCAGCTTCCCAGTAACCCAACTCCCTCCCCCGGAGTGTTTGATCTTTGTTACCTGCCAGGCTTTCATCAAGTACAAGGGAGAGGGAAGCCGATTATCCGACCCAGGCCTGGTAATCAATCTGGAGCAACAACCCAGGGAAATCATGAAGCTCTGAGACAGAATGATTGGGTTCATTCAAAAGATTCCTTACTGTATCCTCTTGCCTCCATTCCTACACTGCCAAGAGAACCTTGTGGAAATGAAAACAGAGGGCTCCAGGCAGCACAAGGGCTCAGTCTTTTTTTTTTTTTTTTTCGAGACAGGGTTTCTCTGTGTAGCCCTGGCTGTCCTGGAACTCACTCTGTAGACCAGGCCGGCCTCAAACTCAGAATCCACCTGCCTCTGCCTCCCAAGTGTGTGTGTCACCACCGCCCGGCAAGGGCTCCATTCTTAATTGGAGGGAAATAGGTTGCAGCCATCACTCCACAGCTGGTCATTCACATCTGCAATACAAGCCTCAAGACAGTGCTTTCTGCTAACCGGTTGCCTTTGAAGGACAGAGTCTCTCATCTTGGCTTCTTGGAAATGCCAAAAGTAAATGAGACCAGGACACTCTTCTCTGTGCACCGAAGTCACAAATGAATGTTTTAAATTGTTCACGTTTCTCCTTCAGAAGGGGTTACGTTTAAATGGTGTCTTTCAAATAACTGTTTTTCTCAAATCACAAAAACAAAAGGCAAACCAAAACAAACCAACAGCCGCCGGGAGCAGACAATTTTCCGCTCAGCTGAGGTACCACTTACCGAATTGCAGCCAAGAGTGATTTTTATAGCCAAGTTATAAATGACTGGAAATCGGGAGGTTTTGATGGAAATGCCAGCTGACCTTTAGCTGTATTGATGCTGGAGAGTGCTACTATTATAAAATGCCCTCTGTCTCCCTCCACCTGGGCTCCCCAAGCTCCTTAATTCTAGTAAATAATGGGCTGTGGTCTCTCTGGAGCTAGCCAGTGAAGCAGCCAGGAGGATATGATTAAGGAATAAAATTCCATCCTGGGTCAGGAATCAAGGCTGTGCTTTGATACCTGACCAGTGAGCTGGAAGAAGGAAGCCTTTGAATGGATCACTTCTCTTCGGCTAGCAGTGAAATGGTTAATTACCTCTTATTCTTTCCCATTTGGAAATTACCTGGGAGGGGCCAGGGCAGTGACATCTAGTCTAGGTGAAGCCTCTTGGTGTAAATAGCACCCCGCGTCCAGATCTGGCTTCTTCCTTTAGGCTATCATAGGGGTACTCACGATGGATGCTCACTTTGCACTAGGGTGTGGTGCAGACCCAGAAAATTTGTCTCTCAGATGTATTCACTTGCTACAAATTAGACAGAGATATCCCACATTACTTCTGAGAGACACTCTTTAGGACATCCCGTTCCATGTTAAACCAAGGTCGCTTCCATTAAAGTGATCATTAAAAAATGAGGCTTTTCTCATTGATTTCAATCAGGTTGCTCTCAAATTTTGTCTACTCCCCATACCTAGTCAAACATATGTTCCCATCTATTAAGTTCTTTGAACATCAGAGCTATGAAAAAAAAGGTCAAATAATACATTTTGGCACATTTTTCATTTTGTCACTTACCATCAAGATTTTGTAGATGGAAAAAAGTTGACAACTGCCCTTGAAAATATGAGAATATGTAAATTTTTCCTGTCTTGACAGGTTTCCCCGCCTTTGTCTCACAAATCAGGCAGCCTCTGCGTTCTATGAAATGTAAAGTGTACTTGCATGACTTTCCATAAACTTTGTTGCTAACTTATTTTTCCTCTTGTATTCCTCTAATATATGCAAAGTGCCAAACTCCTCCAAAGAATGGTACAGGTCATTTTCCTGCCATAATAGTGGAATCAGCAGAGAATGCACTTCATGGTTTGAATGCGGTGACAGAAGTAGTCTGACAGCAGAAATATGTACTGGATAGGAACTGCCACAAAAGCCCTGAGATTTTCACATGAGCAGAGATTATGGCTGTGGAAATCACTTTCTCTTAAAGTGATGTGTCCTGTGTAAATATGATTGAAGAGCATTTATTGGCTCTGAGCTGTCAAGTGCCCTTGACCTAGTGACACTGATTTCCCACCATTGTCTTTATGTGCGCTGCTCCAAGGGGACAGGGCCACAATGGCTGCCTCACTTAACAATTCATTTTCATGTGTTCTATGTGCCAAGCCCCACAGAAGCCCCTGAAAATCTCTCTCTCTCTCTCTCTCTCTCTCTCTCTCTCTCTCTCTCTCTCTCTCTCTCTCTCTCCTTCTCCCTCTCTCTCTCTCCCTCTCTCCCTCTCTCTTTCTCTCAAGCCCCTGAAAATCTCTCTCTCTTTCTCTCCTTCTCCCTCTCTCTCTCTCCCTCTCTCCCTCTCTCTTTCTCTCAAGCCCCTGAAAGTCTCTCTCTCTCTCTGACACACACACACACACACACACACACACACACACACACACACACACACACACAGTTCAAGTGTGCACAAATACACATACTTACGTCTGTCTGTCTTACTATTTCTACCACAATCATAGGTCATCTAGTTTATAAAAAGCTTTGCTTTCTTCTGATTAGTGAATATTCTGATATTTGAAAAGTTGCACATTTCATAAAGAACAAAACCAAATGAAAATGCAATAGCTATAATATGACAAGCACTCCCTCCTTTGTGTAGATATGAGGACTTTGACCGCTTTAGTTTACGCTATGTTTTCAGTTATCTAGACAGTCCCTTTTGCTATAAATCCTACAAAATACTCCAACACGAACATTTTGGAGAGAGAGTATGAGGAATAGTCTTTCTTGCTACCTGTTACGTCTCTATCTTTGGAGTATATCTGCTTTATCAGAGCCTTAACCAGTGGAGGGTGCTGCTGAGGTAATCTTTATTTAATCGAGACATCTATTTTTTTTTAATGTACCAAACAGTGAACCATATGCCAGAAAAATTCCTCTCATCATTAAATCAAAAAATTATTTTAAAAGATTAAATCATAAAGATGCTACTGGTTAAGTAAAAAACTACTATTCTTGAGAATTTTTGGCTGGGGAAATTGACTTGACTAAGCTTCATTTTACTCTTCATGGCACGTGATTTGTTTCGAATTGCCACTATGCAGAATAGAAGTGGCAACTGTCTACTTTATATCTATTCATCCTAAGGAATAAGTAAAGATTAATTACAGTTATCAGTTTGTGTTAACAAGTATGCCAAGTAGGCACATTCTGGGTTGTAGCTTCTTATTGTAGTTAGTGAGATCCTCTTGTTTTGACACTTTAAAACACTTATTAATTTAATTTACTTTTATGTGTATAGGTGTTCTGCCTGTATGTATGTCTGGGTACAATGAGCATGTCTACTGGTACTCAAGAAGGCAATAAGAAGACATCAGATCCTTGGAACTGAGGTTACAGACAGTTGTGAGCTGCCATATGAGTGCTGGAAATTGATCATGGATCATCTGGAAAAGAAGTCAGTGCTCTGAGCCATCACTCCAGCCCCGGTTTTAACATTTTAAAGTGGTATTTGGTTCATGATATATAACTTCCTTCCAAGTACTAAGTAGCTTTGGAATTTTATTATTCATGCAAGTCAAATATGAGACCAAATTTTGGCCCTTTTAGATTTTGATCCTTCTATCAATTCTATCAATGTAGCTTTTCATTTTATTCCACCTTAATTCATGCTGGTTTTTGCTTGTCTTAAATAATAATGAAAATATAGAAAACTTAGGGAATAATATAACAAGATTTGGTGGTTTGAATAGATTTGGCCCCCATAGATTCAAGTGTTTGGATGCGTGGCCATAGAGTATGGCACTATTCGGAGGTTGTTAGAGAAAGTGTGTCACTGTGGAGGTGGGCTTTAAGATCAAATATGCTCAAACCACACCAATGTGGTACAAAGTCTCCTTTTGTTGTTTAAGAATCAAGATGTAGAACTCTCAGCTCCTTTTCCAGCACCATGTCTGCCTGCATGCCATCATGTTTCTCACCAAGATAATAATGGACTAAAACCTCAAACTGCAAGCCAGCCTTAATTAAATGTTTTCCTTTCTAAGAGTTCCTGTGGTCATGCTGTTTCTTCACAACAATGGAAGCTCTAACTAAGGCAAGAACTTTGTATCATCCATTATTGCTGTGGAGCATATCAACTCATTATCCACTGGCTTAGAACAGTATTATTTACTTTGGGTACAGAGATCCATGAGAGCTCTAATTCGC
This sequence comes from Uromys caudimaculatus, assembly GCA_028551405.1. NCBI lineage: Eukaryota > Metazoa > Chordata > Mammalia > Rodentia > Muridae > Uromys > Uromys caudimaculatus. The sequence goes on from CM052703.1 coordinate 43,277,327, forward strand.
ATCTAGTCTGAGCTTGTTCAGGAATCTGTGATCAGCTGGTTAATCAGATTGGCAAGGGAAGGAACAGGCCAATCTGGAACAGGCAATAGCTGGAACCTCTCAACTCTCCTCACATTGCCTCTCATTCTCCAGTAAACCAATAGAGGGTTGTCTCCACAGTGGAGACAGGCATCCAAAAATAAGAGAATTGGACATGACCTCTTGAAACTAAAAACTGACACACAGTACAGACTCATTGCTTCCTGTTGACTAAACCACACACACATACACACACACACACACACACACACACACACACACACACACACACATACACACACAAAGTTGTGTTTTAAAAGTATATGTGTGTGTATATAGTATATAGTATATACTATAATTATAAAACTGGTTTTCATATTAGGGACTTGGGCAAAGAAAGGAGATTCTGTGGGTTGGCTAGCCACCCAATCTAGCTGAATCATCAACTCTGGGGCCAATGAGAGAGGTAGTCTGTAAAACTAAGGTAAATGATTGAGAAAAGCATTAGACATCAACCTATGGCCTTCACAGACATGCATGTGTTTAGACACTGTGTACACACATGAACATATACTGAGTCAACACATAAGACGTTCAGCTGAGGCTACCATGCTGAAGAGCCCATTTCTGCATAGAGAGATGCTGAGGGGCCCAGGACTTCCAATCCCCAGGTGCAGAGAAGGAAGCTATCAATGTTCAATTGATTGTATAGCTACCCCAACTGTGCTTGAGTGGAACAGAAGTGAAATTTCCCTTTGATGCATGCCCAGCCTGAAGGTTAAGCTCTGTGTTTGTCAACTCAGCTTGCTACAACAATGTATTATGGGCTAGTGGCTTAGATAATATGAATTATTTACCCCTTTTATTGAAATAGATTCTTTTCTCATACAATATATTCCAATTACAGTTTCTCCTCCCTCTACTCCTCCCTGTTCCCCCCTCCTTCCTATTCTCCACATCCATTTCCTTTCCGTCTCCCATCAGAAAAGAATAGTCCTCTAAGAAATAGAAACCAAGTATGACAAAATAAAATACAATAAGATAAAACAAAACCCATCACATCAAGGCTGGACAAAGAAATAGGAGAAAAGGAACCCCAAGAGAATGCACAAGAATCAAAGACCCACTCATTCACACATTCAGGAGTCACACAAAAATACTAAGCTGAAAGCTAATATATATATACAGAGGATCTGGTGCAGGGCCTATGCATGTTGCTTCAGTCTCTGTGAGTTCATGTTATTCTTTCTCAGTTGATTGAGAGCATCTAGTTCTCCATATGTCTTCTATCTGCTCTGGCTCTTACACCCTTTTTGCCTCCTCTTTTGCAGGTTCTCTGAGCTCTGAGGTAAGGGTTTTTATGAAGACATCACATTTAGAGCTGTGAGCTCTAAGAACTCTCTATCTATCTATCTATCTATCTATCTATCTATCTATCTATCTATCTATCTAATGTCTGCCTGTGGGTCTCTGCATCTGTTACCGTCTGTGTCGGAGGATGCTCCTATGATGATGACTGAATAAGGCATTGATCTCTGAATACAACAGTATATCATTATGAGTCATTTTATCGAGACCCCTCCCCATTTTTTACAAATGTATTTTCATACAGGTCTGCAGTACTCGAGCATGAGATCAGAGCACCAGCATGCTTGACTGCTACTGAGGACTTCCTTACCTTTCAGTCAGCTCCCTTCTTGTTCTGACATTTAGTTGTAGGGAGACCAGGAAGGTGAGTGTGAGAATGTGAGAAATAAGAATATAGAGAAAGATGGGGGAGGGGGACAGAGGGAGAGGAGGACAGGGAGAGGAGCATGGGGAGGAGGACAGAGAAGGAGAGGAAGATGGAGAGGAGATGGAGGGAAAGGACGAGGGGAAAGAGGATTAGTTTTCTGGTATTTTTCTTATAGAAATATTAATCATATTGCATGAGGTCCCCACCCTATAGCCCCATTTAACCTTAACTCTGTAGTTATCCCTAATTCTGTCATATAATCACATCAGGGCTTGAGGCTTCAACATAGAAATCCAGAAGACATAATTTAATACATAGCATTATTATTTTAAGTCACCTAAATCTTGGAATGATTTGTTCTGCAGCAATAATGATAAGGATGATTACCATAGTGAAGAGTTTTGGGTTGTAAATATCAGCATAATGGTATTAGATCTAATTTGTAATTTCACTTTCTGCTGGGCATGCTTTTGAGACATATCTATCTTGCAATATCTGGGTAAATTACTCGCTTAATTGATGCACTCTATCTAACTCAGCAGGACTTTCCTTAATCATGAACTTCCAGTTGCTTTGTAGTTTTGTAGCAATTACAAATAGTACCACAGTAAACATGCTTTGCCTTGTTTTCTTGTGGAGAATAGAGGTTTTCAAAACCACATTTATTTGGTTACATGAGCACACTGCTTTAGGGACGCTTATACTGTTAACAGGTCAACAGAACCTGCCCTCACATCCTGTTTACTGGCCACTTAGCACTGTGCAGATGTGACAAGGATCATAGGTGATACTAGTATGGGCTGATTTCGGTCACCCTTATAGTTTTTGAGATTGTAAGTTTTTGAAAAATACTTTCTTCATGATTTGAATAACTTTTCCTCTATTTTGAGAGTATATATTTGTTTTTTTTTTTTTTTAAGACATTCTTTCTTATTCATTTTTAGGTTTGCTCTATTCCATTTGAGCATTCTGTTTTCCTGTTCTATATATGTTCAAATAATTGGCCAATGGTTACATTGTAATCTTTTTGTTTGTTTGTTCATCTGTCATTGAGGAACTTAGGTAATTTAATCATCTCTAAGTCTACACACACACACGAACACATTATGCATACTATGTAGCTACATTCTTAGATTTTGTGCCTTCTAAGAATTCTTTCCCTGTTTTGCATTACACACTTTCCCTGGCTTTAAATTGAGGAATGCTATTTGTTGCTGATATTTTAGAGCTATGATTTTTAAGTGACTAGTAATTTACATTTACTACTAATAAGCAGATACAACTACAAATCATTTCATTTCTCAAATTTTCAAAGGCTGATTGGGCAGTGTTGAAAATTTCAAAATCTGGTGAGTAACGGGACAAGAACTGACGCTGCTCACACTCTTCTTGCTATTTGCTGAATCTTGGGTTATGTGGCAGTGTAGTTTAACAGGTGAGAAAAGTTTATCTTAATGGTGGTCCTTTAGGGTTATAAAATCAGAAGGTCTTTTGTTCTGAAATGTCTCCTTAGCATGTCTTTTATATAGGATATACTAGGACAGTAATATTAACTTTACCATTACTACAAACTATGTAGTTTATTCTTTACTAGCTACAAGAAATTTGAAGACTGTATTCAGAAAACAGTATAAAATATTACAAATACAATAAGGGTTAGGGAAAAAGAAAAATGAGGTATTTTTAAATGACATATACAGTATTTTTCTTTGTCTTAGTTCATGATACATTTATTATTATCATTTGCTGGGATGTTGATTTTAAATGAACGTCATAGAAATATGTTTTCATTTGATGTAAGAGCATGTGTTTGCCTTGTTTTGGGAGCATCTGATAAGGCTGAGTTCAGTGTGCTGCTCTTCTCTCTGTGCCTTGTAGTACTTCTAGAAGCTGCAGGGCCCTTGACTGTGCATGTGTGTCCATCACAAAAGGTGTAGCACTGGGATGCCTCATGGTGCTGTTGAAGACACAGTGGTGCTCAATGCAAAGACTCTCTTTATCCCCAAGTTGCCACTAAGCCCCTGTGTGCCTTTTACACAGTGACCAAACTTTGCAAATTTGACCTTGTGTTGCTTAATAACGAGATAAATACAGAGAAATGTGTTAATTTTGCCTGCTAGTGAGCACCATGGAGAGTATGTACATAATCTAGATGGTTTAGGTCTAGCATTTGATGTAACTTCTTGATGTAATCAAGAAACTTGGCAAAATAAGATATACGAGACTGCTGTATGACACAGTATGCTGTTTTACAGTGAACTTTTCAAAACTAAGAATATGTAATAAAACAACAGTAAAAATTATAGTAAATGCTGTAAACCAGGAACGTAGTCATTTGTCATTATCAAGTGCTTTGCATTATAAAGGATAGTTTGTCTGCACATAATCTAATACCACTCACTATGTGGAAGCAAATTAGGTTTGTTTGCACCAGCAACATCAAACATGAACAATGCACATCTGTGCAGCCATTAGGATGTAGGAGTTTTTCAACTCCATTATAATCTTTTGGGGCCACCATCTTGTGCGTCATCTGCTGTTGATTGAAATATCACTTTGCAGAGCATGGTAGCATCTCTACCTCAAAGAAATTGTCACTGAGTCATGGCATAATTATATATACTATTATCTTTTTCCTTGGAAAGAGAGAGAGAGAAAGAGGGAAGGGGTTTAATTATTCAAACATTTTTGTCCTTGCTGTAGGCACTTAAAAATCATGCTTCGGGAAGAGGAAAGCTTGGGCTCTCTGCATTATCTAGGACTGTAAGATTGGAATCCAGTATGTGTGATTCCTTTCAGGGTTTCGTGACACTTGTGCAGCTCTAATTAGGCTTAAAATGGCTAGCCTACTAATCTCCTTCTCAGCTTCAAATGTCATTTTGTGATGTATCAGAGGTTATAATTTGAACATTTTGGCATGATGAGGAAGATTCTGAAAGGTGGACAAGTCCATTTAGAAGCTTCCTCCTGTGGTAGATCTACTGTACCCCACAGTGGCAATAGCTGCTTCAAGATTGGCTTATCAGGCATTTCTGAGTATCCATTGAAGGAAAAGCTATTTGTTTAGTTCTCTGTATTAAGGGGAAATGCATGTTAGCAGATTGGAAACATTAATAACTCAATAATAGTAACAAAATAGATAAAATCTCACACTTAAACTCAGAATTACTGATAATGGAAGCCTGAATTGATGGTACTCCCTGCAGTGAGAACTTCCAGCCCCCAGAGGAGGAAGTCCCAGTGAGAGGGCAGCAGAATCTGCTGAGCAGAGCGTCCTTCCAGGGTCTCATCTGGACCTCCTTAGCACTGCCTAATGATGCTTTCGAATTTCAAGGTATAGAAGTATAAGTACTAATTACCAGTCTCACACAAGCCCAAAGTTTCCATGCTTAACATAATGATTATGGATAGTTTTAATGTCAATTTTCTACAAATCAGAATAGTTCTAGTATGGAGACTTCTTGATTGGTGTGGAAGAACCATTTAATCTGATTGTGGGTGGCATCATCTGGAAGCAGTCCAGATTAAAAGGGGAGGGCAAAAGGAAGATTGACTCCTCTTTTCTTCCTTGACCTTCCTCCTTGTTGCTGAGCTAATTTGCCCTGTTGCTGCTGCTGCCTCTTTCACTGCTGTCAGAACCAGCATGTTTGTCTTGCATGACAGATTATGGACCAGGCTCTTCAGGAATCTCCCCAGTTTACTGGGACAGATTGGGATGGCTGGGGCAACCAGCCTACTAGACTGAGGAACTATTGCCCCTCCACTGAGAGACAGCCATTGTGAAACTACTCTACTGAGGTACTGTAGGCTTAGATTTTTTTCAGAACCTATTTTATTTAAGGTTCTTAAATGCTTTGACCTTACTTCTAACCCACCAATCAGAGGTAGGGGGGGAAAGGCTAATAGGAAAAGGGTGTTGTGGACCTGTTTAGAAGCAGTTCCTTGTGGCAATTCCACTCTTCATTGTCAGGATACAAGCAGCCTGGTTCAACAGCAAACACCAAACACAAATCAGCAATGGCGCCATGATCCAGCAGAAACAGCAAGACTCTGCCCAATCTTCAATGAGTCAGAGGAAGTGGCCAGAATCAGCCGGAATACCAGTAGTTCTTTGGCAGATTTCTCTCTATGAAGTAAAGACCAGCAAAGACTAGTGAAGAAGTGAAGCATTGCAACCCATAGCAATGCAAGAGCATTCTCTTACTGTTTGTGGGGTTCTATTTATATTCTTTCTAAACATTACATGGTCACTCAAGTGTCTGTTTTCAGAAAAACATCACATGCCCTCTCACAAAACAGCTTCCAGAAAAATGTCCTGTGACACAACTGAGTTGTTAAAGAAACGAGAACTTTCCACTTCAGAGGTACCCAGTCTCAAGGACTGGTAACTTGCTAGGTTTCCAGCATTTCAGTGTGATTCTGCTGTTGTTACTGTTTCAAAACTGACAGTACATTCATCTATCATCTATCTATCTATCTATCTATCTATCTATCTATCTATCTATCTATCTATCTATCTATCATCTATCTATCTATCATCTATCTATCATCTATCTATCTACCTATTATTTTTCTGTCATCTCTGTCTCTTTGTCTCCATCTTTCTCTGTGACTCTCTCCCCCATCTCTCTCTCTCTCTCTCTCTCTCTCTCTCTCTCTCTCTCTCTCTCTCTCTCTCTCACACACACACACACACACACACACACACACACACACACACACACACACACACCACAGTTCTGGTCCACTAGAGAAACAATATCTAATCTATCCAAATACATGTTAGACATGATCCAATGTGAGCATGTGAGCTCATCTGAACACTGAATTCTAGATTTTGGTGTTTGAAGCTACAAAGACTGCTTGATGGATAGAAGTGCCTTCTACATAAGCTGGTGAACCTGAGTTCGGATCCCCAGCACCCTTGGTAAAAGTCAAACATAGTTCATGTGCTTGTAACCCCAATACTGGGTGGGGATAGAGATAACAGAATCACTGGAGCTTGTTGCCAATCAGCCTAGCACAAAAACACTGATATCCAAACTCACTAAGGGACTTTGCCTTGAAGGAATTAGATCAGAGATTAATGGAGATTGTCCTTCTATCTTAGCTAAGGTTTTACTGCTGTGAACAGACACCATGACCAAGGCAACTCTTGTAAGGACAACATTTAATTGGGGCTGGCTTACAGGTTCAGAGTTTCAGTCCATTATCATCAAGGCAGGAGTATGGCAGCATCCAGGCAGGCATGGTACTGGAGGAATCGAGAGTTTTACATCTTCATCTGAAGGCTGCTAGCAGAATACTGGCTTCCAGGCAGCTAGGATGAGGGTCTTAAAGCCACAGTGACACACCAACTCCAATAAAGCCACATGTACTCCAACAGGGCCACACCTTCTAATAGTGCCACTCCCTGGGCCTAGCATAAACAAACCATGACACCTTCTCTGGCCTCCTCAAATGTGCCCTCCCCACCTGCATACACACCTGTACCCACACACCTTCTTAAGCTCACGGGCATTTCTACCTGCATCTATTACATGCTTATGTGGAAATATTTTTTAAGGGAACTAAGTATAAAAAAATGGGATTTCTGATATCCCATTAAGTATTTGGAATGTGGTTTCAGATATTCCCATCAACAATAAAGCAAGAATTTTAGTTGGAAGTGAAAGTACAAACACACGGTATAGAAGTTTGAATGAGAACAGTCTCAGGTATTTAAACACTTATTCCCCAGCTGGTGGCACTGTTGTGTGTGTGGGTGTGTGGGGCTGTATACTTCTTCTTTGCTGGAAGAAGTATATCACTAGGGTGTACTTTGAAGGAAAAAGCCTTATACCTTTTCTGTTTGCTCTCTTTGTTTTGTGCTTGTGGTTGAGATGTAAACTCCCAGCTTCCCGTTTCACCACTATGCCCACCATGCTGTTTCCTCCGCTGGGGACTCACGCCCTTGTATCCTTAAGCCAGTGTATACTCCTTCTTCTCTAAGTCATCTTGGCCATGGTGTTTTATCACAGTAACTGCACAGTGACTAACACACTCATAAGTGAGTAAAGAGTAAACAATCCATGGATAAGATATGGTGGTTGTGAGCAGGGAACAGAGATATGACAACGGTGGCAGAGGAGCCCAACCTGACTATCACAGAGACAAGGACCCTCGTGAATTGTAGGTGGAAAGAAGCAGTCTTAGGAACCCCAGTGGGAACACTCATGGGGTGACTGAAAAGTTAAATTCATATTCTAACCCAAATGCTGTTCTTCAGAAAGGGTGATGTCATTCTTGAGTAATTTTAAGCTAGTCCCTGGTGATAGAATATAGTTTAAAACATCTTTCTTTTATTCAAATGGTAGAGAAAATTAAATTGTCACATCTCATTTCCACTTTTGTAGAAATGTACAAGATTATTTAAATTAGGAGTCAATCCAAACTCTGATTCATAAAAAATTCACCATTGCCTGGTATGCTTTTGGCCTGAGGCAAAGCTTTCATTGGCTGACACAGGATCCTTGCAAACAAGGCAACAGTAATTCCTAAATTCCTAGGAAGAACCACTTGATATCACCTAGGAGAAGTTTAATGGAGAGGGCATCCATAGTGTTTATTTTGTTTAGTAATGGGCATCATAAGAAATTTGCCTACCATGTGGAGCAAACATCTGTAGCCCATTTGTTATATTAATAAAATGTGCAATCTGAGCTTGCTTTGTACCTCATATTTTTAGATAAAGTTTTAAAACCATTAGCTGTATATGCATGTGTGTTCAAAATAATCAGAATATTAAATCCAACCATGAGGATGATTTACTTTAAGGCTTACCAGGATTATGATTAAGCATATATTTTTAAGTCAAAGTAGTTAGCATATCAACTTCCCAGATCAACATTTACTTCACAAGACTGGCACATATGAGAAGTCTCCTGGACCCAGGCTTATACTTTCATTATGCACACAATTTACATTCAGTGTCTGAAGTACAAGCTACTTTTTTGTGGAACTAAAACAGAAAGACTTCCTGCGATAAGAGAATATGGTTAAAAAATTATCCCTCAAGTGTTTAGCACCAGGCACTCGAAGGGCTGATACCCCACCACTGCATTGTGTTATACTCTATAGACTGCCACATGACATCTAACCTGGATCCTCATCTAGGCTGAAATTACTGAGTATTCCATATTTTTCAAAAAAAATTTTTTTCTAGGAAAAATAGTCCAAGTTATGAATCTTTTGATTTTTGGTAATTTCATAATATACAATAATCATGACACTTTGCACAAGTAGATGTTGAGAAAAAATGCAGATCCACATGGACTAGTGGTGTATTTTAACAGGAATGGGTTTTATCAAGGACAAATTCAGGCAATTCACTGCAGTCTACAGATGTTACTAATGAGTTTCTAACCAGTTCAGTGGGCCATAAGCCATTCAGGAAGAACTGAAGTTGCATGGTCATATAGGTCTAATACTGTCCAGGAGCTTTGCACAGGAACAGGGAATGGACATCTTGATCAATAGGTTGCTTAGCAAAGGGAGAAAGGAATTTGTAACTCTGTTTTAGACTGCCTTGCGCACCAGTTTATACCACCAGCAATGACATGATTATTCCCCTGCACTGTCTTAGGTTAGTTTTCGTAAGAAATAGAGTGTAAGATGAATATGTGTTAGCAAGGCTTAGGGAGTATACTTTTGAGACTAGCACTTGAAACTTAGGTTTTTTAAAGAAGTAGAATTGAGATGGGAAAAATTGAACTGCATTGCCTTACCCAGCAAAGCCTCAGCTAATCCCACATAAAAGTCTGAAGCGGTAATTTCTATACAGATTTGTGCCACTTGGCAGCAAGGAGGTTGGCCTTGGTGCTCCTGCATCTGCAAGTAATTGAGTATGGGCTGCTACAGGTGGAGAAGTAATGTAGAATGTGGAGAATGGTTTATGTCTCAAAGGATTTAGTTGTAAGCTACTCAGAATCCAGCACTCCTAAGAGCACTGGAACAGTGCCTATGATAAATCGAGAAATATATGAAACTATCCACCCTCTGCTCTATTCTCTCCCACGAAAGAAAAGAAAACCTTCAGTCTTCTTTTAGTTTGCTTATCTGTTACTGTGATAAAACACTGACCAAAAGCAAGTTGGGGATGAAGATGTTTATTTGATCTTACATTTCCAGGTAACAATCTCTGAGGGAAGTCAGAGCAGGAACTTAAACAGAGACCACAGAAGAAAGCTGCTTACCAACTTGCTCTCTCTGGCTCACTAAGCTACTTTTTTTTACATGGATCAGACTCATTTCCCTAGAGATGACATTGCCCACAGTAGGCCCTCTTCTGCATCAATCATTAATCAAGAAAATGCCTATGGACCAACCTGATGGGTGCAATTTTTCAGTTGTGGTCCCTCTGTCCAGGTGACTACGATTTGTGTCAAGGTATCTATCAAATGCCTATCAGATTGCCCTTCCAATCTCATCTACAAATATATCCACACTGGAAGTTAGGGCTTTAGCATATGAATTCAAGGGACAACACAAATATTCAGTCCATAAACAGGGAGGAGATATCACTACCGTGATATACATACACTGTCACAGCACAGCAGAAAAGGGTGTCCTGTGATAGAACAGATAAGCAGACACTAGAAAGAGGATTGGATCTCTGAGTGGTGCAGGAGCGCTGGAATCACAGGAATAGAGCTCTATATTCTTGCATAGTGTTGGGATACATTACTCCCACCCAAGAGGACATCAGTTGCTAATAGCAATAGTAAGGTTCATTCCGAAGTTTAGTAACTGGGTATTCAAGTTTGCATAGAGCCTGAGATGTTGGAGGCCTGAAGAATTCTCCCTCCTTGAGGATGCCCAGTGAGTGATATGTCACCGGCTTGCTCATCAGGCTTGGGTGAAGAAGCACTGCTGCCCTTTGACCTGATTTCTTGCCATTGTCTGGATTATTTTCTCTAAGCTTTTTCTTCAGAGACTCAGGCTTATGCTTTTGGAAGAATAAGACTCAAAGATTTCAGTGTTTCTGACAAGAACAAAATTGCAGCTAGATCTTCATTTGCCTCTAAGAAATTTGTATACATCAGTGCCTTTAAAAATACTCAAATCATGTGCTTCCTCTTATAACAAAAGGAACACATGGTAATTATAGAAATTTATCTATAATCTTTTTCGTGTTCTACTTCAACTTGTTCTATTCAGTGTGTATAACTTTTAGAAAACTAGATGGGATCATGCTATATGTATTAATTGAATATCATATATTTTATCTATTGAAGGTAGAATACTACAAAGCCACACTTGTAATTTTATCAACTCAGGAAATGGGGGCACATCAGTTCAGGGACTACCCCGGTTACTCAGTGACTTTGGGCCCAGCATGAGCTACATAAAGTCCCATCTTAAAACCAATCAATCACAAAGAAACGAAAGAAGAACACAGCAGCACTCTGTTAAAAGACTACACAGTACTCTTTTCTCAACTCTGTGGGATTTACTTAATCAGTTTCCTCCTACACAAAGATGTTAGAATTGCTTCTAATTGTGAATTGTTATAAAAAAGTATTTTGAAGAATGTTTTTTGAATACATAGTTTATGTATTCTTGGTTATTTCTTTATAATAAACAAAAATAAAATTCTTGGACCAAATGACATGAAAAAATTATTTTCAAACAACCAATTCAGAAAAAAATTATAATCATATATACTTCCTATAGCAGTGTTGCTTTCACAGCATTAGCTTTAAAACCAACATGACAGGTGATAAGTATCATAGCATTACCTTAATAATCATTTTTTGGTTGTTAATTAGATAAAACTCCCTTTTCCCTAATGCTTGTGTAGAACCAATGACCTCATGTGAGCTAGGCAGCTGTTCTAGTGCTGGCCTCCATCTCCAGACTAAGAACTAACATTTTTAGCACTCTTTTCTTGTTAAAACGGGATATTCATATTTTCTTGTGGGTTTACAAAAGCCTCATCTATTTCCCTTACGTTGTCACCAGTGACGTAACTATTACTTGTTCTTTTTTTCATAATCTGATTGACCTTTATTCTCTACTCTGAGTGTGTGAGGTCTATCCTCCATGTGCTTTGCATGTTGTCTGCTTGTGCTCCATTTACAAAGCCTTACTCCAGTTCATGTTTCCAATGTGTGTGGTTCAGAATGGAAGCAGGCAGTCATCTATTACTTGTGTTTCTGGTCTTTTCAGTGACCACACATGAAGGGTAAGCATCTCAGCAAAAATGCTCAGGCGTCAAACTTTTCCTGATCTTGATGGGGCATCTTATATGTTTGGAACATTCACTCTTAAATGAGCAAAATCACACCTTTGTGCTACTTAGAAATGTCTCCCATTGGCACCCACATTTGTTGGCCTTTGATGCAGGAATGAAGTAGACTAGGTGAGAAGGCAGAGGAGGGGACAGCAACAGCCATATAGATGTCCTTGTTCTTGATGAAATTGACTACATTGTAATAGGAGTCTGGAAATCACATGGGGGTGAGGTGTGGCTAGGGAGGTTGCTCAGTGGTTAATAGCCATTACTGCTCTTCCAGAGGACCCAAGTTTGGTTTCCAGTATCCGTCAGGGGTTCACAATTGCCCCAAAGTCCACAGTCAGCTCCAGATAGCTCTAATTCTTTTCAATCTTCAAGTCTCAAGTTTAGTTTTACCTCCTGACTTTTCTATCCTATGCAGGTTACTAAATTCTCCAAATACACAAATGTGTATTTTTATTTTTATCTCTCCCACTTGATTTTTCAAGATATAATTTGAAACTGTTCAGTTTTTATACCATTTAATGTAGAGCTTATAACAGGTTTTTCTTTTAAATTTTACTTACATTGTCTTAAGATTTATTTTCAATGTGTTATTTATGTACCTGAATGCATGTACCTACACGCGTGTGAGCGTGTGTGTGTGTGTGTGTGTGTGTGTGTGTGTGTGTGTGTGGTGAGAAAGATAGAGAGAGAGAGAGAGAGGGAAAGAGAGAGAGAGATTATGATGCCAAGAGAACACAGGTACCATGGAGGCTGGAGGAGAGCATATCTTTAAGTTGCAGGCAGTTATGAACCACCTGATTGATTCTGGAAACTAAACTTGGGTCCTCTGGAAGAGCAGTAATAGCTCTTAACCACTGAGCAACCTCCCTAGCCATACCTCCTTTGGAAGAGCAGTAAGAGGTATTAACTATTTAGCCATCTGTTCAGGCCCCATTGTATGATTTTTAATACTCCCGTTACAATGGTGTCACACTTTAGAACAAATCATTTTAGTTGAACAAAGAGACTCACCTGTGAAAATGTGTGATGATTTTTAACATGTGTCTAAGTAAAGTATAGTTTGGCATAGAGAAATCTGTTTAGCTTAAAGGACACCAAATATTTCAAATGTATAACTTTTTAATGAACCACATATAGTGTATGCAAATATAACTAATTCTTGCTATAATATTTAAATTTGACTTGAGCCTTGAACTGAATGTAAATCTCAACTCAGCCTCTTCCCTATGGTATGAGTGGGTTCATCTGAATGTGAATAAGGTACATCAAAGAAAAATGATTCAATTCTCTAGAAAGAACTGCAAGATTTAATTTGAATCCCCATCCAACTCAAGTCCTGATTATAAGCGTAGAAGGGAACCCTATCTAAACCGTAATTTATTGAGTAGAAACCGCAACTTGCTTATACTGGAGCCTTTTTTGTTTTAAGAATAGTTTGCAGTTGAACTGCTGGTTTTCATCCATATTATTAAACTTGGAACAAGTGAACTTGTGTCACATGTGGCAAGAAGAAAAAAAATGCAGAGGCCAATTCTGTGTCTAGCCCCCAAGAAGTTTGCAGGAGTATTCGACAATGTAATTTTTTCTTTTACTGTCAATATAGAGCCACTGTGCATGCTAGTGGGTAGCTGTAAGCAGCTGTCATTTACAATACCATAGGTGGGCAGATACATAGCCATTATATGTATTTGGGGCAAAATTCCACTTGTCCTGGCCCCATGGTCAGTTTTGACTCCAATATTCTATTCTCCTGACACGTGGATAATCTTTCATTGACATCTGGTTGTTTTGTTCTGGGAAAACAGAATATTAGCACAGAGATTCTCCATGTGGATTTGAAAGAAGGCTTTTGCCAGTAATTTGTGAGAGTTTTGTGAAGCTCTTTGGGATCCTTCTAGAAAAAGAACCTTTCTATAAACCTCAGTTATTATAATGATGACCGCTGGCTGAATCGAAGTTACACATGTGCGTCTGGAGGACAATATATCCTCTGTACTCACATAAACTTCCATTTATCTATACAAACATCTCTGAAAAGAGTGAAACTGGACTGTCTTCTCCCCAGCTGGGGCGTTGTTCTGTTTCTTCAGTGTAGTAAACTGGGTCACCGTTCGGCTTTCCGTCCAGCACCTGCTCAGCCACAGAATGGAGAAATGAGTGCTTCTCTAGTGACGGTGGCAGCGTGGTGCAAAGCCTATGTCCTGCCATCACTGGGGACAGCTAATAAGAAGTCCAGGAGAGGCGATCATTCAGATTGCTGCCTTTGTCCCCCTTGTCTGGAGGGAAGACATTACTGAAAGGAAAATTGTTCTTTTAACTCTCACTTCTGAGCTTTTCCTGTGCTCTCTGAAGACAGTGATTTTTAAAGGTTAGATTTTACCAGTTATGTGCCAATTTCAAGAAGAAAATATCTCTAATGCACAGGAATACTGGAAACTATAAACTTTTGGGGAGGCTAAAAGTAGTGGTCTAAAATGGATTAGAAAAGATTTGATGAATAAATGGAATCCTGTGTGTAATTGAATGAGAGCTAAAAGTGAAGTCAGAATTCAGATCTCTCTCTCTCTCTCTCTCTCTCTCTCTCTCTCTCTCTCTCTCTCTGTCTCTCTGTCTCTTTGTCTCTCTCCTTCTTTGTTTTGAGATGGGGGTCTCCTAAAGTGTACACTAGCCCCACCCTTTCCATGCATCTTAGGAAGGCCTTACTTCCAGGTCTCATTCTCTCATTCCCAAGTGCTGAGATTGCAGGCATGCACCATCAAGTCTGGGTTGGCCATTCAGACCTTGCATCTGCCACTGACATAAACCATAACTTTGCCTCCCTTTCCTCTTCTGTAAAATAGCAAGTTGGTGTGAACATGAAATTATCAGGGTACATGGCATACAGTGGGTGGTTGCTAATTGTCCATTAAATCCACACAGGATTTAGTTATGGAGGTCTTCTGTCAGTCAGCTTAGGTACATAGCATACAGGTTCCATATCATTGGATTAAATATCAAAAGGTCTGTCTCTGCTGTGCTTCATGTTCAGGTAGGTTGACTATGAAGTAAACATTGTCTCCACTCTGTGGTCCACATTCACTAGCTGGTCATTATCTGGACATTATGGTGGCAGAAAGGAAGTCATCACTGCAACTGCTACACCTACTTTTATACCTATAGAAACCCGGAACATTTGGCAAATGGAACTGGTGGAACCGATATCTATCTGTTGGGGGGTGGGCTCTGCTGATGGCTCCTGTCTACTCTGCACTTCAAAGCACTGCTCTTTAGCCCTCGTTAAAATTGTGACATATAATTATTTTTGCTTTTTCCCAGAGAAATTATTTTAATTTTTCCTTAAAATGGCACAAAGAAGCAAACTTTGTTTTGATAAGATGGATCAAATGGCTTCATTTTAGTCTAGTTTGGGTGCTAAGATCTCATGATGCCTGGCTTCATCTTTCACTCTAATCCCAGGAAGATGTAAAAGAGAATGGAACACACAAAGATACAATGAGGAGAAGCTAACTGAAATGTCCATCTCCAAGGGAAGAGCTGACTGTGGCTAACCTCCCTGAAAAAGCTGTCACATAATGATCAATTATAAACTTGTGCTATAACAGGGGATGGCAACTTTAATGTATCTATTCCTTAGTAGAGAAAATCTACTTAGGATAAACCAGTAAGTGTGCTGACTGTATACTAGGTTTATTTTTCCTTCTTTGGAAACTATTGGACACATGCTAATGTAGGTGAATGGCTTTAGGAATGTGAAGAAGAGACTGAATTTTTGAGTCTAGATTGATATAGCAAAAATCATTGAGTATTCCCTAGTAGCTGCTTTACCAGAAAACTTTAACTTTAGCATTTCTACCTGCCTACTCGGCCCCTCTAGAAACTGAAAGCTTTCCTACCCTGGCTGATGCAGGTCCTTCCTTAGAAAATACTTTTTAAGTATAGATATTTGACAGAAAGTGATTACTGCCAGTCTGTCTTGCAAGTCTGTGATATATACCTGGAACTGAGGACTTAAGCAGAAGGCATGGCATTACTCAAGCCTTGTGTTCATACGCTCTCTATTAGGAGGCTCCGTAGAGGAACAGTTATAAGAACAAGGTGCTTTGTTCTTACACTTAGAACATAGGGGGCAGGTATGTAGAAGGGAAATTCCCAAGTTGCATTAGGCGAAAGACTGTGTCCCTTGGGTAGTCAGAGCGTGCTCTCTTGTCATCATTGCACATGAAGTGAAGTTTCAGGCATGCCTGCTCCATTGCTATCACAGTTTTCTCCTGTGTCACACATCTCAAAATGTCAGATTTCCATGTTAGATGTGCCTTTCACTAGTATATGGGGTAAAAAATATTTTTGTGCACATTAATGGTTATTTGATGCATTTGATGCATGTGTGCACTTCCTTCTCATCCGGACAATGACCATACTATAGTTCTTAGAACAAACTATGTTAATTTACTTTCTGAGTATATTCTTTTATAACTAGCTCTGTTGTGTTCCAGGCTTGTTAAGCTATTCTGAAGCTCTCATGAAAGGAATTGTTTACTTAACTTGTTTTTCTCATTTTTCTTTACTTTCTGCTTCCTAAAGGGCTTGTTGACCACATAAATTTATTTGAAACTGATTTGAAATCTCTCTGCTTCTCATCTTTGGCTAACTCCTTTAGTTCAAAATGTATGCTGTCTCTGTGTGTGTTACTTCTAGGTTTTTTGTTAGTGAGAAAGTGATTTTTATATGCTTTACTTTGTACTTTTCTGGCTTACAGTCATAAAATAGCTTTGTACCCATAGGGACAAACAAAGACACTTGGTGAGGGTGAGTCACTGCCCTTTACGCCCTGATTATCTTTGTGTACAAGAAGGAAATAACCCTTTTTGTTACTATACTGTTTTAGTATAATTTCTGTCTTCATTAGAAAATGCCAGAGGGTGGGTAAATAGTAGAGAAAAGAAATCTATTTAGCTGAAAGTTCTTGTATAATAATGTCCCTGTATCTTCTTGGCTCTGTTGAGAGCCTATGGTTACATCAGATCATGGCAATTGGAATCACATGTTTGTTTGAAAGGAAGAACGTACATATACGTCATGAAGCCAGAGAGAATGAGCTAAGATAGCAGAAACTATTTACAACCATTGAAGGTTCTCAGATGTCTTGTGTGAACAATTCCTATAAGGTAGCACATCCATCCACCAGAGCGGTACTTCCATGAGCTCCTTCTGGGTCCCAGGTCTAATAGAATCTACCACTTCTTAACACTAGTACATGAACCTTTGAGAGGAACATTCAAACTGAAATTGAGCCACAGCACATACTAGTCAGGGTTTTGTAGAATCTCTCTCTCTCTCTCTCTCTCTCTCTCTCTCTCTCTCTCTCTCTCCCTCTTCCCCTCTCTCCTACTCTCTTAATACATACATACATACATATATACATACATACATATGTACATACCAGATAGATAGACAGATAGAGATAGAGATGGTGGATGGATAGATAGATAGATAGATAGATAGATAGATAGATAGATAGATAGATAGATAGATAGATAAAGGGGATATCTATTAGAATGACTTGCAAGCTGCAGTCCAGCAAATCCAACAATGGCTGGCTATGAATAGAAAGTCCAAGAATCCAGTAGTTGCTCACTTCATAAGGATGGATGTCTCAGCTGGTCTTCATTGTATGCTGGAATTCTGAAGAAGTACATTCTAATACCAGTGAAGAAAGAAACTTATCAGCAAGGTGAGAGCAAGCAGGCAAAAAGCAAAAGCTTCCTTCTCCAATTTCCTTATATAGGCTTCTGGCAAAAGGTGTTGCCCAGATTAAAGGTGGGTTTTCCTAGCTCAAATGATCTGGATTTAAGTTGCATCTTTTTACTTCGAGATCTGAATTAAAGGTGTGTCTTTCCCCATTTCAAATTCAGCAAAAGTCCCCCAGAGTTATGCCCCCATTTTGGTGTTTTAGTTATTTCCAGATGTAGTCAAGTCAGCAACCAAGAATAGTCCTCACTCCAGGCTTAGCTGCATTTTCAGCAACATGTATTAATGGATTTTATCCTCCCTTATGCTGAAAAGAATTCATGGTCAATCCTTTGCTGATGGAAGGATTTAGGACTCTACCTTTTTATGCATTTAATCTCCTAAAGTCATCAAGCAACACTGAACACAGGGGTCTTTGGATTGCAGACTTGTTCCTCTGAACCTATAGGCAGCCTTGTACCATGAGCCTATTTTGTTCACCCACGAAAGTGGTTTTGACTGGAAAACAACAATGGAATTTTGAATGATCAACATTCTATAATGCAATGAAAAGATTCCCAGAGTTGATAGCCTTGTGTGCTATAAGAGCTCTAGAGATACATTTAGATATAAAAATAAGCCCAACTGGTCTTTTTTAAAAGTCTTATTTCTTCATTTAGTTATACTTTGTAGTTGAATATATACCCAGTGTAAAGGTTTGCACTTTTCAAAAGTGTGCTTCTGGCACATTTTCAAGACAGATGGACATAGTCTAAGGAGCTTGTACCCTGTAGAGTTGGTGGATTTTTGCACAATGGAGAGCTAAAGCAAACTGTAGCTACAAGCAAGTGGTGACAACTGATATTCACTGGATACAAACTGAGAAGGTTATACCCCCCCTGCTGTTCTAATTAGCATCTTGAAATTAAGTAGAAATCAGTGGCCTGCTTTTTACTTTCCTCTGATGCATGCACTTCCTAATGAGTGACAAAGACCTATTTCAGGTATAGCTTTCCTGTTCTGTCTCAGCCAGCCAGCATCCATTTTTTGGTAAAATTATAGAAAATTCAGTGTATCTTCTTACTCTTTCCCCAGAAATTGAAGATGGATTCTGTTGACAGCTGTTTGGATGAAGCCAGCTGATAGGGAGAACTGAATGCCTGGTTGTTTTGGCATCTTGAAAACTAGAAGCATATTATTGGCGTGTATTGCTCTGCATTTTGGCAAGTTGTAAGAAGAATTAGTGCTAAGTGGTCCATCTAAATGATTTAGTGAAGGCCTAACACTGAGTTTACAAATGTCTCTTATCTAAGAAGAAGGCTGGTGAGAGGATTAAAATCTTAAAATCCTTTCTTACAGAATTTGTCTCATTCTATTAAAATATTTTAACTTTTGACCCAAAGAAGCTCTTAAATTATATTCCAGCATATATTTATACAAGCACAGTATTTCACAGGATAGAATTCTTCTCAGTGAATTTCCATCACAATATTATTTTGATACATGATTTGAAAATAATTTGGGTATTGGAATTAAAATCAAGTAACCCAAAGATCATATGACCAGGTGATTTATGAGCATGGTTAGTGAAGATAGCAGAAAACACCTGGTTTTACTCTTTTTCTATTTATTACTATGGGAAATCCACAACCCCCATTTGCTAAGAGACTATCATTGGTTGAAATTAAATACAATGCAAATAGACCTTGGTCATGATGTGGTACCTTCATTGCAAATTTACTTGAGTTTTGCTCACCTGTGTAAAATCTGTTTCAAATACTGGAATAATGGTGGAAGTAACTCATTTGAATTGCTGGGATCTCATGTTCACAGTGGCAGCTCTGAGCAACTCAGAAAGTCATCACACATCATCTTTGCTTACTGAATTGGAAAAATAGAGTAATGGGCTGGGGAATTCCACAGGATGAGTTGTATTATAATGATCAATGTAAAGAATAAATCTTGTCAGATTATTGTAGCTTCTTGCCGTGAGCTAGCAGAAAACCCTATGCCTTAAAAAGGATAAAGTGTAATGAGGTTGCTATAAATTTACTATAAATTCAGTAAAACTCTTTATTTTAATTCATATAACTTGATCATCAGAAAGTCTTGGCAAGCCTACCTATCTATGGCAGTAAAGACTGCCTTGAATCATTAAACTTCAACTTATTTGTACACTAAGCTATGTGGATTAGAAGTTTTAGATGTAAACACTTAATGTGTCTAGCTAGAGAGCTAAATAACTGAACACAAAGACCTGAATGACTATAGGGGGATGGCAGTGACTGTGAAGGGTAATATATTGGGTGGGGTTCCTCAACTCTAATGGTTGCCAGGTGGAAGTTGGCTGGGTGAATAGATCTGACAATTTTCAATAGAAACTGAAATTGTGAGGTTTTATGCAAATTTGATTTTTAAATGTTGACAACTCATACAAGACATTTAAGTGACTGTGGGCCATCATGTTCTATGCTGAATTTAACTTAGGGTCACAAACTTGAAATCTCAGAACTGGGTTTTTATAATGAAAAATTTACTAATTTTTTTTATTATTCTTTTTAAGTGAGATGAAAGTTTCTTAATGATCATCCTAGTCTAGGTCTAATTTGGAAGCATATTTGCAAAATAATATCTTAGAACCAGTCAATCTGATATGCTAGTTTATAATTCTCATAGGTACTATATTTGGGAATAGCAAAGTACCATATAAAAACCTTGATAACCTTAACTTAAGTGAAAGTAGTTAATAACTTGGAATTTTACATAATAAATGTGAAATGCTAGATTAAATGAACAAGTTAATGTTCCAATGATAGAATTAGAAATGCTTGATTCAGAATCAAAACTGAGATGTGTACTTATAGCATAAACACAAAATAACTGACGTATATAAAATCAGTGGCCAGGACTATTCCTGAAGTCATCACAGCTTGGCAGTTAAATGTCATCACCTTTATGTTATGTGATACATGGAAAATTAGGTTATAAGAAGCGTTTAGAAATAAAGGTGATATATATATATATATATATATATATATATATATATATATATATATATATGAAATAAATCAGTGGCCCAGTATTGTTCCTGTCTAAAAGAAATTCAGGAACAAAAATGGAGCAGAGATTGAAGGAAAGGTCATCCAGTGACTGGCCCAACTTGAGATTCATCCCATGGGCAGGCACCAAACCCTGATACTATTACTGATGCCATATTATGCTTGCAGACAAGGAGCCTAGCATGGCTGTCCTCTGAGAAACTCTACTAGCAGCTGACTGAGACAGATGCAGATACTTACAGCCAATCATCGGACTGAGGTCAGGGCCCCCCATGGAAGAGTTAGGGGAAGGATTGAAGAAGCTGAAGGGGATGGTAACCCCATAGGAAGACCAACAGTACAACTAACCCAGACCCCTGGGAGCTCCCAGACACTAAGTCACCAACCAAATAGAGTACATGGGCTGGTCTTTGGCCCACATGTAGCATAGGACTGCTTTGTCTGACCTCAGTAAGAGAGCATGATCCTAATCCTGTAGACACTTGATGCCCCAGGGAAGGGGGATGCAGGAGAGAGTGTGGTAGGAGTGGGTGGGGTGTGTGATGGGGAGCACCCTTTCGGATGCAAAAGGGAGTGGAGATGGGGTGAAGAACTCTTGAAGGGGGGATCAGGATGTGGGGCAACATTTGGAATGCAAATAAATACAACAATTAAATATCAATCAATCAATCAATCAATCAATCAATCAGGATTGACTCACCAAAGCACTCTAGAGTCAGAATGTGTAACTTAGAATGACTCTGCCATTTTCAGCTCTGTTCCCAAATTTCCCAAGCTGTGAAACAAATGCAAGTTCATATCCTTTGGATCTGGATATTTGAAATTAAAATGAACCATTAAACAGATATGTATGAAAATATTTGTATCAAATAAATTTGTATCAAAACATATGCATCAAAATATTTGGGAACTTTAGAGGTTCTCTCTATATAAATAGCTATAACATTACTATATTAAAAAGACAAAATATATTAAAACTTTGGATAAGATAAAATATAGAAATTCCTCACTCTCAGCTCGATTGCTAAGCAGTAAGTTCTTTATCAAGTTCAGAAATTGAAAATCATAGATAATACATTATGGATAAGGATTCTACAAGAAAATCAATGAGAAACTCTAAATGGAATGCTGTATTCCAAGAAAAGCCTGTGTTACACAGTACAGAATGAGATCAAATTTTCATTTTTAAAGTAAAATGGGAGAAAACATTTAATATACAATTTCAATATATTTCCTACTTTGGTAAAAACTTGATTTGGCTGACCAACCCCAGATTCAGTTATATCAGTTTAACATGATTTTCATCTAAGTGGCCAGAGTCAAACAGATGGTGGGCTGGTAAGTTTGGTCTGGAAGGGTGGGCCTGTCTATTGTGCTTTCTTATTCATCATGAAATAAATAATAATCCACTCACTTGGGAAGCACTCAGAAAACCTTCTTGGGATTAGTTGAACTTTGGCTGCACCAGGGCCGTATATTATCTGCTGATTAGTTTTCAGGAGTAGTCATCAAACTCTTGATAGATGAGTGTGCCTATCAAGATTTTCCTATGTGAAGGCTTTAAGATACTTCAATAATATAATAATCTGTGACTCGCTGATTAAACCCTAAAGTTCAGCTCAAAGAAAACATTCAATGTTCTTCCCTTAGTCAGTTTTAACCATATGAACGTTTTATGACTTTCTTTAATAGCAACATATTTTTCTGCACAATATCTTTAGGACGGCTAACTGAAAGATGGGCATAGCCACGTGAGAAACCTAATAGAGCCTTCCTAACTCGAATTAATTTTTTTAAAAAAAGCTCATACATGTATTGAAGTATCACAGTGTAAGAATCAAGAACCAAGCCAACAGCTCTTATGGAAAAGCAAAATGTTCGTCCTACATGTATGAAACTAATAGTAGGAAAAGTAGATGCAGGAAAAGTAGATGATGAAATCACCTTTGATTACGAGTTGCTAAAGGCAGATTCAGTGATGAATAGGGAAGCAGAACAATGGACAAGAACTCCTACTCACTTCTAGCTTTGACACAGTGGCTAGTTAAAGCAACAAGTTCCATAATAGAGAAAAAGTACTTTCTGTAGAATTCTGGCCTGGTCTGAGAGGAGAAGGAAATCATGAAGCACAAGAAATATTTGACACCTAAGACTGTTACAGATGAATTCCAGGCTGACATCTTTACAATGCTCAATGGATTCTATCTACTCCCCTGACCCCACCATACCAAAACTTAAACAATGAAATTGTAGTTTCAATGTAAACTGGAGTAAACTAGCATCAGATAGATTATTTTGCCCATGAAGAGTGAGGGTAGTTTTATTATATATACATGGAGCAAGAACACACTGATACCTATGTGTGGTCTAGGCTAGCCAGAAAGTTCTGCAGGTGAAGAAGATCCTAGATGTCCCCTTTGTCTTGAATATTGCAATGTGAGTTGAGAAGTCAGAATTGGGAGAGAATATTGGAAATGCACTAGCTTTGGGATGCTGACTTCTCCACCTCCATTTTTTTCCCAGTTAGATCATTGATCAAGTGACTAGACCAGATCCTTCTTAGGAATCAGGCATTACCACCTCTTACTGATCCTAAGTTGTGGGACCAAATGAGCAACTATGAGAAGATATGACATTGGGGAACAGGGTTGGGAAACTAGGGCCAGAAAGGGTTATATATCTGTTCCTTCAATTAAACAGAATCTTGCTATGTGGCTAAGCTACCCTCAAATGTTTGATTCCTCTACCTCAGCCTCTCAAGGACTGAGATTACATGTTTGACTTGAGCCTAATATGGGCTCTGTTTCTGATTATAGTACATGAAAAAAAGCATGGAAGGAGACAGGTAACAAACCAGGAAGTCAGTGAAAGTGGGATTATAGATATCAAAATTAAGTATGATCATATTTGCATTAGTAGGATGAGTACTAACATAAACTCATTTTCACATTCTGGTGATATTCCACATAGGTAGCCAAGTTTTCAGAATTTTGGTAAAATAAAGGAACAATCAAAAACCCAGTAAGGGGCATACACATGTTTTTCCTACTTAATATTTGGCTCCTATTGTCTTCTTGCCCTCTAATCTCTTTATTGTAAAATGGGGGAACTTGTCTTTTTCCACTAAGATTAATCTGAGCACTAGTAAGCTGCTGTTGTGTTGAGTGCTTCCAGTGCTGGCAGGCACACAAAGAGCACCATGCAAAATCTCTGTTGCTGCTGCCCTTTTTATCATTTCGGTCATGAACTGTGAACACTATCATGTTCTCATAAATAACCTGGCAAACTAGACCAGATGCAATGAAGAGCAATTTCCAGGGATCCCTGATAAGACTGTTACTGATGACATGGAGAAGACAGTTCACAAGAGAAGCAATTGCAATTTTGATTGGTTCTTGGCCATATGTGGAGTTATTTTTTGTTTGTTTTTGTTTTTTAGTTCAACAACTGAATAACAATAGTAAGACTAGATTAAGAAACAGTTTCTAAAATTGGATTCTAGAGTCTGAAAGGCTCTGTTCTCTGAAGCTTTAGGGTGATCTCTACTGTCTCCATCATTCTCTGGGACCATCATAGTGAGTGGGGACATGTTTTTACAGCTGTGCTTCTTATTTCTGATCTCTTGGAACTTGGCTTTTCCATTGGCTTGTGAACATTTCATCTAGTAAAAATTCCTAGACCAAAGCTCTTTATAAAATGTCAATGACTTTGGAGATGATGGATCTGAAGGTCTTAGGAAGACACCTTTAAGAAGCAGAATCCTCATTCTTTCTTACAATTCTTTTTGTTCTGAGATTGGTGCATTCTGATTGTCACTAGGAATATGCCTTTGTTGTGTGCTGGGTCAAAAAATAGATGACAGATGTGGCCTTTTTGATGTGAATTTATTGGGGGTTGTATACTTTTAATTCCAACCTTAAAGTCTTCAGCTAGAAATGTAGCTCACGAGCAAGGGATGGTAAATTTCTAAAAGAGATCTCAAAAGGTGGATTTTTAGAATCCCTGAAGATGGGGATAAGGGGAGACCTTTTAAATAAACCAAGTGCCCACAATGGCTTTATTACCACTCTGTTCCTTCACACTGTAGATTACATGAAGGCCTGGAGACTAATTCCAGCAACAGCCACAATTTACTAGCTATAGTGGGCCTCAGATGAATAGTTTCTTGTAAAATCAGTGGCAGCTTTATCCTTGCAGAGCACAAATAAATCAGCTCTTATTATTCCACATTCATTTAATCCTGAGACATTAGTCAGTGAGACCTTTCTGCAGCCTAATAAACAGCAGCAGCAGCAGTTTTTCTTTATGAGAGTAGTTGTTCATCCTAAATTAGAGCCAGCATTAGGTAGAGGCAGGAACTTTTGCCAGATGATTTAAGGATATATAATATGAGACTATAATAGTGCATGAAAACTGTACCCATGTGTATAAAGATAGAAGGGTCATAATTTTCCTGTATGTGGGTTACTTCAGAAGATGTAGCTTATTTTATCTTCCTTGAGAATTCCTTTGTTGTAGTTGATGGCGTTATCCTTTCTATCAAGACTCAAGTTTACCCTTTCTCTACTTGGGAGTGGGGAAGGGACTGAAGTTACAGCCTCCTATTTCTGTTTGCACAGAAGGAAGTGGTCCTGGTACAGGAAAGTGTGATGTGAGATATATCTAAAGAGATCTCTGGTTATTTCACTTTGCTCAGCTCCAAGTCTCATCCCAAACCAAAACACATTTTTAAAGTGTATTTTAAGCCTTTTTTTGCAACCTCAGTGCACATATGATGAACACAATATGACTCAGCTCATTTAGGGAAGTTTACTGATATATTGCAAAACAAATCTTCAACATATGTAACTTGGCTCCATAGCATGAATGTTTTGGGTTTCTAAATAGGGATAGCCATATCTTCATTCATTTATAGCTTCAGTGTGTACTTACCAAATTGTAGGATAGTTCTATTCATGATGTCCTCTCAAACTTCTGTCAGGGAAAAATGCACCACAAAGTGAACAGCTTGATAAAAAATGTACATAGTATCATTTGGAAAACTTAAGTAAATAGTAATTGCACACACAAACTTGCCATTATGTGGTCTGCACACAGTTTTACTATGTTTATAGAGTTTGTGTTGTAGTACAGTGTACTTCACAGTTCAGCAAACAGCCACAAATACCTGTCATATGGATACCACCCTAGAGTAATCTATGTAAATCTGTATATCACAATGTGTCTCTTATGGTGAAAGAGGGGAGGCTATTGGGTCCAAGGACTATAAACACTGGAGCTAATGTAAAATTAGTTCCAATCATCACATTTGACCAGGGAGTTCAAGCTTCTTCAAATAAGTTCTATCATTTGAATACAATAAATAATGAAGGCACAAACTTTAATATTGCATATTATCACTAAGGAATTATATAGTGCTATAATTAACTTACTTTCCTGTAGCTAAAATTAACTTTAGTTTGTCAATATGTTGCATATACAGTCAAACAGATTCTGTTTATAAACAACAATACATACCAACAGATAAGATTCTTGCTACTCATGGAGAACTACTTTTATTTTCAGAAAACACAAGAGAATATAAACAAAAATCAGTACAGATATCAAACACACTTGCATGAATCCTCATTTTTCTGTAGCAGTAATTTTTCTTATTCCAAACTCTAGCAGTGATGTTTAGTCAGTTTAAATTAATCTCTTTACAATGTGTCCTGATGATTCTTAACATGTACTTGTGAATATCTGTGAAGGATGCATTAGTGCAAGCCACAATAAGTACCAGAGTAATAACACTGAATGACAACACATTGTACTTATATGATAATACCAGGATGTTACTAAACAATGATTTTAGAAACAGAAGAGCAACAATGTGAGCAAACAGATAGCCTTTATGTTCTTAAATTTTCTTTCTGAACTTTGATGTAACACTCACTAGAAGTACATATATTTATGATTGTTTATTAAAAATATTGATAAAGTTCTTTTCAAAGAAAAGATTAATTCTTTGCATTGAGAGACATTACAACAGGCATTATAGAAATTTAAAGGTACATAAGGACACACTTTAAAAATCTATATCCCTCTAAGCTGGAAACTCTAAATAAAAATACATGAAATTCTTGATCCTATCAATATTAAATAAAAATGAAATAATTAATGTAAATATACCAATTGAAACTAATGAGATTGTAGAGGAATTTTAATCTAGCAAAATGGCTGCTCTGGCAAGGGATCACAACTAAAGATCTTCTAGATCTGTGTGATCTGGCTGGAATGACACACTTGAATCCCTCTGGCTACAATACAAACATATCCTTAGTACACACCTTTAATCCCAAACAGTGAAGATAAAGATAGTTTGTAGAAGGAAGCAGCCATGTTTGAAGGTGATGTCTAATTGTGGAGCAGACAAGATGGTGAATCAGAGAATGATTTGACAGAATGACTCAGAGATAACATATGCACAACTGCTAAAGGCAGTGCAGAGTGAGTCCGGTGAAGGGCAGTTCAGTGGGTGCAAACTATTCAGTGGAGTTCAGTTCTCTGTTCAGTTCATGCAGTCAGTGTAGTTCAGCTCATGGAATTCAGAGGCAGTTTTTCCAAGCAGAGCAATTGAGTGAGAAGCTGAGAGAAGTGAGTTTGAATTAGTCAGCTTGGAGAGGAGTTTTGAGCTAGAATAGCTGAGTGGAACAGCCAGAGATCAGAAAGAACTAGAAAGGGTGAACTTATCCAGCAGTAAGCCTCCAAGATGATAATTACATCAGGTGAATAAAAGTTACATTTACATGAGACAAAAGCAGTAATTAAAACCTCTCAACTAAGAACTAACCAGGGTAATATGAATTCAGTACAGAATTCAACTAGACCTTCAAAGAAGAAATAACACTGATACTCCACAAAACAGTCTTTATAACAGGAAAGGAAGGAACAATTCCAACTTCATTTTACAATGCTAGTATTACTCCTATACCAAAACCAGACACAGACTCAAAAAATAAAACAATAGGTCTATCTCTCTGGAGAAAATAGATGCAAAAAAACCTAACAAAATAGTTGAAAATCTAATTCAAAATCACTTAAAATAGATCACATACCATGATCAAATCAGCGTTACCCCAAAGATGTCGGGATCATTCAACACCTGTAAATTAATCCATTACTTAAATAGACTCAAAGACAGAAATAACCAAATATTCATCTGATTAGATATAGAAGAAACCCTGTGAAAAATTCAAAATGGGAAGAGGGGAACAGGATCAGGTATGGAGGGAAGGGGATGGGCAGGAGAGAAACCCAGAGAACCAGGAGAAGGAATGGAAATATGCAGCTTCTGGGGATGGGAGGCAAGGGGGACTTGAGAAATTCCCAGAAACCCGGGAGGTGAGAAGGTCTCAGGACTCAATGGGCATGACCTTAACCAACATGCCCAACAGTGGGGAGAGGGAACTAAAGAGTCTACCTCCAGTAGACAGTGCCCCAAGTGGAGGAATGGGGTTACCAGCCCACAGTCAAAAATTCTAAAACAGAATTGTTCCCATCTAAAAGAACTGTAGGGAATAAAATGGAGACAAGAGTGAAGGAAAGGTTGTCCAGTTTCCATCTCATTGGGGGCAGGGGAGGAAAGTCTCTGAGAGGCCCTACCAGCAGCTGACTGAGACAGATGCAGACACTTACAGCCAATCAATTCATTGAGGTCGGGGACCCCTATAAAAGAGTTAGGGGAAGGATTGAAGGAGCTGAAAGGTAGAGCAACTCCATAGGAAGACCAGATGTATCAACTCACCCAGACCCCTGGGAGATTCCAGAGACTGAGACACCAACCAGGCAGCATACATGGGCTGGTCTGAGGCCCCCAGCACATCTATTGCAGAGGACTTCCTGGTCTGGCCTCAGTGGGAGAAGATGCACCTAATCCTTAGGAATTTAGGCCCCAGGGAAGAGGGATGGAGGGTGGGAAGGACCTTCTCAGAGGCAAGAGGTAGAGGTAAATGATATGAGGAACTGGGGAGGGGGCAACAACTGGAGTATGAATAAATAAAATAATAAAATAAATAAAAGTCACAGAGTATCCATGGATACAGAGGACATATCTTAACATAATGAAGGTAATATACAGTAAGACCATAGTCAACTACATACCAAATAGTGAAAATCTCAAGCATTCCACTAAAATAAGAAAATAGACAAGGTTATTTACTGTCTCCACTCCTGTTCAAAATAGTGCTTGAAGTCTTATATAAAACAATAAGACAAGTGAAGGAAATAAAGGAAGAAGTTGAATTATCTTTATTTGCAAGCAATATGATTTTATATATAAAAGACTTATAAGAAAACTTCTGTAGTTCATAAATATAGTCATCACGGTATCAATATACAAAATTAACAAACAAAAATGAGTGGTATTCCTATATACCAGTGGTATTCCTATATACCAGATCAACATGCTGAGAAGGAAGACCACAAGATATAAAGACCTCTTGTGCTCATTAGTAAAGACAATCAATATTATGAAAATGGTCACATCCTACAAAAAAACACTTTAACATTCAATGCACCCTCAATGAAATTTCAAGAGCTATCCCTCCCAGACATAGAAAACCAATCTTAAAATTTCAGATGAAAGCACAGAAGTATAGCCAAAGAAATCATAAAGAAAAGAATATTGTGAGTGGTATCACTCTCTCTGATTTCATATTGTATCACAGACACATAGTAATAAAGCTATCATGGTACCGGCACAATATTCACAATGGTGCTCACTGGGCTGCATAGCTGTATGTAAAATGAAGAAACTAGATCCATATCTCTCACCTTACCCAAAACTCTTACTTGGGGGTGCTGATGGTTGTCTAGGAAATTATTAAGTTTGTTTCTGGACCTGAAAAGATAGCTGAATGAGTAAGAACAATAGAAGATCAAGCTGTTGAGAAAAGGAACAATTTTATATGATCCAGATGGAAGAAGCCTAAAGACAAAAGTCCATTGAACAGATGCTGGCTTTGGTAGTTTGTAAACACCTGAGCCTTCCTCTTTCCCTTATTGGTCTTATTTAGACACCGACTGCCATGTCTCCTCACCTTTTCTCTTATAATTGATGAATTGGAACCTCGTAAAAAATGAAAAAGCTTCTGTATAGAAAAATACAACATTGTAAAGAGGCAACCCACAAAACAGGAAATAGGAAAAATACACCTAATAGAGCCAGTGTAAAGAATATAAAAAACAACAAAAATTAAACATCAAGATAACAAATAGCTGCTGGTGATTAGTTTCATGTCACTTTGACATAAACTATAGCCATTTTAGTCAAACCTCAATTGAAAAAAATGTCTCTATAAGATCATCTTTAGGCAAGTCTGTAAAGCAATATTTTTATTAGTGATCAATGTATAGTAATTGATGTGGGCAGGCTCAGAGCATAGTGGTTGATACTACTCTGGGGTTGTGGTCCTGAGTTTTATATAAAAACAGGTGGAGTAAGCCATAGAGAGCAATCCTATGAGCTGCACTTGTCTATGGCCTCTGCATCAACTCATGCATCCAGGTTCCCACTTGGTTTGAGTTCCTGCCTTGGCTTTCCTCAGTGGACAGTGACTTAGGATATGAAAGTCCAATAAACCCTTTCCTCCCCAAGCTGTTTTTTGTCATGATGTTTCATCTCAGCAATAATAGCCCTAACTAAGACACAATTCAGTTAAAACTTTGTCCATGGAACTGAATAGAGTTGTCCAAAGAAGAAAGCTAAATGGCTAAAGAATGTTTTAAAAAACTTCAGCATCTTTGGCTTATAGGGAAGTACAAATTAAAACTACCTTCAGGTTTCAGCTCATTCCAGCCAGAATGGCTGAGATGAAATCAAAACAAATCGAAGGACAACAATTGCTGGTGTGGAACACTTACTATTGTTGAGAATACAAACGGCCATAACCACTATGGAAAACAGTGTGCCAACTCCCCAGTAAGCTAGAGATGAGTGAAATACATGATCACCTCTATCATTCTTGGGCATATACTGCCCAAAAATCTACAGCATACATTACACATACATTATTTCTTCTCTATTTGCAATAACCAGAGAATGGAAACAGCCTCGATGTCTGTCAGCTGATGAATGGATAAAAAATGTGCTATATTTACACATTAGAAAATTTTAGCTGTTAAGAAAATGAAATTATGAAAATTTCAGGTAAATGGAACAGGAAAGAATTATTCTGAATGAGGTCACCCATTTTCAAAATGACAAATGTTGCATATTTCCTATCATATGTGGACACTGGCTTTGAATCCTTAGATTTGCATGTTCAAACTGGGGCACCACATATACAGGTTGCAAACTTTAAGAGGTCATGGGAATAGCTTCCCAGGGAGGGAGGGATTTGAATGCAGATGGTATAAAGGAGGTATGGTTAAATAATTGGGGCTCTGTAATATTGCTCTGCTCTCATTTTGATATGGTTTATTCCACAAATGTCCAGGTTTTGAAAGTTTAGTTCCAAGTATGGTGATACTGAAGTGACAGGACCCTTAAGGTAGAGCTAGTGCAAGTCAAGCGGGTCATACCACCTTCATGAGTGGATTTATTTAGTCTCCAGAGAGCAAGGTAAAGTCTCACAGGCTGTATACATTCTTTAGAGAGTGAGCTTCTGGGAAATGAATCTACTCCACATATCACAGTCAGCCTTTCTTTCGTACTCATGTTTCAGCGTAGCACATTGAATGGGCCTCTAAATAAAATACCCAGTCCCAAGTATTTTACAATGGCAACACTGTATGTACTGAGACACATTCTCAGACAGCAATGGCATGTCCCCCCTCCTGCGTGTCTCATGAATACCTTGGGAAACAGTGTGAGTTACTGGGACATGTGATGAATGCTTCCTTGTTCTATCTTTATTCTGTCAGGTTTTCTTGTCCTTCCACACACAACTTAGAAACTTGGGGGTGGGGGACTGATCATGGTCACACATGCTTTTAAATTTAGGACTCAGAGGGCAGAGGCAGGAAGGTCTCCGAATTTGAGGCCAGAGCATTCTAGGACATCCAGGGCTACTCCAAGAAACCTTGTCACAAAATATAAAAACGAAACAAAAACAAAAACAGACAAATAAACAAACCCACAACAAACAAACAACAAAACCAAAACCAGAATTTTTTTGTTTTTCTCCTCCCAAGGTACCCTGTATACAGTCCATTTGTGCTAAATCTAAGAACATCCAGCACTGCTGAAGTCTACCCTTGATTTATCTTGTCTATGAAGAGTTTTGTGCTTTCTGTCTCTATTAGTATCTGGAAATTAAGTTAATCCTTAATTTAATATTTACTCATTGAGTTCACTCATCGCCATTCCAATCAAACTAGCTATATGATTCTGATAATGTTTATTATCATGGGTGAGAGGTTAAAGAAGCATCTAATAGACCCAACCTCTATGTGTGCAAGTCCCTCCTGGTGGCACCTGCCATTATTTTCATACTTTAGATGAAACCAAGATAGAGAGACTCCTCCAAGTTCTGTTACACTGAGTTGTATATTTTCTTTTTTGTTTTAAATTTTTATTGGTTATTTTCTTTATTTACATTTCAAATGTTACCCCCCTTCCTGGTTCCCCCTCCTCAGAACCCTTACCCCACCCTTCTCTCCCCTGCTTCTAAGAGGGGCTCCCCCACCCCCCACTCATGCCTCAGCACTCTAGCATTTCCCTGTGCTGGGGCATCGAGTCTCCACAGGTTCAAAGGACCTCCCCTCCCATTGATTCTAGATAAGGCCATCCTCTGCTACATAAGCAGCTAGAGCCGTGGGCCCCTCCATGTGTACAGTTTGATTAGTAGTTTAACTCCTGGGAGCTCTGGGGGTTCTGGTTGGTTGATATTGTTGTTCTTCCTCTGGGGTTGCAAACACCTTCAGCTTCTTCAGTCCTTCCCCTAACTCCTCCATTGAGGTTTCTGTGCTCAGCCCAATGGTTGGTTGTGAGCATCTGCATCTGTATTGGTCAGGCTCTGGCAGAGCCTCTCAGGGGACAGCCATACAAGGCTCCTGTCAGCAAGTGCTTCTTGGCATCAGCAGTAGTGTCTGGGTTTGGTGTTTGCAGATGGGCTAGATCCCTATGTGAGGC
The DNA here is from genome assembly GCA_028551405.1 of Uromys caudimaculatus. Taxonomy (NCBI): domain Eukaryota; kingdom Metazoa; phylum Chordata; class Mammalia; order Rodentia; family Muridae; genus Uromys; species Uromys caudimaculatus. Next base: position 43,310,263 of record CM052703.1, read on the forward strand.
AATTTCTGGATGAATTGGACAAAGTACTACCTGATGACCCAGCTATACCACTCCTGGGCATATACCCAAAAGATGTTCCAACATATAACATATAACAAGGACACATGTTCATATGTTTATAGCAGCCTTATTTATTATGACCAGAAGCTGGAAACAATCCAGATGTTCCTCAACAGAGCGATGGATACAGGAAATGTGGTATGTCTACAGAATGGAGTACAACTCAGCTATTAAATTTGCAGGCAAATGGGTGGAACTAGAAAATATCATCCTGAGTGAGGTAACCCAGTCACAAAGTAACACACATGGTATATGCTCACTGATAAGTGGATATTAGGCAAAAAGCTCGGAATACCTACAATACAACTCACAGACCATATGAAGCTCAAGAAGAAGGAAGACCAAAGTGTGGATGTTTCAGTCCTACTTAGAAGGGGGGACAAAATAATCACGGGTGGAGCAGTAGAGGGAGGGAGGAACGTGGGAGGGAGAGAGGAGTGTGAGGGAAAAGGGGAGGCAGGATCAGGTATAGGAGGAGATGAGGGAGAAGTACAGAGGGTCAAGAAATTGAATGGAGGTGTGTAGGAGTGGAGGATGGGAAACTGGGGGTACCCACTAGAAAGTCCCAGATACCTAGAAAGCAAGAGGCTCCCAGGACCCAACAGAGATGACATTAGCTGAAATACCCAACAAAGGGGAGAGAGGACCTGTAGAGACCATATCCAGAGGTTAGGCACAGCCCCCAGTTGAGGGATGGGACCACCCACCTATCTCAAAATATTAACACAGAATTGTTCCTGTCTAAAGGAAATGCAGGGACAAAGAGTGGAGCAGAGACAGGAGTTGTATATTTTCAAATAATGTAATTCAGTCAAACAGACATTCTCCTTTTCATCGGATGTCCCCAAATCCCACCTAAACCTGTTTTCAGTGGATAGTAGATGATTGAGTTTGAATCTGTGTCACTGTTGTTTTGAGGACAAAAAGTGTAATGAAAGTCGTTCCTGATTGCACCACATTTCTCTCAGGCAGATATTAATCAGCATTGCCTCTGCTGACGCAGGTCTAGAAAGTAGACACAAATATGTCATGAGCTCTGTTTCATGGGCAGTCTGTTTGTGCTTCAATTATGTAATTATGTTATCAATTAGCTTTTTCTTTGAATCTGCTTGAGTCTTTTAATGAAAATTACAGCTTCCTTATATATCCCGTACTTATGGGGGACAGGCTGTAGAGGAGAAGGGTGATTGGTAGATGGTAAGAAAAGAGAGTGAGCTACACTCTGGAGGGTTTTATGTTTATGGATTGGTACCCACATTCTTTGGAATGGTAAATACACTTGTTTCTACTAAAGTTTAAAATCCCAAGTGCTTTAGTGATGGGCTCACACAGCAGCTTTATTTTATAGTTTCCATAGTAGTTTCTTAACCTTTTCCCAGTTATGATTCTTTGTCATCTGAGACATTTTTACAGGATCCCAGATATATCAGCACACAAAATAGGTATATGAACCAAATATTTAGGGCTAGTAAATCACAAAGAGATTTATTTTAAAATATTTAATATATATTGAATTTTACCACTTGTTAAAGACAAAAGGAAATTTATGTTTAAAGACAAAAGGAAATTTATGAGCTAATGAGATACTGTGTTTGTTTATTTTTACATAAAGAATTAAATTTTCAACATTTTCAGAGTTAGTTGATGTTCTGATTTTATAATCATTAATGCTGAGAATCCTGCTTTGCAGAAATACATGATATAAAATAGCAAAATTATATATAAAGTCACTTAAAAACTACTACAAATTCTGATGTTATTCTATGTCAAAATTTACTTGACAATTTTTATGAAACTTAAGTCAAAAATTCAAAGGTAATTTTAGAAATCAAGGATTCTAACACAACACCCTTCAAAGGCATATTAATTTAAATATGCATCTTACAAAAATATTAGAAGTCTTGATTTTTTCCATGATGAAACTATTATGTTTCCAGAGCAAAACCCTTTTTATGTGTCATACAAGTTCTGAAAATCATCACATTCGGAGTTTCAAATCTTAGGCAGACTGCTTTGGGCATCATGCTGGAGTTGCACGGTCGATGCCATGAAGAGAGTAAAGTATCATTTAAGACAATGGCTGTAGTGACTCATATCACCAACACTGCTGAGCAGTATCAGCAGCGCTCTGGGTCCATCACATGTGATTGTGAATTGAGTTTTGGTTGTTGTACGTTTAGAAACCTTGTATACCTACTACATTCATACAACATTTAGTTATCTGACCCCATGTGGGAGTTGTGACCTCCAGTTTAAGAAGCTGTGCTTTATTCTGACGGATGGATTGGGCAGATTTGTATCTCTTGGTGGCAAAATTCTCAGTTCTGTAGCACTGACTTAATTTGAAGTTATTTTCTTCCAGGTCACAGTACCAAACAGATGCAGAGATGGAACTCAGCTTCAATAAGCTAAGCTTTCACTTTTGTTAAAGCGAAAATTATAAAGAAATCTTTTATTTATCTCAGGATCTTATATTTTCATAAGAACTAGAAGAAATGCGTCAGCCCCTGGGCATTTCCATGGCACCAGTAGGACCTGTGCTCATTAGCATCTCCTGTGGTATAGAGGTTTAGTGTTAGTGACAGGTATGGAGGTAGGGCCAAAGATGAAAACTGGCAATTTTGTGATACTTCCCTAAAAGGTCACAGATTTCTTCTGAGAAGCTGGTAGAAAGGCTATTTTGAAATCAAAAGTTGAAGTGAAAAATAAATATGTAGAAAGTTAGCTGAGAACTGTTTGTATCTATAATTTAACTGTATATCCCTTGTAATTTTCAGATTATTTTAAAGAGTAAAAGATGTTATTGTTGGGCCTCTCAGAGGGCAGCCATGCTAGACTCCTGTCATGCATGTCCTTTTGGGTGTGAGATACTTCACTCAGGATGATATTTTCTAGTTCAATCCATTTGCCTATAAAACTCATAATGTCCTTGTTTTTAATAGATAAATAGTATTCCATTGTGTAAATGAACCATTTTTCCGTTGTGGGGCATCTGGGTTGTTTCCAGCTTCTGGCTATCACAAATAAGGCTGCTATGAACATAGTGGAGCATGTGCCCTTGTGGCATGTTGAGGCATCTTTTGGGTATAGGCTGTGGAGGAGGGTGACCCCATAGGAAGACCAGCAGTCTCAACTGACCTCGACCCCCGAGATCTCTCAGACACTGAGCCACCAACGAGGCAGCACATACTATCTGATTCAAGGCCCCTGACACATATACAACAGAGGACTGCCTGGTCTGGCCTCAGTGAGAAAATGTATACCTAAACCTTGAGAGACTTGAGGTTCCAGGGAGTGGGGAGGCCTGGTGGGATGGGAGTTTGGGGACATCCTCTTGGATCTGGGGGAGGAGGAATGGGATGAGGAACTATGGAAGGGCAGACAGGGAGGGAGATAAGGATTGTACTGTTAAAAACAGGGGGGGAGGGGGCTGGAGCAATGGCTCAGTGGTTAAGAGCACTGAATGCTCTTCCAGAGGTCCTGAGTTCAATTCCCAGCAACCACATGGTGGTTCACAACCATCTGTAATGGGATTTGATGCCCTCTTCTGGTGTGTCTGAAGACAGCAACAGTGTACTCACATACAATAAATTTTTTTTTTTTTTTTTTTTTTTTTTTGGTTTTTCGAGACAGGGTTTCTCTGAGTAGCCCTGGCTGTCCTGGAA
>CM052703.1:43314487-43499938 GCA_028551405.1 Uromys caudimaculatus
CTGTTTGATTGAGTTTTCCTGTAATTCTTTAATGGATTTTTGTGATTCCTCTTTAAGGGCTTCTAGTTGTTTTTCTCTGTTCTCTTGCATTTCTTTAAGGGTGTTATTCATTTCTTTCTTAAAGTCTTCTATCATCAACATGAGTAATGATTTTAAATTTGAGTCTTGCTTTTCTGGTGTGTTGGGGTATCCAGGGCTTGCTGTGGTGTGAGAGCTGGGTTCTGATGATGCCAAGTAGCCTTGGTTTCTGTTCCTTACCCTTGCCTTTTGCCATCTTGTTAGCTTTGATATTAGCTGGTCTTACTCTGTCTGGCTGTGGTCTGCCCCTCCTGCAGGCCTCTGTGTCAATACTCCTTGAAGACTAGCTCTCTCTGAGAGGTACTTGTGCCTGGAGAGCCATAGCACAGGATCAGTTCTGGGGTGTAGACAGAAATCAGAAGGATCTTGTTCCCAGCTGTCCCTTGGTTCCTATATCCTGATGGCTCTGCAAGGGTCCCTCTTGCTTCAGTGAGTTTGAACAGAAGTGGTGGTTTTGCCTATGCTCTAAGGTGTGTCAGCACTCCTGGGATACCGACTCTGTCCTGGAGCCCTGTGGCCCAGACTGAGGTCCCCAAGCACAGAACCCTGGTGGCCCAAGCAGAGGTCTCCACCCACAGATGGAAACCGGAAGGTTCAAACGTTTCCTCTCCCCGAGTTCTCCTCAGGCCCTGTATCCTGCCGGTTCCGGGCGGGTCTAGTTGAGCAGTATTGCTCCCCTTAGCCCCACTCACGGCTCTCCCATGCTCCTGGGAGGGTAGCTTTCTTCTGGTGGTCGTTGGCTATGGACTCCTGGTGTTCCAGGCAGAGCGAGTTTCCAATCTTTAGGGTCACTTATTTATACTATTATAACATGTGCAAATAAAGATATTTTGACTCCCTCTTTTCCAGTTTTTATTCTTTTGTTCTCCTTCAGTTGTCTTATTGCTCTAGATAAGGTTTCAAGTATTATATTGAATAGGTATAGAAAGAGTGAAAAACCTTGTCTTGCTTCTGATTTTAGTGGGATGGCTTTGAATTTCTCTCCATTTAAGTTGATATTGACTATAGGCTTGCTGTGAACTGCCTTTATTATGTTTAGGCATGTCCCTTGTATCACTAATCTCTCCTGAAATTTTATCACGAAGGTGTAGTAGATGGTCTTTTGATATGTTCTTGATTCAAGGTGGTATTGAGGAAGATACAGCAGATGGTCTGCTGCAGAGCTAGGAATGAGACTGGGGAACTGGATTTAGAAGAGAAGGATAGGTAAAGATTTGCAATTAGCCTACCTTGTTTCCCTGGTCCAAGTCGCCTATGGGTTCCCAGGGAATGCCTGCTGGATTTGAAGTCTGGGATAAAGCAATGGGTGATGTCATGAGGGGAGTTTGGATTGGCAGATCTGAGTCAGCCATTGGAGATAAGGGCAGGACCAGAAGGGAGGCTGGATCAAGTGGTCTGCTACAGAACTGGAGCTAAGACTGTGGGTTTTGGAGGAGCTGAAGGAGAGGTAAAGATCTGCAGTCAGCCTACCTGCCTGCATAGCTGGAGCCTGTTATAAGTTTTTTTAATACAACAATCAATTTAAAAGTACTGAGTTATCAATGAGCAAATTAAAGGATGCTTATACAGAATTCACTGTACAGAGGAAAATGTGAAATTTTGGCCAAACATGTGCATTTCCCATTTCTGCCAAGGAACTTGCTGGCAAAGAGCGAAATGCCTGTTGGACATGGTGCCTGGCTTGATTCCCAGCTCAGCCAGCCCACACCTTGTTTGGCATCATGGATTGAAGATTTTGCATGCTCACAGGGCCAATGCATGATATTTCCACACAAACCTTCTTGTAGTCACCTCAAAAGGTCTCTCTTCATTCAAAAAGATAAGCTGCACTTTTGCTAAGCCAAGTATGGTCTAGGGATTAGCAGCAAAATATCAACAGCAAATGTGTTAGAAAGGTAAAGTGTCAGGCCCTACACCAGACTTTCAGAATCCTTTCCAGACCCTCACATGACTCCTGCACTCACCAAATTTTGAGAATCACTTACCTGTATATTCAAAGTCATTTCTTCCTGCCATTATCTGTCAAGTACAGGAACTACAGATGGGCACCGCTCATGCTTGGCTTCTTGAACCATTGAAGCAACATTGGAAATCTCAAACCTTGAAACATGCCACATACTCTGGAACCAGTGTTCAGCTTTCCTCTTTCTTGTGCCAGTGCTGTAAGGAGATTGCTTGTGAAAATCAATCCAGAGTTGGAAGTATGTCCGCATGTCACCCATTCATGAGGACCAAGTTCTAGGCCTGCGTCACCTCGTTTTCTGTGCTGTCTATTACCTGGAAGCATAGAACTTTAGTTTAATAGGAAGCTGCAGCCCTGGGATGAAAGAGCAAAACATTCATCAGGATAATAAGCATGTTTTCCATGGAAAGTTTTCCAGGGAAAGTTTCCTATAAAATAGAACAGAGGCATCCATACAAAAGTTGTAGGGATGGAGGATTGGGACAGAAAATATAATATGACAGAAATGTACTATATATAAATATTGCTCTTAAAGCAAATTAAGGATTTAAAAGATAAGCAAAGAAAGTTTTTTCCAGCTGAGCTGCCCTGAGAAATTAGATGCCCCTACAGTATAAGTTAGTATGCCTTCCCCAGTTGAGTAGGAAAAAAATGTTTGGACAAACCTCTTGGCAATGATAATTACACACGTGCCTGCCTACATTTCCTGCCTCATCATTTTCTGCAGGGCTAATGTTAATGGACTATGAGTTTTATTTAATGACATTTTCTCTTATTTTCTGGTATTAGTTTTCACTTACTGAATTCTGACTTTGGTGCCAGGTTGTACAGGAAAGGAGTTTAGAAGGTATAGGTGATTACAACAGCCCAACTTCAGTAACCATGATGATTTAATTACTACCTTAATGAAAAGACTGTGATCCTTAAGCTAAATTAATTTTTTAAAAATGTCTTTCAATGTAACTTTTCAAAACTCCACTCAGTCTCTTGGCATTTGAAATGGTACCAACAATTCAAGTGCAGCAGTAATAAAGAATGGGTGATTTGAAACACAAGATTTCAACAGTTCTAGGGAGTTGGGCTGGGAAGAGGATGGAGCAGGCAAAAGAAATGCAGACTACAAACATAATGAAGGCAATCAATCCATCAGGGTGGCCAGCAAGCCTGTGTTAAAATGGAGCTTTGTGCCTCCTGCCACAGTGACATATTCAATTAAGCAATATCCTATTATTATTTCTCACCTTGTGTGGTTTAAAAAAAACATTATTGAAACCAGGAGAAATCATTCTAAACACAAGCAAAAGAAAATCCTTTGATTGGAAATGTAATGTCTTTTACAATTCCTGACAGGTAGATTCTAAACAATGGCAGGAAACCTCTGTAGTCTACCAGTGGTTTGTACAAGTTCAGACGGTCCGTGTGGCTTTTGTTTTTAGATGTGTGTTGAGCCACTGGGAAGGAAAGAGAAGGTGGCTTGTTCCTTCTGAAGGATGATGGCTTTTGGAGGAGAGTGGGTCAGGTGAGGAGATGGTGCTTTCCAGAGGGGGCCCTTTATGGATCGTCTTCCTCCAAGGCTGTCTGCTCTGAGGCTGTTGAAGTGGGCAGATGATTTTCATAGCCTGTGCATTAGTTCCTAACTGACATTTCCAAGTAACTCATTTTAAACACAATGCAGCTTATCAGGTTATTGTCCCAAACTTAAGAGAATTTGTGTTTTATTTCCTGGGGAAAGAACTCAATATTGCATGCATCAGCATCTAGACTTGAAAACACTGAGAGTGGTTTGTAAAGAAGACAGGCCTAAAGTCATGTGTGCCATTTCTTGTACTTGCCTGACAAAGCCACACAACTCAGACTTCTCTCAAGGGCTCCTGGTCTACAAATAATGCAAGGTGTAACTTCAGTATAATTCAAGTGTCATTCACTGACACACACTTAAAAGACTAGGCATTGAACAATAGAGTTGGTAAATGAATACATGCTATATATCACAGAATATTGATCAACAACATACATGGAACTTTTAACAGAGACACAGATTCATAGAGACATTATCTGTTGTATAATCTTGCCCTAAAGCACTATAGCACCTCTAAGAAGGTTATTGTTATATGCTAAATATATAAAATAAAAAGAAACACAGAAAACACATTAAATTTTACATGTAATCATTAGAAAATTACAACGTTAAACTGACATTTCTATCATATTGCTTTGCTTTCTAATCATGTACATCCATCTGGGTCATGTACTCTGATTCCATTACTCTACAGGATGTAATGTTAAATATGTAAAAAAAATTTTGTACTTCTCCCAAAGTTTTATCTCCTTGTTTTAACCCATATATTCAGTGATTTGTTTATATCATAATTTAGAAAATCAATTTATAGCAACATTTACTAAATCCACACATACACACTTTGCCATTAATGTATGGGACAATTCATTAGGCCAAGCTGCCACCATCTTTATCAGATCAGATATATCCATTTGCAGAGTATCTCTAGAGCTGGGCTTGCTGACTCTTGGCCTTCCATCTTAGGAGAGCGGGTGGGAAGATCTTGGAGCCCTCACCCAAGTAGCCAAACAGTTGTATGAAATTCTGACCTACATAGCGTTTCAGGGGAGAACTAGAGTGTGGGAATGAGAACAACTAGGAAAAGGGATTCCATATAGGCTTCAACGGAAGAATTCTAATCCCTGCTGAGTGAAGCTCTTCCTGTGTGGCTGAGTTAAGACTGCCACACTCCTGCCCATTACCCCGCACCCATTACTCTGCAGGAAGACTGATGACCATCCTGATTCCCCAGAGTGTAGTTTGGTGGAAGTGTACCTCAGGGCGTTGTTAGGAACTTAGGAGGAAGTGGTGAATATGCTCATGTCTCCCTTAGGGAAGAAAGTTTTGTATCAGTCATAAACTGTTATTAGGCACAAAAACATATGTGTAAGAACAAACATATATAATGACATTAAAATGAACTTGAAATGACTGGAACTTTCCATATGTGAGACATTGTTCATTTGTACTGTATGTGTGGTATATAATGCAAATTTCAGAATAAACTTATGAATGAAGTGCAATTGCTCTACACTGGGAGATGGGCATGTAATTATAATATAATTATTGCATATTTGTAAAATAGAGTAAATATAGGGCACAGAGAAACAGATGGCTCTAGGTTTCAGTACACATTTCAACAGAAGGCAATCACTTGAAGGTTGTACTCTTGAAGAGTTCATAGGACATGAGAGAAAGTGACAAATAACAATCAAAGTAAATGACTGCGACCAGGTAAAACCACGACACTGGTAGATTGAGAGACATAGGTACAGAAGGCCAGTGATGCTAGGAGGTTGGTGGGAAGGCAAGATAATGCTGAAAGCTGCAGACATCAAGGATGTGAGAGGAGATGCTCAGGAAGCGTAGGGGGCAGTAGGAAGTCCGGAAATAGAACTGTCTTGTAGGGCATCCTTCTCAGCAACACTTCCCAGGCTAAACTGGAAGGGCTGGACCCGAGGAGAGTGAACATGTGAGACGACATGGTACAAAGGCGTATCTGAGTCCATCGCCAACTGTTGTATGCCACAGGAGGAACACCATGCACCAGCTCTGCTCAGAGCCATACTGAGTACAGTGTGGGCTGGGGATCAGGACATCACAGGTGGCTGTTTTTTGTCACAGACTGTTAATTTGGGGGCCTGTTTCTGATTATCATACAAACTATGCTTCTTAATTTTATGGAATAAGGACACTGATACTCTGAATGAGTGTCCTGCTTCTGTGGCTGGCTGTATGGTTGGCCTGCTTTATTACTCAACAGCTATTAATGGGTATTTTCTGTTTCATCAGAACCTTGCTGTGCTGGCTACCCCTTGTGTATCATCAAGTGCCCTTTCCCCCCTACCAATTAAGCCCCAAAGATAACAGGAGCAAAGTCATGTGCGATTCAATAGATCCTTTGCAATATTTAAAGGTCTAATATTAAGGGCTGTATTGGGTTATTGAGCATTCAATTTAAGCATCTCAAGTGTTTAATTTAGGATTTTCCATAGGACAGGTATTGTTTGTTAATTAGTTAATTAAATAACAAATGATTATTGAAAACATGCATTAGGATTAAGCAAGCTGCAAGAGAGATAAAGATATCTCCAAGGCAATTAGCTCACTGTAATTTTAATGATAAATGTGTAATTAGACTCTTATTCTAAAGAGATTGTTTGGAATGCTTTTGCAAGCATTAAACAGGCATGTAACAAGATACTTACTTATATAACAAGCAAAATATAATTCTAATTCTTATTAAGCACCAGCCTGTGTGTTCAAATGATGCATAATTTGCTAAAAGCAAAAATTTTACAAGTATTAGTACTTATAAAAATATAATCCATTAAAAGCTTAAGTAACTAAATTATTTTAAAACCAGATTTATCCCCAAGCCTATTTATTTCCCTTCTTAGACAATTACCAGAGCCTCTCAAATGTATTCTGACTCAGTGTGCATTTATGCATTTATGCATCAGCACTTGAGAGGATTACTAGGCACATCAAAATCCCCACCCCCACCCCAGTCCCATGTCTACTTGCAAAGAATCAAACAGTTCTCTTACAGGTCTAGAACCTCCCACAGTTCTGGCACTTGGCACTATGTGCTTGTCCACACAGACTTGAATGAACACAGTAAGGGAGTGTAGATGTTTCTGATGGTGTGTAAATCTTGTTTATTTTGTTTTGTTGCGCCCATTTGGATGCCAATTCTGTAGAGATCATGCTGTTGTAGATTTACTGTTGGTAGCCAGCAGCCTGGTTGGGTAGGGCTGGGGACCAGCAGAGCTTGTGAATGCCATAGGAGTTACAATAGTGATAATTAGAATAAATATAAGCATATACTTAATAAGTACTAAGTTTTTCCTTGATTAATTAACATAATGTAGACTTTTAGTAATCCTATAATGTTTCTATTACTCCTTATCAACCCAAACTCATTTCCAAATTAGTATGTTAATGATATAAAAAAAATCTGAAAACTGAATCCAGCCAGAGTGTTTAGAGTTGCAGTCCTTGGAAAATGATTAGGTTTAGATAAGACCATTGGCATGAAGAGCTGTGATTAAATTCTGGTGACTTTGTAACTGGGATAGAAACCAGGCATAGACACAGACACAGTCAGTGCCTGTTCCCATTTCTTGCTATGTTGCCTTGGGATGCCACCAGAAGGCCTTCACCAGAACTGGACTAACTCCAGGACCATATCAGCAAGCTTCCCAAACTATGCCTTATTTTTGTCGACTTAGCCCATTTTAGCCATTTCCTTGCAGCAGCTAACAAGGAAATTATACAAGATTGGATATAGTTAGATAAAGTTAACATTGCCTATATTTTCAATGGAGAAACAGATGGGAGTGGTCACATCTCTTGCTTCACTTGCCTATTCAATAGTGAAGCATATGTTGTGGAAGACTTTTTGATAATTATTATTTTCAGTTTTTGAAATTTATTATTTTTTTTTAAAAAATGCCTTCAGAAATTTTTTTCTTTTTTGATACTTTATTTACATTTCTGTTTTTGAAATTTAAATATAATTATGTCATGGTCTTCTTTCCTTTCTCCCTTGGCCACTCTCTTTCCCCTCTCCTATTCCCTCTCAAATTCATGGTCCATTATGGTCATTTGTGTTTATTTTGTGAAATTAGGATCCCCAATATTTAATACATAGCCATTCCTGTCACATCTTCTTGTTATTCCTTTTGTAACATGACATGTTCTTCTCTATGTTTTCTAACTAATTTTGAAGTTTACTTTATCATATACTAGGATAGCTATTTTTCAGTTTCCATTTGATTTACTTGATAAACTGTCCTTCCTGATTTAACCTTTAATCTACTGTTAGTGAACTATGTTTCTTGGAGACTACAAGTACTTTTACGTGTGTGTGTGTGTGTGTGTGTGTGTGAGAAAGAGAGAGAGAGAGAGAGAGAGAGAGAGAGAGAGAGAGAGAGAGAGAGAGATATTCATGCATACAGTGCAATCCACACAAAGAAAGTAACAGGACAACTATGTGTAGTTGAGTCTGTCCACATATATTTATATGTGGGTTCTGGGGGTAGAACTCAGGTCATGAGGTTTGTGTGGCATGAACATTTTGTCAGCTGAACCATCTCTAGAGATCTAGATCTTACTTTTAGTCCAGTCAGCTACATATTTTAATTAGACAGTCAAACCTGTTTATATCTAAGATTATTATTAAGGAAGGCTTTATAATTATGGTAATTTTGCTGGCTGCTTTTTTTGGTTGATTGGATTGTAGTCTGTTTGCTTGCTTGCTTTGTTTCTTCCATTATCCACTAGAGGCTTGCTAGTGTTCTGTTAGACGTGATATATGACATTTTGTTGGTTCTTCTTTCTTCATTTTAATTCTTTTCTGAAATTTGTCACTTTATCATGTTGATTGAGACTATCCCTTACATTTCTGTGTTTAGTGTTCTTTTAGCTTTCTAATACTGGGTTTGTAAATACTGTTCCATTTTGTGCTTGTCTTGAAATATCCTTATTTCTTCAACAAATTTAAAAACATTTTTCTGGATACAGTGGTCATGGTTGGTCATTCTTCATTTCAAAGGCTTGAAACATAATTATACAAATTTCTAGCTTTTGGATTTCTGATGAAAGATCTAATGTTATTCCGATGTATTTACCTTTGTAAGTAAGTTGACAATTTTTTTCTTACAGATTTTGATATTGTTTCTTTGTTTCGTGCTTTCAGTATCTTGACTAAAAGTTATCAGGATGGGTTATTTTCTGGTCATGTCTATTTGGACCTTTAAATGCCTGGATATTTGTTTCTTTTCATAAAGTGGGGAAATTTCTGCTACAATTTCATTGACAAAAATTTGAGGCATAAACACTCTTTGGCCCTGGCTGCTTTGGAATTTGCTATGTACAAGGCTGGCCTGAGATTCATGGAGATCTCCACGTTTCTGTCTCCACCTGGTATTAAAGATATGTACACCACATCTAGCAATTACATTGAAATATTGGGTCTTTAGTTTTTGTCTCAGCTCTTTCCTTTGTCCTGTGGGTTCTTAGGTTTCTGTAGCACACATCAGAACACACTAGCTGTGATTGTGTTTCTTTATTCTTTTCTTTACTGTGCCTCAGTGTAGAATTTTCTCAGCCTTGTCCTCCAAATCTGATTGTCTCTTTCTGCTTGGTCTAATCTACAATATGTGTTTTCTACAAGTGCTTTTGTTTTTAATTTAATGGATTTTTCCTTTCTAATGTTTCTGTTTACTGCACTTTTACCAAATATTACTGTCCTTGCTGAATTTCTCAGCCATGGTATGACTTTCTCATCTAATTGTTGGCATTTTTCTCCAATTCCTGAGCTGATTTGTTTACTTTATTGACCTACTTCTTTGTCTTTGAGGTCTTTGGTGGGTTTTATGGGCTTTGGATTTTTGAACTTTTGAATTATTCACCTAGCAGTTAGACTGTTTCAGTTTGTTTGAATTTAGTAGTGGAGTTACTCTCCTTTGACTGGTCCAGCTCTCTTATTTTTCCATGCTTCCTGAGCTTTAGTATTACAAATTATGTTGGTTTGATTATCTCCTATAGTTGAATTTGTGGATTATCTTGGTGTTCTGCCTACACTGGGGAGGAAGAAAGATAGAAATGAAACTAAATTCCAAATGTAGATAGCTGACCACCCCATTCCTGTCACTGAAAACTGTGGCAGGAAATAATAAAAAGCTAACCAGCACATTCCCGCGATAGTGCTGCCACAGAGCTCCAGCCCGGTGATCTCACTCCAGTGGTCTCTCGCCCGCCAACTCTGAGGGTGGGGGAGCAAGTTCTTCTCGCTACTACACAAAGTCCCATGCACCCCACGGTCAGCCATCTCAACACCCAATTACCCATTACCCGGTAGAATCAAGACTCTTTTTTAAAAATTTTTAAAAAAAATTTTTATTTTTTTATTTTTAGATAGTTACTTTATTTACATTTCAATTGTTCCCCCTTTGGAACCCCCCTATTCCATCCCCTCCCCTGCCTCTATGAGGGTGCTCCCCAGCCCACCCACCCACTCATGTCTTCCCTCCCTAGTATTTCCTACACTGGGGCATCTAACAACCTCAGGCCCAAGGGCTTCTCCTTCCACTGATGGCCAACAAGGCCCTCCTCTGCTACATATGTGGGATGTTTCAGTGTTTCTTAGAAGGGTGAACAAAATACTCACAGGGGGAAATATAGAGACAAAGTGTGGAGCAGAAACTCAAGGAAAGGCCATCCAGAGTCTTCCCCACCTGGGGATACATCCCATATATAACCACCAAACCCAGACATTTTTGTGGATGCTGGAAAGTACTTGCTGATAAGCTGTCTCCAGAGAGGCTCAGGCAGAGCCTGACAAATACAGAGGCGGATGCTCCCAGCCAACTGTTTAAGTCTGAGCATGGGGTCCGGGATGGAGGAGTTGAAGAAGGGACTGAAAGAGCTGAGGGAGTTTGCAGCCCTATGGAGGGAGCAACAGTGTCAACTGACCAGACCCCGCAGAGCTCCTGGAGACTGGACCACCAATGAAAAAAATCGAGACTCTTAATGTTTATAGTTAACCAATCAGATTTATATATCAATAAATTCTCAATACACAAGATGTAAACACAATAATTTTAGAACCAATTGATAATGATAAAAGCTGCCCACCTAGATTAGACAAATTATCCCAATGCTCTAACCTTTATGATATCATAGCCACCTGTGGCTAGTAAAGCTGCACTGGTTCACGTCTGCCTCCATCTTGTCTTCCTCCTCCTCTCCTGAAACGCTCCCTGTCTCTGCAACTCTTAGCTCTGCCTCCCTTTTTCTTGTCTAATCACAGGCCTCCTCTGCGCTAATGTAATTGGATGGGGAAAATCCTGCAACAGAAAACAGATAAATATAATACTATTTACAAAAACTGAATGCCAGAGAAATCAATCTATGCAGCTTCCAAAGACAGTAAGTGGCAGACCTTGAACCTCTGACTCAGGGCATTTGAAGCTTAATTTCAATGCACCTTTAAGATACAGAATTCTGCTTTACTACCATCAGTGTGGGTAAGCTTACCTCTTTACTAAGCATTGTCTTATTCCCTTGCTCCCAGGAGTAGTGTTTCTTTTGTGACTCAAGAAGTTTCAATCCTGAGCATCACATGACTTAGTTTCATCTCTTAAATCCATGACAGCAAATATTAAACATAAATTCTGAATGAGACAAATGACAACCATTTCTGACTCTGACTTGTATTTGACTTACAACAAGCACTTAGCCCCAAAAAGGCTCAGGAGCCTTGTCTAGGCTTATATAGGTAATAAATTCACCTGAATAACATATTCAGTGGAAGCCAGTGAGGGCCACTGGCTTATTCCTAGAACCACATTGTGTAAAACCTTAAGAAAGGATCACCAGCTAGTTGTGGAGTCTAAAGAGTCCAGTAGTGAGCCTATTATTTATGGAGGAAAATAATTTAACTTGGGGGAAGCCGAATTTTTCTCCAAGGATCACTCTATATTCATTAGGTCAAAGGAACTACTTGGCAAATAAAACCACTCATTCATCCTGATAAATAATCCAAATATTCTCTGTCTCTCTCACTGTGTGTGTGTGTGTGTGTGTGTGTGTGTGTGTGTGTGTGTGTGTGTTTTCCTGTTGCTGTGATAAAATACTTTGACAAAAGCAATTGAAGAGGTAAAAATGCTTACTTTACCTTACTGGCTCAATCACTACTGGACATATACGTAAAGGACAAAAACTGGAGTTTTGTTAGGAATAAGGAAGCGGAGGCAGCAGTGTGGGAGGTAACACAGCCCACCTACTAGCAGGAGGCAGAGAGGGATGGAGGCATTCACATGCTAGTGTGCAGTTCATTTTCTCCAAGTTAAACAGTCCAGGATTCCCTACCCAGGGAATAGTGCTACCCTCAGGCAGAGTCTTTCTCCCTCCATTAATACAATCAATATCATCTTTCAAAGGTATGCTCAGAGGCCCATCTCTCAGGTGATTCTAGAATCTTTCTAGTTGACAATTAACATTAATCATCACTATTTGTATGCATACAGATCATATCCATAACATATAGTTAGCTAAATATTGAGTACATGCAGTATTTACTGTTTGGTGACATTCGCCTGATAAAGTTTGAGCAAGGAAGCATGGAAACTTCACTTTCCTGCTTTTGCTCATAAAATTCTAAATGCTGCTTTACAGAGTGGTTTCCATGGTCTTAGTCATGGTTTCTGAAAATGCTTTAACTCTTAACAAGGGTGGAGTGGTTTTGCAGCTAGTTACAGTCGCTCTCTGAGTTAGGCGAGTCCATCTATCACCCAACATGCAGTGCAAAAGGCAGCTGAATAAATTACGAAAATCAGACTTAGGAAGAATGATGAGGACAATGGATGATGTATAGTAACAATCACAGGGCACAAGACCACAAAGCTGATACTACATTTCAATCCTCTTATTAACTGGTTACAACCTTTCAAAAGATGAACCTATCAGTAAGCAAAGCCCTCAAAGTCTCTGCAATCTACAGGGACCTTTCTTTCCTTCTTAATGAGATTGAATGAGTCTCGAAATCATGTCCAGGAATATAGAACTTACTGAGGAACATTTATATAGCATGAAATCACCCATGTAATTCTGAAGTTATTACAAATACTTCTTAGGGAAAGCAAAGCTATTAAGCTTCCTTCAGTAGCTTGATGAAGGAACTCAGCTTTCAGAATTGGGCAAATCAATATTTGCATTCTTGCCCTGTGATTATTATCACATTAGATTATTCTATACTTCTAGCATTAGTCTAAGTCAGGATAAAATGCTATGGGAAATAATGGGACTGTGAAGAAGGACAGGAGCTCTCTTTACTCTAGAGTCTGGTTAAAGCCTCTCACCAGCTGAGAATCAAAGATTCCAGCACAAATATCAACTCTTGCTTTAAAAAGTCTCCAAAGTAGAAATAATGTTTTTATATGGGAAGATTTTCAGGTGCGGATGTTAACAATAAACAAGGCTTATAGCTGAGGGCGTATGATCTCAGGTGGGATTTCCATTCACTCTTGTATACTTCTTTGGAATCTCACAAATAAGACTATCAGTTTTTGTTGACAGTAACAATATCATCCTGACTTCCTGCACTTCTTCCTTCTAGAGTTTTGCCTTATCCATTGTGATTCTATTTGGTGCACTTTGTTTCTGGGAATCTGCTTTAAAGCTCTTAACCATGCTGTAAAGAAAGATTCAAACTCCACCAAAACTGTATATATGTTCATTGTAAAGCAAAAAGTATGAAGTTTTTTTGAGGAACCCACAACTACAGAGCCCCTACCATTAAACCTGTATCTGATTCCCCCAATCCTAAGATTATAAGCTTGTTACATCATGGCTGGACTTAAGAATTATTAATGTGTGTGTACTTTATCCTATAGAAGGGGATTGAACCCAAGGCCTCACACACATTGATATTTGATCCCCGAACGTCTCCAGCATATTTGACCACCATTTATCCAAATGGTGGATCCAAATGTATCTTAGAACTTGTCACTCTTTATTTTGAGGAAACAATATTAGTATAGTAATATATTAAAATTAAAGTTTGGACTTAGAGTTATTTAAATCATGACTTAGCATTCAAAAAGATCATATTTTGACCCTCAGCATATTTCTTTTATTTTCATTACATATCTGGTTTAATTATTTAAAATTCATCTTATGAAGAGACTTTGCTCCATCTATTATTGTTTTCCTTGGAATGATAGCAAGAAATTTTAATTTTTTAAAAGCATTCTTAACTGATGTTCTAAGCCAAACTTCATTTGGTAGCTCCAAGTAAATTCTTCTTATAAAGCATTTTTAGTAGCATTTGTGAGCATCTCCTCTCACTGAAAGCCAAAATGTTCTGCATAAACTGTAAAACAAAATGGAGGCATGGTCCATTTAACAAACAATGGCTATAAACTCTAATATTTCACTGTATCACTACTCGCTTAATAGTGTGCAGGCAACTTCTAAGGAGATCTGGAGTTATTCTCTAATTATTTCCATTAACTTTTTAAATTTGAGCTTTTTTACGATGTTGGTTATGAACAGTAAAACTAAATCAAGTGGTACTAATAATAATTTTCAATTAAAAAGCACAGCTAGAAAATGAGCTGCTATCCCAGTCTAGTTATTTGAACTCACTCTCTCTCACACACACATATGAATAAATATATGTATCTATTATCTATCTATCTATCTATCTATCTATCTATTCCCTTCCCATGAACACAAAATGTAGTTGAATAAATGATGATATTTTATTATTGGATATCAAGAATGAGTTTTCCCAGGATTTGAATGATTTAAAACTCTTCCTCCAACCTCCTGTTCCTTTATCAATTCTCTCATGGGCACTGCTTGAAACTTTTGTGTGGTTTGGACTTTGGAGCATAGGTGGGTTAGGAATTAGGCCAGGGAGTTAGAATTTGTAAGGATGGTGTTCTGGAGCAATGGATGCTCAGATCTGAGAGATGGGAACCTCCTGCTCTCACATATCCTGTGTGGAAAGGGAGTGAACAGGAAAATAGAGGCAAGGCTACCTAGCGAGTCTTTGTTGCCCTACTTTTGGGACTCCTTTGTTCAGAAGTTTTTCCATTTCTTAAATTTCAGCTAAGGGGAGAGGTGACAGAAATATTTTTTACCAAGGGAAGGCAGCTAGTGACCATTGACTCCCTAAATGTAAGAGCTTTGGTTTATTGTAAGAACAATGTGCAGAGTGTAGACTGTTATTGAGAGTTCAGGTTTTACTCTCTCATGACTGCACAGTCCAGAAATGCCTTAAGTGTTTCTTTTCTAGATACTGTGTGACATTTTATACACTTGCTATGGTGGTATGATCTAAAATTGCAGATATAAATGAAAGAAGTTTGAATAGTACAAGTATGTGCTTACGGATTGGAATTAGGAAAGGTCTTCTCTTCTCCTATTACTCAACTTTTAATTTTTCCCCTTGGTACTTTCAATAATAAAATAAATAATAGAACAAATGGATCTCAATGTCTAAGAAATAAAATTCAAAGCTTAGATAAAGCATAGCTCCAATACATCAGCATTAAGTTGTGGGAAGAAAAATTGTAGTTTGGTTGATGGTTTATTGAACTTAAAAATCCTGACAGGCATCAACACCCCCAACCCCCCACAGGTATATACATAGTGGAGGAAGAATGATTTGAAGATGACTCAGTTTGTAAGGTGTTTGCTATACAAGCATGCAGACCTGAATTCATACCCCCAGTGACCATTTAAAAATCTGAGCATGGCAGAACATAACTGTATAGTTCTAGTACTGGAAACAAGAGGAGTCATGGAATGCAGTGGCCAGTCGACCTAGATGAATCCATGAGTTCAAATTTGTGAGAGATGCTATCTCCAACATGGTGGAAATTAAGGAAGACACCTACTATTGTCCTCTGGCTTCTACACAAATACCGATACATCTGTCTGTACATGTCCACAACTCCTTCCCCCCTCCCCAAACATGCATACTTACAAAGAATCAGGAATTCCATATAGTTTAAAGTGGGACTGAAAGGTGGTTTGGAGCTCTGCCATCCCTTCCTTCTTCCTTGAAATGAATTGCCATTTCACTAGATGTAGGGTTTGTGCCTTAAGTTCTAGTGAGACTTTCATCTGGGGGCAGGGTTGGACCATGTAACTCAGTAAGATATGAAGATGCCAAGTCCAGCATCTTACTCTTACTCCACCAAGTTTGGAATGGCTCACTCTCAGCCCTCAGGATTCTGATCTGCAAAATGTTTTTGTAGCTACTGACCTAATCCTAATGATATTACCTTTTTTTTGTCTTGACTACTGATGGACAAATATGAACATGCCACTGGAACATGGTCTTAGAACATGATAACTGACTGTTTGTTGAGCATCTTTGTACTTCAGGAAGGCAATTATGAGCAGTCACTCTGTCTCACCCCAACCATGCCACAGTGGCAGATTTATTGCAGCATTCTGTCCAAATAAACTTGAGTTCTGCCTCACATTCTTTTAGATGCCAAAAAATTGGAAGAAGCAAGCTATCTCAGCCCCTAAATTCTTACTGCAACCCAATTTTAACATATTAAATACTATCATGAAAAATTGGTGTGCCATAGGTAATTATGAGTACACAATTTTAGTAACAACCCAGGGTTAATGTTGTTTTCAACTAAGAAAAGTTTAATCTCAACTGCTTAATGTGCCATTTATCTCTTGCACTTGGAGATTGACAATGATGGTGATTAAGTTATCTATCTTATATTTATTTGGATGAATGCAAGGAATGCACAATCAATATTTTAAGAATGCAACCAACTATTTGGTATGCATGGAAATAAGTGCAAGATTGAGTACACGCAGCTTAGAACATTTCATTCTCTGAAATCTTAGTGGAAAATGCCGAGTTGAGCTGGAGAAAGCCTCATCTGAACAGAAAAATCCCCTAACCTCACTAATAAAACTTTCAGATTTTTTGATTGAATGCCATTTGAAATTACCCTCATCACGTTAACGTGCAGTAGGTAGCATGCAGTAGGGCTGCCTCTCGACATGACCCTATTAGAGATTGCCACTTGTGAGGAAATCTATTCAAAGCAGAGTCTGTATTAAGCTGGATACCAGGTCAAATGACACTATTTGGGGGAAAAATGGAGAGGTACTTCAGCCTAATGACTTGTGAAAAGTTAAGTAACAACAAATTCCATGAATATGAAATTGTCGGAAGAATACTCTCATCATAGCTTTTGCCCCTCAGCTCTCAACACAGAAGGTAGCTGCGAGGATTAGAAATGGCACCTGCTGGCGTGCCTGTCTTGCCTTTTCTCTGAAAGAATGCTTTTGAAAATTGTGATTTTAGAGCATGTGAGATGGAAAGAGGAAACTTCAGTTTGGGGTTCTCAAAAGTTCTTTTTAGTCAGTAAAAGGGAAAGGTAGAAAGTGCAGTGTGAGTAGTGTGACATTTCTTACCTATTTTTGCTTCGAAGAATCTTTGTATATTCATGCGGTCGGCTGCAGAGATGTTGACAGTTTCAACTGGAAGCTGGGGAAATCTCAGGAAAAAGTAAAAACCTGCTTTCTGCATTAATAAATGGCGGGAATAGATTTGGGGTGCATATATGAATTTATGCTTGGTTCCTGAAACTTCAATTTTTGTACACTTCACTGAAATATAAGATGTGATAATATAACAGTAGCACAAGGTACATTGATCATCAAAGCATATCAATAGCTAAAGATACAGATAAGGACTGTGAAGCTCCCTCTATGTTTACAAAGAGAACACATCTTGTGTTCAAGATCAAGAAATAACTCACACCACTTTCTCACGCTTCTCTCCAGCCTTGACTCTGAAAAGGTCATTACACACTTAGCTTCTAGATTCTTCCTATCATTTGTGCACCTCCAACATGGAATCCCTCTATGTGGCCACCTTTGAGACTGGTACCCTAGACTCAACATCACATTTAGCAGATATACCTATGTCATAAAGTTTTACTCTATTCATTCCCTTTGTTACGTTTTTTCATTATGCAATTATGTACTTTATCCATCTGTGATGAGCAATGTGGCTAGTAAAAGTACCATAGTTGTGAGGATTCTGGTATGAGCCCCATGGTGAGGTGGGTGTGTGAGTAGGAGTAGGATTTCTAGGTCACTGGATTTGACTAGAGATCCTCGTGAGTAAATGTGGGCAATCAGCCATCTAAAGGGGTGGCTATTTACTCTCCTGTCAGCTATAAGTGGAAGCTCCTGTTGCTTTCCCCTGACTGCTGTCTGCTCCCCCGTTTTTTATTTTAGTCACCTTTGTGGATGAGTGGCCCTTGGCAGATGTGTGGTTGTTGATGATATGGAAAATTTCCCTTTATAGTCCTGGATTCAGGACATGGAGTGCAAGGACGGTCCTTGGCTAGGTTTCTCTATTCCTCTCAGCTCTGGTAATAGGTTTATATGCAGAATGGCAGCGCTGGTGAAACTGAGGCCTGTGTGAAGTCGGAGAGCCAATACTTCAGAAGGACATGCGTGACACACCTCTATGCCAGACTTCCTTTTGGTGGCTTTGTTATGCATCTGTGCTTTCTAGGGGACCATCTGATAGAACTCACGACGTTTGTCCCTTAAACCCCTTGTCACCACTGGAGGCTTAGGGAATCTCAACTTCCCCTTTATGTATCTGTCATGTGCAAGGGATACCGAGTAGCAGTCCTTCAAGTCAATGTGCTGGATGACTTCCCTCAGTCATTACAACAGCTCCCTGAAAATTACGTTCTTCTCAATCTTTTGCACAGCTCAGTGGCACAAAGTGTGCCTGAGACAAACTCTGGGAAGCCCAAGACTGTGTACAGTGCTTTGAGATCTTCCCAGACTCATATTGGACATCTCTTTCACTGTGAAACCCTTTGTTTATGTGGCTAAGATGAGAAATATTTGGCAGAAGGTACTTCAGAAGATAACCATTAGCCACTAAATGCAGCCTTCTCATTTGAGTCTTTCTTATCTGCTTATGGACTTATAGCAGTCCTCCTTACCCATGAAAGAGACATTCCAAGATAGTAAGTAGATGCTGAAAACATTCTATACCATGTACATGTGTGTGTATATAGATTGTATTGGACTCTATATAGACATTTTCTATGCACACATACCTATGATAAAACTTCATATATAAATTAGGCACAGGGATTGATTATCAGTGATAATTAGTAATTAAAAACACAATAATAATATGCTGTAATAAAAGTTATGTAAACTGATTAGTTACTTTTTCTGAAATTTTCCATTTAGTATTTCTGGGCCATGTTTTACCCCAGGTAGGTGAAACCATCAAAGAGAAAAGCACAGGTAAGATGGAGATGCTGTGCTGTGGGGGTGAGCAAATGCAGCTGCTTCATTCCTTACTATCTCCTCTAAGCCATGGCTTGCTTCTACTGTGATCTGTTGGCTTTATGAACTTGAGATTGAAATTTACATCCGTCTACGATCATTATGAGGAGCCATCAGCTCTTCTTTGCACTCAACGTGGCCCAGCTGTTGTCCATCTGGATCTAGTACCCTTCAGACTTAATTTGCTGTCATTAACACATTCAAGTGGTGGACTGACTTTGGGTGGTGTGTGGACTGTGTCTTCCTACGTGAGAGGGAAATGTCTCTATACAGTTATTGCTACTTAAATGGTGGGAGAGACAGAGACAAGGAAAGAAGGGGGAGGGGGAGAGGGGAGAAATAGAGAGGGGGGAGGGAGAGAGAGAGAGAGAGATGAATAGGAGGTGAAAGTACTGAAAATGGTTCTGTATTAAAGTACTGTCCCCAATCCCTTCTGTATCAGTATTTGGCATGTGTTCAGGAGGTACAATACAGCAGTTAGAGGACAGCCCCTGGCCAGGAAGTTGTAACATCACCACATAATAGTCTCTCTTTGTATCTTTCTTAAAAATATGAAAATCAGAGTCTGAGTATTAAGCAAGTTCTCAAAAGATATGTGGGCTTATTTCCAAGAAGATAATTTACACATAATGGAACAGAACATAATATGTCATGTTGAAAAAATTGATACGAAATTTCTCATTTTCACATGTATTTTTTGCCAGACCGCCCAAGTGAGGTAATAATATTGTGGTGGACAGTAATAAAAACTTCAGTATTCTCCCTCCTGGGATACAGACTCCTGGTGTTTAGTCAGCAAACTTGTCTGGTGCTCTTCCCTCGTCACACCCAGGGGCAAGTAAGGTAAAGCAGGCTTGGAACTAGATTTTCTGGCAGGTTAGTAGCAGCTGTCCTTTGTCAGACAGTTGTAGTGAGTGGCCACTAAGAGCCATTTTGATTGGTCGCTTTTCCTTGATATTCCGAAGTTTCCATTTACTACAATCAAATGATGAAAATATGTCTTAGTATCTAAAAGCCAAATGATGTCATTCTTAATTTTTCCTCTTTTTATTTGAACAATTAGCTCATTCCTTAACACTGATTTCCTTATGCTTCTTTAGTGTGAAGCTTCTTTTGCATTCATGTCGCAATCGTTTTCTCTAGATAGATCAGAGATTATTTTATTGCCCGGTTACTCCATATATGTGAGAATGCAAGCACAGAGAGAAATAAATCACAGCCCATCATTCTATGGCATTTGCTGTCTAGGAGTTGACATCATCATGGAAATTAAAGTGCAGTGAAGAATCACTGGTGTTGGGACAGAAGAAATACGATGAGACAAAAGCATCAGGATGATTCAGTGCTTTTCACATTGGGGATGGTTCAAATTTTTCCATCACAAAAAGCTACATGAATTTTGGATTAGAAATAGAAGTAGATATCCAAAGGCATAGAGAACTCAGGAAGTGAGACAGAAGCTAAAGCTTCAGAATCGTGTAGCCACAGAGGATTGCTGCCATCCCTGAGAATGGTGAGTAGGCTAGAGCTGACATCCTGGAGTGAGAGGTAGATGTTCACACTGCAGGTGGTAGAGCCGGTTGTGTTTTAGCCACTGTGCTGGAGATGGCAGAGAAGGCACACATGCAGGCACATTCAGCATCCCACACATCAATCATCATGGCATTGCTTCTTGAGGTGACCAGTTGTGACGCTGAATTGTTGGCATGCAAGGTGAAGTTAGCTAGTATGGAATCAAATGTCTTATGCTCTTTGGGTATGTAAGGCAAGCTAGAAGGGAGGCAAGTCGGAGCCAAAGCACGTGTTAGGACATGCAGCCACTTGTTAGGACTAGTAGAGAAGTGTAGGGGATAGGGGTGCTTCAAGGGAAATCTTGACATCATTCTAGAAGCTGTATGGTGATGATTAAGGTATCACCAGGTTTGATGAGAATAAGTAAAGGGTGCTTTCACTCATAAGAGCAATTCAGATGAACATTTTAGAGGACAAATAATCAGTTCATTTTTGTTTACATTGAATTTTGTCTATTTGAGCTGGCTATTTGAACACAAGCTAGCTAATACTTTACTTATATTCAGTTTATGTTGATTAATAAGCCCATTGCTATTTCTCACTGTGAAGGTGGGTCTCCTCTGACCCTGCAAGAAAAGGGAGAGTATTTAGGAAGAGAAACAGTCCCAAGTGCTCGCTAAGACTCAGGAAAGGCTTCCTTCAAATTCTCATTCCTTGTGGAAGCCCTTTAAATGATCTTTGCCTCAGTTTCTCATGGTGTATTTTACAAGATAGTGAAAATAAAATTATATATATTTTTCCATTGATTAATAGGAATCAGTGATACTTTGTCAGCAGCAGCTTCCCCGGAATGAATAAAACTAAAACACAGTGTGGAGAGTTTTAGTATTGGAGACATTTCTAAGATTTGACAAGCTGGACCTTTTGAAAGAGCTGAAACCAACCACAGGTCTGACTGCTTGTTGCAGGTGGCTGCCTTTCCAAAGGTGACCGATAAACAAAGCTGCATTTGACCTACAAGAGAGAACAGGGTTCAAGGATGCAAAAGTTCTTAGAAGAGATGGGGGTGAAACAGAGTGAAAATCTCAGGTTTGTTCAATGGCAAAGCTGGCCTTATGTGACCTATAATAATTGCAGGTATGTGTGTAAACTTTTACATAGTACCTGCAGTAGGATTTTTAACTACGTGTGTTGCTATGTATTATATTTCTTACAGTTTGTTCATATACCCTCAGATTAGATCGGTCATTATAAGCAGAGGTAATTTTTGCCCCCACAGGACACCTGGCAATGTCTTGGGACTTGTTTGTTTATTATATATGTATGTATGTATGTATGTATGTATGTATGTATGTATGTGTGTATGCATGTATGTATGTATATTTTGTCTTTATAAGAGATTTAAGGAAGTTATTAGTGACAATCTGTGGCAAAGGCTAGAGATACGGCAAATCATCTTGTACAATATAAGCATCTCCTTCCACAAAGAATTATTTGGCCAAAATGTCAGTATAGTGGAGGCTAAAAAACCTTGGATTGAGGACAAAATTAGTAACATTTGTCTTACAAAACAGAGAACCAATTTTCTGAGTTGATTTCCCACTCTGGACAAAATTCCTTCCTTAGTAGTTGTATGGTAGAGCAGCCATACTGAGGAAGCTAGCTGTGTGTGCCGACATGTACATGCATTACATTGCTTGCATTCATCTAGGTAGTGGGTTTTGGATTAATTATATTTTAAACCATACACATTGGGGATGGGCTAGAATTAAGCTATTTGAGTCTTTTTATTTTTTTCACATTTATAAAGGTAACAAAACCTCGAGCTTCAAGGAGACCTACAAACCACTGGGTTTTGAGTGGCTATATAGACTATTGCTTTTCCTTATTTTGTTTTGTTTTTGTTTTAAAGATTGATGGGCTATGCTTTGGTATTGCACTATTATTTACAAAACATTTTCATATACATTTTTCTATTTAATACATTGAAGTAAATGTCAGCTGGTATTTCTCCATTTTTAGAAATGAAGAGATGGAAACCAGTCACAAAGTGCTTTTCCAGTGCAAAAAACCTGCCAATGTCAAAGTCAACGCAGTGATTCATTTGTTACTGGAAATCTGACTAATGTTTACTAGGCTTCTGCCATGCACTGTATACTCTAATGAAATCCCACAATAATATCTTAAACCAGCCTTACTGAACCCACAGCAAGAGCTTCAGCTCTTAAGATTGGAATCTGAGCACATGAGCAGTTCTAAAAATAGAGAAATGTTTGCACTTGACATTTTAACAGCATGGTGGTATTTATTATCGTAGGGTTCTAAGAGTGGTAAATTATCCTGGGGCAGAAGAAATTCTTACTAATTAATATCTTACAGTGTTAACAGTGGCAAAGTTCTCATTTTCGATGTCATATCCTTATACCTAATGATTTCCCCTTGACTCTGCTGGCTGTGGATCATGGATCAAGAAAACAAAGCAGAGAAGTAATGTGAGCTGATTGGATTAAATTTCTTTCCTGAGTACTTGGGCAAGTAGCTATGGTGGTAAGGTGTGCATTATACATACATACATATTTACCTGTTTTCCTCATGTGAAATGTTTAATGCATCTGTTATTTTTCACATATGCAATTTTACATACTTAACAAATTCTGGAAGATAAAGGCCAGAAAAGATTCCCTATTTGATACTCTTCATGCAAGAGAGTTGAGTCATTAAGTCAGAGCCAAATAGTAAGAGGAAGAATAGAAAAAAAGGAAGCCAAATCTCAGGGATCCTAAATGCCAGCTCTAGCGATAAACCTACTCTCTTGTCCACTTGACTCCAAAACGTACCACTTTAAAATAATTTTTAAGTTCATAATTAAGTTATAATCATTTTCTCTCCTTTTCTTACTCTAAACTCTCCCATATATCCCTTCCCAGTCTTCTTCAAATTCATGTTTACTGTTATTGCATGGATATATATGTATATGTATATATATTCCTAAATATAATCTGTTCCATGTGTATAATGCTACTTGTTTGTGTATATTTGAGGATTCACTGTTTGGCACTGGACAACCAATAGTTGTGCTCTTCTCTGGGGACGGCCACCTCTCCTGTTCCCGAGTTTCCTCAGTTGCCTATAGTTCTTTGTGTCGGGTCAAGGCCTCACGGGCTCTCGGGCTCTCTTCTACCCAGTTTGACATGTTCATTAATGCTATTCTTGTCCAGCTCACATTTGGGCAGTCATGTGGTGATACTTCATAGTTGTAGCTTCTGATTGCAGGAGACACAATCTTACAGCAACCTGGCCCTTAAAATCTTTCCACCTTCTCTTCTGAACTGTTTCCTGAGCCTTAGGTGCAGTGTTTCTGTAGATGGATCCCTTGTGACTGGGACAACAGTTGTGGGGACAACTGCACTTTGATTAGCTGTGGTTTTCTGCAATGTTCTCTATCCATATGCAAAGTTTCCTTCATGAGGGGTGAATATTACACTTATCCCTGGGTATAAGGACAGAAGTTTATAGACTTGTTGGGATTATGATGGTTTAGTAAAGTAGCCTCTGTGTCCATCCTTCGCTTAGAAGATCCTGCTTCTCCCAGTCAATTTGTCTATCTTCTATCAATTTCCCAATTGATTATTTATTATTAGAAAGATTCTGCTTTTTATTCTTTGGACCACTACTTTGGGTGTCACTTCATACCATTTCATAAGATTTCCCAAATATTTTAGGAATGGCCTTGGTTACTTGAAATGGAAATCTGCCTGAATTCCAAGATTTTTTTTTAAGTGAAAAAAAGAACAGGAAGGGTGATTTGCTTGTTGAGTATGAGATGCCAGGAAGGTGAGTATGTTTATTGAAAGATCTGCCACATGTGTGAACTGTGCTTTCAGGGACGGACAAAGTTTAGTATTTGTTTTTATGTCCCAGTAACACTACAAGTAGAATTCTAGTCTGTAGTGAGCATATCTGTGACATGGCTGGTTCAATTGCCATGATAACTAGACATGATCTCTAAACTTCATAAGAATCCCATTTTTGAGTTTTGAAGTGCCCAGAAAAAGACAAATGTTTGCTAACATGTGAAAACTATATCTTCTTTATAAATAGCAGGCATCTTGTCAGTGCTTATCTGACCATCATAAGAATGCTCGCATAACGAGATTCTGCATCACAGCAAAAGAATGGCTCTAATGAAAGTCAGACAATAACCACTGCTGAGCATGTAGAGAAGCCTGGAGCCCCTGCTTCTGGAAATGGAAAATGGCACAGCCACTGTGTAACATAGTTTGTCACATTCTCAAAATTTAAACATAGGCATTTTCTAACACTCAGAAATTCATTTCTGGCGTTCCTTGCAGAGAAATGAAATAGAATGGCTACAGAAAGCCTTGCACACTCACATGGCCATTCATAGCAACTTTGCTCAGAATTGAGGATAATTAGCAGTGGCCCAAATACCCAGCAGCTGATGATGGATAAGCAAGTCATAGAATAATCATACAATGAAATTCTTTTGGGGGATGGCCAGGGAGTTTTAAGGATTGAACTAAGAGCCTCTCACTTGCTAGGCAGGTGATCTACCAGTGAGCTAAATCCTTGGCCTTCATAAGATGGAATGTCATTGCAATGCAAAAGACTGAAATATTGGCACATATTATAATATTGTTAAGCCTAAAAAATAGTAGGTTAAATGAAAAACTAATCACATTGATCACATTTATGTCTGTTAACTTTACTTATAATTATACATGATCTTTTTATATGAAAGTCAAGAAAAGGCAAACATATCTCAGGAGTTGCCTGAGCCCAGTGCTCTGGATGCAGAGGGGTTATAGGTAGACTGAAATCTTTTCCTGGGTGATAAAAGTGTTACATTAGATGGTTGGTACTGATTGCACAACTTTGTAAATTTATTAAAAACTGTTAAATCATTTACCTAAAATTGGTGAATTAAGTGC
The DNA here is from genome assembly GCA_028551405.1 of Uromys caudimaculatus. Lineage (NCBI taxonomy): Eukaryota > Metazoa > Chordata > Mammalia > Rodentia > Muridae > Uromys > Uromys caudimaculatus. The sequence goes on from CM052703.1 coordinate 43,339,935, forward strand.
CACAAAGTGCTGTAACTCAATTTAAAATAAAAATTATTTCCATTTATTATTATTATTATTATTATTATTATTATTATTATTATTATTAAACAGAATCAAGAACACAACATAGATTCAGACACCAATAAGTGTAATTTGAGATTGTAGTCCATAGTAAAAAATTTACTGAAAGAAACCACTGTACTAAATGGCAGGCATTCTCTGTCAGTTTGTTTTGGCTGGCAGTCCCCTCTTTTAGCAGTCTAGCGCATGTTAGTTCTTTGTCTTTGTCTCATCATCAGGTAACCATTTGCTGACATTTAAAGTAAGAGTGCTAATGTTGCTGTAGATAGATGATTTGAAGAGTTTGGATGATTTGCACAGTGAGAAGACAAATCCAAGAAGGGAGCTGAGGATGTAGCTCAGTTGGTAGAAGGCTTGCTTATCAGGCTCAAAGCCCCAGATTCAACCCCAGTACAATACACACCAAGTCTATCCTTACGATCCCAGCAATTGGAAGATGGAGACAGGATCATTAAAAAAAAATTAAGGTCATCTTTGGCTACATAATGAGTTCCAGGACATACTATATATGACGCCATCTTTTAAAAAAAATGCCAAGGAGAACTCTTCCAAATACAATTCACAGTATTTTGTCCTTCAGAAATAATGACATTTGGAATCCTCTCATCTGTCCACAAGCTACCCATAATGACAGGGCGGAGACCAGGTTTTGCAGTCAGACACCATCAAAGTACAAGTGAACTGACCTGGACACCTGCCATAGGCAGAGAAGGAAGGGGGGTTATAGTCAACAATAAAAAGGAGTGAATGAGAAACAGGAATCTTTACATTTTTCTTGAGGATTCTGAAGATATCCTTGAAGTTTAGAGGCTAATTTGGCTCCCCCACAGTCTCTTTCTCCTAGCACTGTGGCTACTTGCCTTTGCTTCAGACAGAGACAGGGAGATCGAAATTTAAGTTCATCTTTAGCTACCATTTTTTAGCATAATACCCAGAAGTCAACTCCTTTGTACAAAGCAGAGAAACCAAACAAAGCAGCAAATGGAATGTGTAGGTTATTTGCAGATTGTTGCAGAGCAAATCTAATCATCAGTCTGCTGAAACTCCATCATTATTTCCCTTGACAAGAACACCACAGACTTAAATTTTGCAAAGGAGGGAGAAGTGGCCATAATCCAACTATAACAGTAACAGCCAATTTTGCTGTGATGGGAAGAGGGGCTGTATTAGTGCCAATACATTAACCAACTTCCCAAGTGCAGTGGGAAGCTGATTGCCATTATAATTCCCACGGCACTCCTCTGTGAAGGTAACTGAATTGCTTGAGTAAAGTTCACTCCCAGCTCCGCTCGTCTGGTGGGTAGAGGGTGGAGAGAGAAGGGATGAAACACATTCTATGTGTGTGAGAGTCCTGCAAAATTGCCAGCTTCTATGCGTATTGGATGGCATTAACAAGAGGGAGAATACCTACAGTGTCATAAAAGTACTACACATTCTTTCTCTCTGTTTTCAAGAGAAGGATGTCTACATCTTCTGTCCTTGGATGTATGTGGGTTCTGTGATGATTTTGCTGGAACATGATAGAAGTGGCATTGCGCCGACTCTAGGACAAAGATCTTAAGGGACTGACAGATTTTACTCTCTTGCTTCCTAGGAACCTGGAATGGTTTCCTGGACAAGTCCCACTATTGCCCAATCACTAGCTTGGAGGGGAAACATGCCAATGGTTCAACTGAATGTCCCCACAGGATCTATTTTTGAATTTATCTTGGCTAAGGTAAAGTCAGGGGAATAAAAACCTATTGGGTGACCCAAATGATTCTACCCAGGATCTGTATCACTGTAAAGTAAGTGACACAAGCTAACAGCATATGCAGCAGCAGAATTGCAGGGCTGAGCTCTGCCCAAATTCCTTACCTATAAATGCAAGATGGAAATTTAATTAGTTGGTGTATTTATGCTGCTAAATTTGCAGATAATTTCAATAAAGAACCAAACAGCTATTGAAAAGATGTTGAAAAATTAAGTAGAATAATAAAAATGCTTATTAAATAGTAGCCTTTAATGTTATTTTATTACAAGTCTTCATAATACTAATGAAATGTAAATACTGTAGCTTGTCCTGGCTAAAAAAGAAAAAAAAGGTATCTTTTAAAATAATTTAGAGATCTAAAATCCTTGATGAACTTCAGGTTTTATTTTTAAGAACAGCTGAAATGAGGCTGAAGAGATAGCTCAGTGCTTAAAAGCATCAGTTGCTCCTCTGGAGGACCCAGGTTCAATTCTTAGCACCCATGTGGTGATTCTCTGGTCCTGGGATTACAGACAGAAGATCCTCAATATTAGCTAATGTTGCATGAGCATCTACCGCTTATTACCTGTTGGTTCAATGAACTTGAGTCTTTTCTAGGTGCTTTGTTGGTAACTTCAGTCTTCACAGCAATCCTATGAGATAATTTCTCAAATGATAAACTGAAGGAAATGGTTAAATAACTTTGTCAAGATCACACAGTTAATGCCAGGAGGGACCGCAGGCTTATGTTAGACACTCTGGAATCTGGGTTTACAACATTAAGCACTAGTTTTTCTTCACAGATACAAGATAACCTGGCATGTTCCATAAAAATTCCCATTGTTAGTCATGTATCTTTCTGTTGTCTCCTAGCTTTATTTAAATTTTGATATGTATAGTGCCAATTATTCATTTAAAGTGATGAAAACTGCCAACAAGACTGGATGCACATGTGATAGCAACACCCTGGAGCCTTTCGGTGTTTTCTAACAAGAGTGTGGAGAAAGTACTTTTGTGTGTCTTAGAGGCCTACACTGATATTAGGATGTTGCCTCTTATTTCCACAGTGACAGTTCGCCCCGTCTCCTACCACATGAGATACCTCTTACGCATTAGACCCGCAGCACTTTAGAAGCACTGCCTGCTTCTTAGTTCCCTTCTCTGCACCTTGTGCTTCCTCCAGATGCAGACTGGAGTGCAGACCTTTTGAGCTCTTCTGTGTAGACGAGGATTGACTTAGCCCTCAGTGAGAAGATAAAGAAGACAGGTTCAGCTGGGAGCAGCAATGACCTGCATCATCCTGTGCTCCTGCAGACTTCTTAGAGCATCACTTCAGAGATTGCTTGCTTACCCACTCAGTGGGAAACATTAAAATATCAGTGAGAGTTTGAGTCATCCTTCTGTCCCCATCCTTCTCTCAACCTAAATGTCACCATAAAGTGTCCTTTAACCCAGGAATAAAGAATTACCTTAGTGATCTGTAAAAAAAAAAAAAAAAAAAAAAAAGTATTGTCAACAGAAGTGAAAATGATGTAATGTACCAGGGAGAAGAAAAGTCACCCGGGAACTGAGGAAGGCCAGAGGACTGACTGGTTTTATATGAGAATGGAGGAGGGCCAGAGGGGTGGCTTATTTTGTAATACTAACACTTATTCACAGGTTTGTACTCTCTGCAGGACATCTCAGTCCAGAAAGATAGGTTTTGTTCATATATGTATTATAGTATAGTACCCCTGTGAAAAGGGAAGACAAGATATTCCTTTTACAGTGCTTGTGAGCTCTGCCTAGATTGAGAAGTGGTGGCTAAATATGATTTAATGAAGAGTGAACACAGAAAGAATCTAGGCTGCTCTCCCTTTCTAGTACAGGCAAAGAAAGGAAAAACTGAGATGAGTGATCTTAGTGATTCCAACAGAGAGAGTGCTGGACCAGAATAACAGCAAGCTTTTACAGTAGATGCACTGTAGGGAACAATCACCATACTAAGTACTCGTATAGCTAATTTTTTATCCAAGTGTGTGTGTGTGTGTGTGTGTGTGTGTGTGTGTGTGTGTGTGTGTGTGTGTGTATGTGGAGAGGGAGAAGGATATGTTGTAACATTTAGGTTGTGGAGACAGAATAGGAACTTTTTTTTTGATATTTACCTTATATACATTTCAAATGTTTTCCCCTTTGGGAACCCCTATTTCATTCTCCTTCCCCCTGCCTCTACGAGGGTGCTCCCCCACCTACCCACTCCCTTCTTCCCTCCCTAGCATTCCCCTACACTGGGGCATCTAACACCCTCAGGCCCAAGGGCCTCTCCTCCCACTGATGGCCAACAAGGCCATCCTCTGCCACATATGTGGCCAGCACCATGGGGAGAGAAACATTTTTAAGTGTCCTCTTGTTGGTGTTCAGATGTCCTATCCACTGAACTCAGATACCGCCTGTGTAGTCCTATGTTACCTATTTAGATTTCAGAGTCATTAAAATGAGCATGATAAACATTGTTGGTAGTATTGCTAGGATTAATTAAGTTAATGAGATCCCTGAGCAGTAATAGTATCTGTCACCTCACTGTGGCCACTGTTCTCTACAGAGCATGTATGTGTGCCCCTCCCACTTAAGGGTTCCTTCCAGAACATACACACTCCTGAAGCAATTGACATGACCTATCATTTGTTTAATTTCTGTTCTTTTCCACATGATTTCTCCTCCATTTCATGATTATTCCCTGTGCCCAGGTCCAGCATCATTTGCATCCTGGCTGAAAACCCTTGCCAGGACCTTTAACCTCTCAAAACCTCAACCTGTTCACCTGTAAAACTAACCCAAAGCCCAGCCTCTCTTTGGAAATGTAAATTACACACATGTTTTATTTTCCTACTTTAGCATTTGTTTTCAAAGAAGGTCAACAACTTTTTATAAAAAAATAACTATTCCTAATGAGAAAGGATTCCTTCAAAGAGGCATCGGTTCATTGCCTAGGAACCACTCATCAGATGGACAAAGGGACAAGTGTCCTAAGTCCCACACAAGGCATTTTCAATGAATTTCGTGGAACAAATGAGGTATGCAGCACACATCTGCCTCTTGGGATTAATTCTCAGGATACAGTGAAACTCAGAAAATTGCTATTTCTTGACCTAAAGGGAGGTTAAACCACTTTCGGTGAAAATCGATTCACTTTGAGGTATTTAGCACCGTTCATATTTTGTAAAAGTCTCTATGACAGGGCTGCTTTCAATTGGCACTTTATGTGGTAGTTGTAGGAAGCTCATCACACACAGAGAGAGGAATCTGAATGAGTGTTTAACAAGATGGGCTATTTCCTTTGTTTCTCTTCAAGACTAGAAGTGGACCATGCCCCAGACCCTAGGCAGGCTGGGGTATTAGTAATCTCATAGATAAATGTAGTGTGAGAAGTTGACAAGTGATTGCTGGAAAAATAAAATTAATTTTTTCCTGTTGCTCCTAGTTTTCTTTTGCTAGGGGAATTTATGTTACCCATGGTCAAATAGCATAATGCACGATGAAGGAGATGAGGTGTGAGGGAATCATTCAATAAAGATGATAAATCAGGGCCGATCATTTAGAGAAAAATGCTGGCAGCAAGCGTCTGAGCAATAAGAAGGTCTTGTCATAGGGTTTTCGGAAATGCTTTCTTAGGAAATTGCACCGTTTATAGAGTTGTTCTTTTCTCTCTTGAAAAGATAGTGATAAGCTTCAAATGGAATTAAATAAGAAATAATGCAGTCTGTCAGTCATGACCTGAGACTAGTTGAAGAAAATTGCTTTCTGAGAGAACAACGTATAATAAGAGTCACAACCAACAAGTCAGAAAACAAACCCCCAAATTATGCAAATGATTTCAAGGACTAATAGGCGACCAGGGGAAAGAAAGAAGGCCAGTATGAGATCAGCCAGGGCATAGGAAGGAAATGGAATAAAGGTACACCGTGAGCAGACAAAATGGTGCTGCTACTGTCAATGCTCTGGCTGCATCGAGGGAAACTGAATATGTGCATTGCCAGGACCCAGGTCAGAATATACTCTTGTGTGGAGGTCTTACCTGAGAACAAAACAAATGACACACGAGAATGTTAATAGTACCTCAAAGACAGATACAGAGTGAAAGCAAGCTAGAACTATGAGAGATAATAAAAGGCAAAACTTTCATGTCTATTACTCAGAACTCAAATGATATAAGCTAGTTGCCCACATTGTTATATAAATAGATCAAAACATCATTAGCACAAGTCAAATGGCTATTTATCTAAATTTCATTTCTGCAAATAAGTCAAACATATAAAATTATCAACATACTTTATACATTGATATATATGCACAAAAAATAAAATGTGTAAAGTGGATCATGAGGACAGCATTCAAAAGTGCTGACTCTGACATGTTCAAAGCAGGAGAAGCAGAGTAATGTTACAAACTGACAAGTGAAAGACATGAATCTAGCTCTCTATAGCTTAAATTAAGATCTATTATCTAGTTATACTGTATCTATCATCTGTAATCTATGTATCATCTAGTTATAATCTATCATATAACCTGCTTAGTTTTGGGTTTTTTTTCGTTTTTGGTTTTTTGGGTTTTTTTTTGTTTGTTTTGTTTTGTTTTGTTTTGTTTTGTTTTGTTTTGGTCAAGTTGACCCAAGATAGGATAATTTGGAAAGAGGGAACCTCAATTGAGAAAATAACTCCAACAGATTGGCATTTAGGAAATATGGAACATTTTATTGACTGATGATTGAAGTTGGAGTGCCCAGCTCACTGTGGGAAGAGCCTACCCTCATCTGTGGTTGTAGGTGATATAAGAAACAAGTTGAGCAAGTCATTGGAGCAAGCCAGTAAGCAGTGTTCATCCATAGCTTCGGTTTCTGCTTAGAATTCCTGCCTTGACTACCATCAGTAATGGATTGTAACCTCAGAATTGTAAGAGACAAAAAATCCTTTCTTTCCCCTTCCCCCATGTTGCTTTTGTTTATGGCATTTTATCATAGCCATAAGAATCTATGAACATCTATCTATGTCTGGGTATAATCTATATCATTTATGTATATCAGCAGCATTTATCTAACTATGATTTTTCTGTCATCTATGAAGTACCCATCATCTATGGATATATCTATTATGTATAAAACAGTATATATTTATGAATCCTTTATTTCTATAATCTATGATATATTTTACATTAATAATCTGCCACTAATCTATCTCTATCATTTATCTATCAATAATCTATATATGAATCATCTATGCTCATTTTATTTATCTACCATTTATCTCTCTGTCATCTGCATATGATGAATCTCTTTTATATCTTTGATGTGTCTATTATCTATAATTTCTCATCTGTCATCAATCTACCTATCATCTATTCATACATCATCTGTCATCAATTTTCTAACTACCTGTTTATTTATATATCTATCATCTACAATTATCCTTCTCTCTCTCTCTCTCTCTCTCTCTCTCTCTCTCTCTCTCCCTCTCTCTTTCTTACTTATCCTGTTAGAATTATTAGTGTGCCTTGTATATTAACTGAAAATTTTTTTCAATAAAATTGGTTGAAATGTTATTCTATTAACTCAAAAGCAAGATAAACTGTGTTGTGTAATAGAAAAGCTAAAAGAGAAAATGTTACCACAGATAGAACTTCCAATATTGGTCATGGGAACACTGCTTTCTTATATTTCTTTGTCCTGCATGTTCTCATACCTTCCCAGGCATTATGGACTCTCTTTCTCTGGTACCATAACCCAAAATAAACTCTTCCTTCTTTAAGTCAACTTTGGTCATGGTATTTTATCATGGCATCAGAAAAGTAATGAGTACAGTTAGGATGTAAAATATTGAAAGTCTCAAGTATGTTGTCAGTATCTGCTAGCCTCCAGTGGAAGTTTTATGGCAGACTGGAATCTCGAGGCTGGAAATACTTGCAGAAAGGTTATATGGCAGGAATAAAGCAAGAGTCAGCCTTCTGAGAAAATGTAACTTGCTTTATAACAGTTTGTTTTCTGGGGTCTAATGAACTCTTTGAAAATATCAGCAGTCCATTGTGATGGCTGCATATCCAAGTCCTACTAAACTCTCAATACTGTCATATTGGGAATGAACTCTACAATACATGAACTTGTGATAGTGTGCATGGCCCAGGCCATATTCAATTCAGCTGTTCCTCTAGGAACTAGACTAGGTGTCACAGACAGTCCCCAAAATGCAGTGAATCCTACATCCATTCCCAGAGAAATAAATATTTTAAAAAATGAAGTAAACTGGACTTATTTCAGAAAAAATTATTGGAAAACTTTCTGAGGGACTTTTTACTTAGAAAAACTATTTGTTAAATATATAACAAGCTGATGATAAATCTGTTAGAATATCATAAACAGTAAATTGATCAATGTTTGGTTCAGAGAAGACAAGAGCAAAGGAAGGCAGACATCAGCCCCGTGATGCATGAACATTTTTACTGCTTTGAGAAGATAATCAGCAGTTAATGTATAACAGAGAAGACTAAACAATAAGATAGAGTACTTATTGGTCTTCCCTAACAGAGTGCACTGGGGCCCTTTGGACTGTGATCTCTGCTGCCTACATTCTACAAATGACATTGTTGTAGTTATCTTACTATAATACAGAGGTGGGACAAGGTAACCCAATAGAGTGTTTAATATTTAGTAATGCAAACTGTGCCATTTCTAAAAGTTAATGATCTTGATGAGGCTTTATAGGAATTTTTAATTAATAAAAATCAATGTCTCAGCAGTCATATCTACTCACTGTTCATATGTGACATTTTTTCCTGTGGTTTTTGGTATATCAACTCTGCAAGGGTTACTCAAATGATTAAGATAAAAAAATCTATATTGTTGATGGCAGTCCTTTATCTTGTACTTAAGATAATTTACAATACTTTTACCTAAAATCTTTAATTGAAATATATTTTCCAGTTAATTATTTAGAATTGGTATTTTAGTCAGTTATCTCAAGAGAATTCAAATTCTATAATGCTCTCAAATACCATAATACAAAATCTCTTGGGACTGAAACAGGGCTATTTTTACTGATCTTATAATACTAATCCCTGAAGAGTAGGCGTGTGGAAAAGAATTCTTTGTGTTTCAAGAAAATTAGACATGTAGTTTGACATCCTAGGCAAACACCTAAAAATGTATAGAAAATTCAAGAGACAATCCACAAATGAGGAAAAAGCAGGCATCAAAGTTGTAAGAGAGTATAGAGTCGAAAAATTTAATTGTAGAGGGTTGAAAATTTTAAAAGAATTGTAAGGTGAAAAAATCTAGATTTACAACTGCAAACTCAAGAAAACTACCTTTAGAAAATTTACATCTTTTACATCTTTATAGATGGGCAAAATATGTAGGCCCTGATTTGTATAACCTCACATTTAATTGCTGACTACTATTCTTGGCAGCAGACAACCAGAATCTGCATGTACTTGCTCTATGGGCTGAGTTCATCCACCCATCAGGAAGCATGCTACCTGTGTAGAATCCATATTTGGTTGAATGTGAATGTTATATACACATTAATACATATGAAATTTGTCTAGAAAACATGATAGGAGGATTTTTAAAAGTTTGACAATGAGGTCAATCCCTTTGGTGTGCACATTCATTTATTCACTCCTGATCTTACTTGCCATGAGAGATATCCCTACAGAGGAGTGCAGTGTTTGGAGGTTCATAGTAGGTTATATGTTAGAGAGATTCAAACAAAACTGTCAGGGGAACAAAGGAGACTAATAGAATGGAGAGGTAGAGAAGGAGAGAAAGTGAGGATATTGGGTTATGAGAGGGGGAGAGAATACTCATAGCACATTATATATTTTCATTAAAAAATGGCCTTAGAAATGAATAGAGTCACTTCTACCTTCCCCAGTATCTTACTGTTATATTTGAGAAGGGTTTTGATCCCTTATAGCACAGCTGAAACTTTCAGTGGACCCCTGACTACTTGGTGTTTAACAGCTGGTCTTGGCAGCAATTCCTCTAAACAGCTATGATTGAAACCTTAGGTGCCTCAAACTCTCCCTCACTGATCTGAATATCTTCTCAGCCTTTCAAATACAGCAGGGAGAGACTAATTCTTTAGAACTCACACCCACTGCATGTCTAGCCATGTGCATCCTGGACTGAAGGCAGAGACAGGAGCTTATGCTTTCATGTTGAAAACATTTTAATCATTGGTTTCATCAATAAAGTTCATTTCTTAGCCCCAATATTCTGCTCATTTTATTCAGCTTACATACAGTTTGCACTGTACATATACATATATCATTAAATGTAATGTATTGGCCAAGGAGAGTGCTCAGTGGGTAAGAGCAGTGCCTACCCTTCTACAGATTGTATGTTCAGTTTCCAGTATTTACCAGGTGGTTCACAACCATTCATAACTCTAGTTACTGGAGGATCTAAAACCCTCTTTTGACTTCCAATGGCACTGGATATATGTGATGCACAGACATAGAAGCACACAAGATATTTAAATGCATAAAATAAAATCTTAAATGTAATGTACACCTAAGAAAATTTGTCATATTTCCATGGAAAATATTATTTGCTGCTTATTTATGTAATCATCATCAATGTCAAGGTATAAACTGATTTCAATCTACTGGAAACTCAGATTTGTGTTGCTGTAGATAGAAGGCAGTCCTCCACACCTGCTCCTGGCTATAGAAGCTACTACATGCAACATAGGAATATTCAGAAATAAAGATCCAAATATTCAGAGAAACTGATTTATGCTTAGATTTCATGAAGAATGGATAGCCATGTAAAAATGTACCATAGCCTATTGATCAAATGGTAACAGAATGAAGGGGCCATCTTAAAGATATATCTAAATTTCTGCTGACTTCTCAGGGTGGTGTCCATTACTATTATATTCACATACGGTCCTTGTAGGATGAAGTTTTTTTCCTCTAAGATTTATGTGTATGAGTTTCTCTCTCTCTCTCTCTCTCTCTCTCTCTCTCTCTCTCTCTCTCTCTCTCTCACACACACACACACACACACACACATATAAACACACACACGCATATATATGTACACACACGCATGCATACACATGAACACACACACACACACACACACACACACACACACACACACACACACACACACACACGTGTGTGCAGGGTGCAAGGGCCACAGAGGACAGAAGAATGTGTTGGTTTCCTTGGAACTGGAGTTACAGTTGGTTATGAGCTGCAATGCGGATGCTGGGAACCAACCTGGGTCCTCCGAAAGAGCAGAATATCCTCTTAGCTATGAACATTCTCTCCAGTCCTTGGAACAAAGGTCCTCAAGGGAGGTAGAAAGCCATCTCCCTTGAGGAGGGGGTAAAAGAGATAACAGTATAGGAGGAAGCAAAAAATTTTGTTTCTGAGGACTTGTCAATCTTATCTTAAAGTACTAGTATGTCAAGAAGCTATACTTAGGCTATTACGTTTTTGAGCACGAATACCCAATGCTTTATAAATGGTATCCCATAATGTGTAGCTTTTATTATAGTTTCTTTGACTTGGAAAAAATGCTTCTAAAAAATCATACCAATGCCCATGTTAGCATTTTTCCTTTGTATTACTGAACAATATTCATCCTACTATAAGCATATACCATTCATTGTTTACCGAATCATGGTTAATGGATATCTGGATTATTTTAATTTTTACTACTATGAATCCCACATTAAATATTTATGTACAGACTTTGGTATGGACATACGTTTTCATTTATCTTGGGTAAGCACCCAGAAGGTGCATGATGTATCACACTCTTGTAAAAGTTAACTTGTGAGATGTCTAACCATTTTCACAGTAGGCACTCTATGTAAATTCCCACCTGTAGTACATGAAAGTTAAACTTGTGCCACATTTTGCAGGTGCTTTGAATTATTGCTTTTGTATTTTATCTGTTCCAGAAATACTATAGTGTTGCTTGAGAGTGATATGATTTGCATTTACCTAATAGCCAAAGACTTTACCCACTTAACACATGCATATATTGTCTTTTTTAAACAATTTCCAACCACCACCTTTTAGTGTGTGCCATGTCTTGTTATTAGTGTGTTGAAAGGGTTTTTAAAAGGTATGTGTGTGTGTATGTGTGTGTGTGCATGTGTTTATAAACATATGTGTTTATAAAAGCCTGTGTATGTTTTCATGCGTGTGTGCTTTTGTGTATGTGTGCATGAAATTTTTTCCAGTTAGTGGCTTGATTTTTAAGCTCCTCAAATGAATCTTTTAAAGAAATGAAGTTATAATTTGGATTAAGGCCAAGTTATCAAATAGGCATTTTATGTTCTACATAAGAACTTAATAAGTTGTTCCAATAGTTGGGCTTTTTGCCTAATTTTCTCTTATGAACTTTGTTAATTAGACTTTCCAATTTTGTATTATAATGTGTTAATGAAGACTTAAATATGTATATTTGTGGTTGTTGTTCTAAATATCTAAATACCATTTATTGAACAGAGCATGTTAAGCATTGCATCGCCTTAGTACTACTGCAGAATGCTCAGTGCTGTATTCCTGTACTCAGTTCCACTTTACATGTCCTTCATTCCTTACACAAGAACTCTACTCTCTTGATGTAGTCATTGAGCACTAAGTCTTGGAGTCAGATGGGAGGAGAACTGTAGTCATGTTATTTCTTTCCTAATTTGTTTGACTTCTTGAAATTCTTTGCGTTATTCCATAAAGTTTAGCACCATGCTGGGTCTGGGGTCAAGCAGCCTGAAGTGTTACAGTTGCCATATGAGTCTGGAGACACTTTCTGCTGCACAGTTATTGTGCTATCCCTAGTAAGCTGGTAAAGTGAGAGAAATTTTCTTACTTAGTTTGCTTTTCTCTGTTTTCATATAACTTTATCCAATGTGTAGAAAACGTTGCTTAATACATTTTATTTCATTTTCTCATAGTTTATCACTGGAAATAAATTGCTGTAGCAGTTATCCTTCTTGGTTATAAGGATATCCAAGAAGATATCCTTGTTTATTGTTATTGTTTTAGTTCTTGAAATCACCTGTGGTTTCTGGGCAGAAAATAGCAGTGGAGAAGTCAAGATGCCTATTTTATATCAAGCTCAAAAAGTTTCAAATAATTTGATTCCTTCCTATATGGTAATGATAAAAACATGATAGGAACAGAACCCAAGACCTCTGGAAGAGAAGCCAGCACTCCTAACCACTGAGCTATCTCTTCATTCCCAGACAATTGTTGTTTCATTCACCATAAGACCTTCACCTGGCATGGAGTATATTAGGTCCATATTTCACAAGGGGATGACTGAATGCTCAATAAATACTAGGGCATCAAAGCACTGATTCACAATCAGTGTTCCAGGAATATCAGGCTTTGGGGGAAGAAAAAGAAATATGAACAGGCAGTATATGAGTGTGCAGAGGCCATTTTTGTTCTTTGTCTTTGGGTGATTGTGCTGTGATAAGCATGTGGCAGCCATCTTTTCTGTCTTCTTTGTCTTTGTTCGTTCATTTTCACTTTTGGTCTGGATTTGCCCTGGTACCTAACATAGGAGCTGGTTTCCCAGGTTGTAGTAACAGGGATCAGCTCCCAAATGCCTTTTCCTTCCTGGGTACACCATCTAGGCATAAGGCCTTTGAGCTGCACCTGAGGGAGTCCCCTGCTTAGTACACCATGACTTTCATCGTCTCTTCTGTCATATTGGTCACATCTGTTCATTGTTTGTTTCCTTTGTGCTTTTTGTCATCATGGGTTCTCTCCCCTCTACCATCAAGGAACCACAGATTAGGGCTCTGAAAACTCTTCTGGTTACTCCTGGTCTCAAGGTCAAGACTCACGATATGGACCAATTTTGGGAGGAGCTGCTATATTGGCCCCTTGGATATCCCTACAGAACATGTGGAACCCTGACCTCTGGATGTGTGTTTTCTTCCTTGGCCAAAAGCAAGATGTACAGTCTGGGATTATCCCTTCCTTGTTCTTTGTCCCAATTCTCCTTCCAGTCATTGTCAGTCTTAAGAATTCTTCCCCAAAAGAAGTGGTGGCTATCCATAACAAACACTGCCAGGATCAGGCTAATACTCACTTTTCTATTACTGACCCTGTCCCACTTTCTCCAGGCAAGCAGGTTGATTTTAGTGATGAAGATGAGGTTGCCTCTGCTACAGCCCCCCCAGCAATGAGGCTCCAAGCCGGGTAGTGCTGTTGTCCAAGGTTCCTCACTCACTAGCCCTTTGGCTCTGGTCCCATCGGTGGTAGCCCCAGCTTACCCCTGGTGTGATTTAAGGGAACTTTCATGGTAATCTAATTTATGACACCTAATTTCACGTTCTCCTTACTGATTACAAATCCCCAAATGATTCCCTAAGCATATCACATCAACCCCTGCCTTGCTTTCCAAGGGTCCCTCACATGCCCATTTTTGTGGGACTTCCTATCCCTTGGGAGCACTGCCAGCCTGCACTAGGTGTAAAATTCGCCAGAGACTACCCGATATTGTCATCTAATCTCACAGTTGGTATGTGGAAGTTTATCTTGCATGATGCTTCCAATATTAATCCCTATGTTAACAGGGATCCCATTAGATTCTGATATGACCCCATTATAAAAAATTGGGATTTATGTGACACCTCTAATTATCTTGATTTATGACCCCTTACATTCCTAAAGGGTGACTGTCTCTTTAATGGGACAATATTTTGAGGCTCTTTGACACCTTGTGAATAGCCACTTATGCTATGATGTGAGAAATTCTCATACTAAATTATTTTGTTTAAGTGTCTCACACAGCGTATCTCCAGGCAGCATTCCATAAATAATGTGACCCTGCAGATGCTAATAGTTCTTGAAAATCCCAATTGCAGCCCCCCTAAGGAGTGATCAAAGCATGGATGGCAGAGATCTTGTGAGACCACCATGTGTGCTGTTCCTTGTCTTTCCCTTGTATGACATGCCTCCAGAATGATATCTCTTTGAGGGTTGGTAGTCAATGATGGGTAAGATCCTGGAAGACAGGGTAACCTAAGACAGGCACAGTCCAGTATACTGGAACTCCTCCAAGGTGGAGTTAACAATGTCAAGGCAATGGCACTCTGGCTCCCCCTAGGCTATCAAAATCTAAAAAAAAAGGGTGGATATGTAGCAGGAATGGCAGGGCTGCCTCTATGTAAAAGCTGGGGGCCATTCAGCTGCAAAAGTATCTCCTGTAGGAGGACCTGATTGAGGACTTCCTGAAAGAGCAAGGATTGCTGGTGGAAATAATGCCAGCCAATTAGGAACTGCTGTTTAGAATACATACTTTCTTGGAACCAATTGGGGCATGGATGGAGGGTATTAAAGGAGCTTGCAGCAGTGCTCAGATGAGCTTGCTGCAGCATTTCTCACCTGCTTCTAGAGTCTGTTGTTGACTCTGTGCCAATATGTTCCCAACCCTGAAGAGTAGGTAGGGTCAGGCAGAGAGCTGTCCAGGGTTCAGGCAACAATACAACATTAGTGGTAATGACTTTAAACCACATCTTATCTTGAATCCTGTGAATTAGCAGTCAGTTTAGTCTAAGTAACCATTCAGGAGATACCTTAGTCAGTGTTCTATTTCTGTGAAGAGATACATGACCACAGCAACTCTTATAAAAGGGAGCATTTAATCAGGCCTTGCTTACAGGTTCAGAGGTTTAGTCCATTATCAGCATGACAAAAAGCATGGCAACATATAGGCAGATTTAGTTCTGGAGAGGAATGAGAGAGTTCTACAACTGGATCCATGGGCATCAAGAAGATAGGAACACTGGGCCTGGCTTCAACATTTGAAGCCCTAAAGTCCTCCCCAGTGACAGACTTTCTCCAATAAATTCACACCTACTCCAACAAGGCCACACTTCCTAATGCTACTCACTATGCATTCAAATATACGAGCCTATGGGGGCCATGCTTTCAGATTTCAGCTCAAGGAGCCTACAAAAGTGCCTAAGATAATATTATTAGTTTATTTACACTGCTTCCTTTTCCTTCTCTTTCCTTCCTCCTTTAAAGAATAATTAATTCATTTTCATTGATAAAAATTGTATATAATTATGATATTCAGGATTCTGTTTTGTATCACTTATGTAACTTGAAATGTTTAAATGTGACTAGTTAACCCCCACAGCATTTCATATGTTTGGAGTGTTTTTTACACTAAATGTAAATCATAACTTAAAATCTCCTCTCTTAGCAATTTTAAAGAATACACTACATTGTTGTTAACTATATTAAGCACATTGTATAATTCCTCCTCATCCTTTTTTGTCTTCAGGTGGATCAGTATTTTGTTGTGATGTGACACATGTTTGACTGGAAATGATGCCCTAAAGTATTTGCTCCCAGCCCCTTCACTCCGTGGTGGATGTAGAGAGTGGCTGAGGGCTTAGCTGTTGAGTCACTATCAATAGTTTATGGAAGATTCCATCTTTTCCTGACTCGGGTTTTTCTCCAAACATTAGCTACACATTAGCTGAATTACTTAAAATCTCGCAAGCAGAAATAAAAAAAGGACCAAAAAAAAATTCTCTTCCTCCTCCTCCACATACACACATGAAACCACTGTTGTGTGAGCTCACATGCTTCTCTGTTCCTCTAACTTCTGATCTTCATGTTTTTGACAATTTTATGTTTTTGATCCACATTATTTTGGTGCCAGTCTTTGTTGTGAATAAGAAATCTCTTCTTTGATCCTTTGTTGGCTCCTGTTAAAGAAAAGAGGGTGGGTTTGGATTGCTGAGCCACAAAGTTATGGAAAGATTTTTTAGCAACTGCTTAATCTCTAAATTTTGGTAAACTACTTGGGAGAAATAAAACAAAAATAAGGTAAATCAGCCAAATACACCTCCTTTCTTTTGGTTTAAATTTCAAATTTTTTATCATCAAGCAAAGCATATCACAAGCAAACAACCAAATCCTGTTAGTCTTTACTGTATCCTCACATCTGCTTTGGCTAACATCTGTTCACTCACTTTAATTTGAACTTAAATATCAACTAAATAGTAATCAGATATCAAAGTGGTTCCCCGACCTCTTGTCAATTTCATATTATTAACAATTATCATATTTCTCCAAACTTATTTGTTCTGGTTTAGGAGAGGAATTATTGGTCTTTCCTGCTAGGCTGCTGCTGCCATTTGCCTCTGTGATTTGATTCTGTGTATATAAGGCTGTCATAGCTACAGCCCCAATTGAATCACAGAAACTCTCCAGATTCCTTATTTTACCTAAGTCCTTCAAAGCATAGCCTTTCTTGTTCATACATATTTCATCACCAACATTTTATTTACCTTGCTTCCCAGAGACTCCTTATTTCAGCCAACATTTATTGAGCACTTACTATGCACGAGGGATGTGTGCTGCAAACTGGAGGCATTCAAAGCTGAGACCGATATGATCAAGAATTAGAAGAACCTTCAGTCAGGGAAGGTAAAAGGTGCCTGTGTGACAGCACAGAGATTTCTGTAATATGCTTTGATATGGATGCAGAGAGAGTAGAAAGAGTTGAATGTATCTAGAGCAATGTTGGCACATTGACATTTGAGACATTCTAAATCTCCAGCCTGTGAAGCGGAGACACTATTCAGAATTGAGATCTTCCCATTTACATGCTTATTTACATATAGGCAGCCCTAGGTTTTATGTCTCCAGAGTCATAAACCATAAATGGAAATTACTTAGAAAAACAATTGCTTGTGTACCAAATATGCACAGACTTCTTTTTTTTTCTTCTTAGTCCCTGAACAATATAGTATAGCAATTACCTATATGCCTTTACATTTTATTAAGAACTATAAATAATCTGGGAATAACTTAAAGATACAGAGGTTATTGAGCATAACAATATTTGTTTCCCAACTGTGTATGGAAGGAATAATTGCTCCTATAGGTAAAATGATCTCAAAGTTTAATTGGTTTTTATAATATGTAGCCTACGGCCAATCCATGATTTGAACACAAATGTCTTCAGAGAATGCCCAACAGCCCTATTACAGATGCCAGACTGGGTATGAACTCTCCTAAGAGCAGCAGGTGGGGATAATTTCCTTCCTTGGTCCATCTGTCCACTGAGTGTACACAACTAAGCTCAATTCTGTTGTGCTACACAGTGCTGAGGAGTCCCAGTCACAGCTCTAGTGAGAACATGGCTCCTTAGGCCCAGATGTTTCCTGACACATCTTCACTGCAGAGTATGTCTGATACATTATAAATCATTTAACAGTACATATTTCAAATCTCCAGAGCATGTTGATAATAACTAAGATGTATTTCTATAACCTTTGTAACCTTCACATCATAAACATTTAAAATGGTAGTCTACATTTTTCATAAAGGTATGTTATGACTGAGTGTGTGTACATTATAGTTAGAAGGTATAACCTCTCAAAGCAAGGCAAAGAGTATGCATAACTCATTTTGCCTGATGATAAATTTTGTCACAAAGTTCCCTACTATGTATTTGAATAAATCCTGGAGCTGTCTGAAGTGCAAGTGAAAGATGGCTTAGCCCTCCTGCTTGTTTCCGTGAGTGTGACTTCCCTTCAGAATGAAGAAATCTATGTGCTTCTGAAGAACTGCCTGATTCATTGTCTTCTCTGACAGTTTATGTGGTGTCTGCTGTCTTCCAACTGTCTAAGCATGGGAGGAGCTGGTTATGCACCTGCTCCCAGCTGGGAAGGCCCTATCACACACCAAAGCTAGAGTAGCTTTTCAGATTTGTACTCAGACATAAAACAACAATGATAGAATACTTGATCACTCTACTCTGATGTTGTGTGCTCACAAATTGAATTTGTAGACTCATAATTGTTTTTGTGGAATCAGAATAAAGTTGAATAGTTCACAGATCTGAATGTGACTATCAATTCATTATATGGTATAAATCATGATTTCTCTGCAGAGGGCAGGATTGTCAGCCTGAGAGTAAAAGAAGTCAGATTCATGATAGTAAAATTTAGATAATCTAGTTTCTGTCATGACTCCATGATGAATTGGATGCCAGAAAATGATCAATAGTATAAAAGTTTGTTAATGGAAATCAAGAAAAGTACATATTATGAGTATTTGTTTTTGATATCCTTGCTCATAGAACTAAATATTAAATATTTGATGTCCTTGCTCATTACCCCTTATGAATGGGCTGTGGGATGCCATGTGATAGGAAGAGAAGACCGGATGGAATATATGAATTGCAGTGTTGGGTCATGGTAAATATCCCTTCCTCTAAGTCAGCTGTAGAGTCATATAGAATGTGACAGACAGAGATATTGTGGATAAGTTGATTGTGTTGCTGAAAAAATAAATTTTTCTTTACTCTTAATTTTTCTTTTTAACTATGCCTGTGTGTTTATCCCAAGGTAGCCCCTATATAGGATAAGTACATGACTTCCTGAACCATCTCTCCAGAAAGATGTCTCCTCTTCAATGACCCTCAGTCGTTAACCTCCTTCTTGTTGGTTCTCACTTGTTGTAGATTTTGACACTAGGATAGTTGCCCTGTTCTGTGAACAGCTGGTTATCCAAAGACTGCAATTCCCAGCACTTCCACTTAAGTATAGGCAGGTGACTAATTCTTGTCAAAGAAGAGTGAGTTGTGCTGTTGTGGAGCCAAGTGATGTCAACAATTCTGAAACTTCCTTTTGCAAGCTAGGAGGAGAGTTTGGGATTAGAGTTGACACTGTCAGGTAGAGATACCTTTATTGATATATGAAGAAGAAAAATACTAATTTCCAGTCTATGTGCCACTCAATTTGTTTAGGAACTTTGTTCCAGCGATGCTATGTACCAAATGTAATCACATGCATCCTGCTAAGAGGCAAAGATATAGAGATTTGCTAGCATGGATAAGAACCATGAGATAGAACTGGGAGGAACACAGAAAGAAGTTTGACTCACTAGCTTTGTACATGGAGAAGGGGCCAAGAGTCGAGAATTATGAGGTCAGTTCTAGACACTGGCAAAGGCAAGAAAGTAAATTGTCTCTGAAGCCACCAAAAGAGCATTGCCTTGCTTGATTTTAGACGTGAAAGAGTCATTTTGGGATTCTAGCCTTAAGGCATATAAAAGACTGTCTGTGTTTGCTTTAAGACACTGGGTTTGTGGTCCTTTGGTTCAGCAGCCATAGGCATCTAGTTACATTCCCTTCAATTCCCATAAATTCTTTAACTCTTTCCAGTAAGCTTTGCTCTCCTACTGAGCATCAAACTGCCAAGGATCTGCCTCTAGTCTCTATGGTATCACTTTACCTGTAATTCCATGCAATAATAGCCATATAACACAGAGTTATGTGTGTCCTGTGCTTTAATGGAGCATGCTATCTCTGAAATTCATCTCTGTGTGCCGACTGCTGTTCTTTGCACAGCTGAGTAGGTTTTTGTTTGTATAGCCTAGGCTGTGCCTAGTTCTCTACCTAGTAGGCCTTTGGATCTATCTCAGATTTGTGCTATCATGACTAAAGGATTTTGAACTCCCATGCAAATATCCTTTTATGGGCACTTTAAAAATAAATTCTCTTAGGTAGATACCTAGGAGTACAATCTCTTGGTTTTGTAGTAAATATGTGCTAAGAAGTTTTGTTTATTCAGTTTTCAAAGCACGGTCTTACTAGAGAGCCCAGGATAGCCCTCCCAGGGGCTCTCCTGCTTCAGTCTCTAGATTAGCTGGGATTGTGCCTGCACTACCATACCTGTTCAGCTTTTTAACACACTGACAAATTGTTTGGTAATGTGCTTGAGTAATTTAACCTGCTGACAATATTTAGATTTTTCTAATTAGTTTAGAGAGAGAGGAAAACAGAAAGGAAATGGGCAAAGAAAGGAGCAGGGAAAGTATAAAAACTGAAATAAAAGACAATGGTGTTAGGAACAGGGTTTTCTGGTTTCAGAATGGCCTCTGTAGGCCAGAGAAGAAGCAGATTCCTGAAAACTTTGTGGAAACTGGGAAGCTGAGCACACAAGCCCATTGATACCTTTCAGCTGAAACATTTGAATTCAGCCTTTAGTCAAGCCAGAGGGTAGCTAAATCCACTTTGTCCTTCTGTGTTGTGAATGTAGAATGAAGGAGTTGTGTTATCGAGTTGTCCAGTTACAAAGTTGGGTCCCCAGTCCTCTGGCCACACAGAAAGGGAGTTGTTGGTGCGGTCCAAAACTCATGTAATGTTGACAGGACCGTGTCATCCTGCTAGAACATCCGGCCTACCACTGAAATGTAAGGGCCAGCCCTGCAGTATTGCATTACTAATACCAAACATGTTAACAAAGAAATGCTCACATAAGAGAAGGGTTGGATACCTTCTTGCTTCTGCTCTGTGGAGTATATTACACACATTGAAAGGTATGGAACAGAAAGAGATCAGCTGATTTTGAAGGGCTATTTTAATATATGAATTCTGTTAGTTGTTTTCTATAACTTGACACAAACCTAGACATATCTGAGATCAAGGAGTCACAATTGAGAAATGTCTTCATAATGTTGGCTTGTAGGCAAGCCTAGGAGCTTTTTACTAATTAGTGGCTGATGTGGGAGGGCCCACACACTTGTCGGCAACACTACCTCTGAGCTGGTGTTTCTGGGGTGTATAAGAAAGCAGGCTAAACAAGCCAGTAAGCAGTATTTCTCCACGACTTTTGCTTTATTTCCTATATTCTGGTCCCTGCCACAATTTCCATTGAAGATGAACTGAGACCTGAGAGTGATAAGAAAAAATAATCCCTTTCTTCTCTAAATTGTTTTTGCTTATCATGTTTTATTACAGCAAAAACCTCCAAGACAGAACTGTTAAGAAAAAGAAAGGTATGGCTAAAGTTGCCTTCACTTTAGTGAAAAAATATGTTATTGTAAGTATGCTTTTAAGTATTTGCCTTTTGTACAAAGAGAAATAGGGCAGAAGAAAATAATATTTCCAAGAATGCAGGTTTCTACTGGATAGTATTCATTCTGTGTTTCTGAATAATTGCTCTCATCTGGTTAGGACAGTAAGCTTTGCAGTGCTGGCCCCTGGTCTTCATCTCTTGTCTTGACTTTTCTTTCATTATTCAAGCCTGTGATTTCTGCTGTCTACCTAATGCCTCAACTAAGGATTTGGAGAACATAAACTTGACTGTCTCAAGTGTCCCTTTTCTTATTTTCTTCTTCCCCCTTTGCTTTATCTCACTGAGACCTTGCTGCCAAATGTCCTTGCTGTCGAATGCTAAATTGCTGGTGTCAGTTTCTTATCCACTCCCCTTCTTCGCAGCCGTAGTCAATCAAGTGCCAATCCAGATAGCCTGACTTCCAATATATCTTAGAAAGTCTCCCATGTCTCTCTCTGTCTTTCTTTCCAGACCCCTGTGATCTCTTGCCTGCATCTTTCTACACAATCTTTTGACAAGTCTTCCAGAACTCTGAAGTTCCATCTGCATATGGAAAATAAAAACTTTCTATGGTGCTTGGTTCTGAAAGCTGGGGATTGGTTCAGTGATAGTACTTACTCAGCGTGCAAAGATCCTTAAGTTTGTTTTGCTGGACTTCAGACAACAAAAACGTGTCCACAGCTTCCCTGGCTTTCTTCAGGAATCCCAGCAAAATTTTCACTATAAGTACTTTTTTTTAAAGGAACAGCCATACTTCAACCTATGCTGAAGACAGAGAGAAATATATAGACTGGAATCCCTTTGTGATATCAAGGAAGAATTAAACATTCAAAAGCAAGAGCAGGGGAAAAAGCCTATACAACTAAAAAAAAAAAAAATTGAAAGCATAATGAATTAGTAAAAGTGAACATAGAAGTCAATGCTTAGGAATTATAAGGTTAATAAATAATTGAAAATTAATAAATGTGCTCAACTGCCTTAAAGGTTTACTTGAGGGAAAAGTGAAAAAACAAAAGTATATTATAGCAATGAGACAACAGAGTCATGTGTGAGAAATGCATCAACACCTTTGTAAGAAGATGATTGAGGAATCTTTTATTAGCAACAACAATTTTGGTAGAAGGAAGAAATTTACAGGAAAAAAAGTAAATCAAACCATCTCAGCAAGAGGAAGAGAGAAGCTGCAGACACCAAGGGGCTGGGGGAAGAGAGAAGCTGCAGACACCAAGAGGCTGGGGAAAGTTTTTGATAAATGACTCAAAAATATTACAATTCATAGAATTTTATGAGCTAAATTAGCTCCCTTCTCCATAAAAACAAAAAAGTCTTAATACTTTCATTCAGAAAATAATGGCCTGATTCTTAGCTCAATATGTAGAGCGAACAAGGCTTGTTACTCAAATCAGAACACGCAAAAATACCAATTGTCTAAGTGAAATTTAGTGTGTCAATATAGTGACTAGAGAGAACTCAATCCCATCATTAAACTCAACACAGTAACAGATTAAAATAAAAATAACATGAAAGCTCTTTTAAAATAATGTCCTTCAGTAAAATTTAGCTACTTCTAATGAAATCTTAGTAAAACAATAAAATACTTCCTCATTGTTAGGGCTTAAACTAACAGACATCATATTTTATAATGAAACTCCAAAGATACTCATTTTTTAAACTATAAAAATGATGAGAATACTGTGATTTAACATGAACTGTGGATGTTTTACTCTGATAACTTGAAACTATAAAAAACAGATTTGATGGGCTGAAGAGATGGCTCAGAAGTTAAGAGCACTGGCTACTTCTGAAGATGGGTTCAGTTCTTATGGTTATTCACAACTATATGTATACATTCAGTTGCAGGGAATCTGATGCCCTCTTCTGGCATACATGTGGTACACAGATATACATGTAAACAAACACTCATACACATAAACTTTCTTCAAATTGTTTTTAGCATTTTATATTGGAAAAGAGAAATGAATTACTATGTGAATTATGTGAACACAGTGATTGCCAAATCTGAAAACAAATGAGCAAACCAAGAAAGCCGACCAAAAAGCTATGAGAAATAACTCGATATGTCACAAAAACCTAGACAGTTCCCCCTGACTTGTTGCTGTTATCACTAATCAGCTGACACCTTTTGGGAATCACAGCTTCCATGATAGGCATACAGCTGTCCTGTTCAGTGCAGTGTGAAGATTACCCAAGAATGTGAGTTTAAACTGGGAGAAGCAAGATACAGATTTGAATTGTCAGAGACAACCATCAAATTCAAATGAAGGTGAATTTATCATACATCAGTAAAAGTTCCATGGGTAGGAGACTCATCTCAAAGGGGAACTGTTCTCAACACAGAAATACAAGGAAAATGAAAACATTGATAGTTCAATAAGTAAAGGAAGGCAGCACAGGAACTCAAAGAGAACTGGACAGAAATCACAGAGGAAATGAGGACCTTAAATGGTCAAACAGAAGAAAAAAAAAAAATTTGGCAGCCTCAGTAGCAGATTAGATCAAGCAGAAGAAAACAATAGAACCCAAAGACAGGTAGTTGAAATGTTATTGTCAGAAAGAGCAGAAGGAGAAACAAGAAAGCATGAAGAAGGAAAAAAAGAAAAAGAAAGAAAGACCCTTAAAAAATATTCAATTCATCATAGGCATACCTGAGGATAAAGCTACAAATTGGGGGCATAGAAAATCTCTTTGATAAAACTATAGATGAAAAATTACAAAATCTTGGAGGTATAAGAAGTATTTAGAACCTCAAAAACGCTTGACTAAAAGTACTTTGCCATGGCCTGCCTGCCATGCAGTGCAGGCAGGCAGATGACATCTAGAGCTGCTCACTGCCACAAGGTCTTATGGTTCATAGGTACCACTATGATGTACAAATATGTGGTGGTAAGATGGGAGAGAAAGAGAAGCAGAACCATGTGTACATTATGAAGAGAGTCAGAACTGGAGACTTGAGGGTTTTGAGGAACAACCTGATCTGAGTAACGTGTGCTGCCACCTGAGGCCATGGTAAAGTCTAGGTCTGTGCTATCACCAAGGGGATCCGTGGCTCTGGAACAGCAGGGGTCTGTGTCTATGTCTGTGGCCCATGTTACCACCAAAGGCCATGTGGTCTTCTTTTGTCTGGGTGGCTGCCTGGGACCACGTTGATGTTGAAGAGCTGAGCTGGCCCCATCCTTTACCAGCTAAAGCACTTGGCAGAGAGGCCCTCATCTTGTTTAGGCAACACAGTAGAGCTGGCCCTGGCGGTGAGGGTGTAAGAGTGGGAGAGATAGCCCTGCCTGTGTCAGCTGTAGCACTTGGGTAAGCTAGCCTAGGGTTAGGGGTGGGGTGCTTCTGGAATGCTGGCCTGCCTCTTAGGGCATGAGTATCTGAGAACCCTGGGCAAAGCAAAGCAAAATAAAGCTAGAGAGCTGGTCTTGGTGGTGCTGGCACAGGAGAGCTGGAGGGATAACCACTCAGGCCCAGATCAGGACTTTAAGTTGGCCCACTCCAACATCTACCCCATCTATGAACTGCTGGAGCACAGAGAAGGGGCATGTCCTGCATAATCAAAGCTGTAGAATCTCTATGACACAGAGCAACAACAGAATATCCCAGAGGAGTCCAGGTGAGAATCCAATATTGATAGTCTAGCAGAAGACAGAAGTCTCAAAACAGACCAGTATTTTCTAATGAGAGAGAGAGAGAGAGAGAGCAAGAAAAGATGTGGAATTGGTGGGTGGGAGGATCTAAGAGAGGCTGGGGGATGGGGGAACTATAATCAAAATATATGCTAAATAATTTATTTTAAATAAAGTGATTAATTTATTTTAAATAAAGTGAACTAAGAATATGAATAAATTTTCATGAGAAAATAGATATCCAGTGAGAAGAAAATATTGCCAGCACAGTAAATAGTCAAATTTACAAGATGATGAATAAGAGGAAGAAATGAGTAAAATATATTCAAAGCTATTTGAAAACAGTTAAAATGAAATATAATAAGCCCTAACTGTTGGAACAGCACCTATTTTTTTCTTTTTTCTTTTTAGAAACAAACTACCTGACATAAAAGAGATTTAGGGCCCAGGGTATCATTGGGTCATTTTGATACCATGAATAACTTTACAAAAATAGGAGGGAAAATCCCAAAATTCACTTGAGAGCACAAAAACACTTCCAGTTGCAGAGGAAACCTACTCAAAAAGCAACACCAGAGGCATCATATCGGAGGCACAGTAACAAAGAGGATGTTACTGGTGTGAAGCAGACATGAACCAGTGCTGCTCAAGTGGACACATGAGTACCTTCAACTGACTCTTAGGGAGATGTGCAAGCTTACATTTGCTAAAGGAAGGCTTCTTCTGGAACTGCAGATGGGAAGACTAGGTATCTCCATGTAGGAGAGACTGAAACAAGACCATTCTCTCACACTACAGAAAAGGTGGTCAGCAGACTTTAAGATCTAAAGCTGAAGTTGAAACATGAGAATAAAAACAAGGAAAGATGTTCGTATATTGGCACAGGCAGACTTGCTAGATAAAACTTCAAAAGTAGAAAAGACACTAACCAGTAACTGGAATCACACCGAAAGGTCTAGCACAACACAGCAGGTAGAGCGAGGGATGATCTACAAGATGAAGGGGTCGTTCCTATCTATTTGTCTCCTGGAGACTAGCAGACTGCATAAAGAACCCAAAACACTCGAGATAACAGTAGTTTAAAGGTTGGAAAAAGCTGAACAGACACCAAAGAAGAGGTACAAATGGTTAATTACTTTATGAACAATGCTCAGGTAGACTGTAAATGAAAACTCTAAGATTTCATCTTATCTGCATTACAATGGAGATTACAAAAATATATAGTGACAATTTAGAAAAAAAGCAACCCTAATGTATAATAGCATATGTTAGGAACTTAACACAGTCATAGTGAAATATAGCATAGAAGTTCCTCTAAACACTGAAGGTAGAACTAACATAGTCAGTTATCCCATTTCTGGCTTTTTATTAGGAAATGGAATCAACATATAAAAGTGATATGTGCATACTTACAATGACATTCACAACAGTCAAAATGTGTCAGCCTTGGTGCTAGGCAGGTGAATGAGAGATATGACATGCAAATAGCAGGATTATTCAGCCACAAGATCCTGTCACTTGCAGGAAAGTGTAAGGAATGGAGGACAAGCTAAGTATATATGGAAAGAAGGACCTGAGATTAGAAGAGGTGCCGTGAGGGACTCGAAACGGGACCTTGAGGAAGTAGAGAGAAAGTGGAAATGTGGGTAGACATGATCAATGCATGACATCTTCATGTATAAAGATGCCAAAGTGAATCCCATTTCTGCAGTTTTCATAATGAACTATAAAATGTGACAAACAAAAATACAAGATGTGTTTAAGGAGGCTATGGCAGTTTATAATTTTAGCAGAGTATCTATGCAACTGTTTTTAAATGTTGACAGAAATAATTTGTGATGAAATATAAAAGCGGCCAGAATTAGCACGATTTCAAGACTGAATTAGCATGTAAGTAGAGTGACTGGCATGGGGCCAGAGACAGTTCATTCACAAAAGTAGTGGGGAAGTCATTGTGCAAACAGAGATGGAAGTAATAAGTGTGACAATTGGAATTTGTAGAAACTCTTTCTGTAATGTCATCTCTTTATAATTTTGTCCATTTAAAACATCTGTATATTGTGATTTTTAAGTAACAATTTTTAAAGAAACAATTCATCAATTATTTGAGAATTTCATTCAATATATTTTGATCATATTCACTTTCAGCTTCTCTTGTTAACTTTTTCAGACCCACCCCCACCTTACAACTTTATGTCTTTTTAAATTATAGTTTAGTAACCCATTGACTATAATTTGAGCTGTCTGTTACACATGATACTGGCAAATACTAGAGTATAGTTAACCTACCAGGAACCACATGCCAAATTTGGTTCTTCTTCCCTAGAGAACATCAATTGTCCATGCTCCTCAGGTGTGGGTGGGTACTGTCTCATAAACCCTGTCCCACAATGATAGTAACTCTGAGTTCATGATCACCATAGTCCTGTCATGTCCAGACACTGTTTTGCTCTGGTCCTCAGACCACTTGCTCTACCATCTTGCTGCGCACTCCTCTGGTGTGGGACCTGAACGTTGGGGAAGGGGTGTGATATGTGTGTCTCATTTGTGCCTGAGCACGTCACCATCACTAACTCTCTGCATTTTGACCAGTTGTGAGTTTCTGTGTTAACTATCATCAGTTACACAAAGAAACATCTTAGATGAAATCTGAGAGCTGCAGTGAAGAGATGAGAATTTACAGGCAATCTTGAAGCTATTTAGCAAAATGAAAATGGCAGGCTTACTCCTGGGGCCTTTGAGATCCCCAGTTATGGATTTTTTTTTTCCAAATAAGGGACATGTGTTTCCTCCTATGGAACAGGCCTTAAACTCAATCAGAAATTGGTTACTGTATAACATTGATGCTACTGAAACCATGGGCATATCATGCAACACCAGTTATTATTGCAGTTCATAGAGTTTACATCTGAGTAAGAGTGTTGATACGTCACACACACACACACACACACACACACACACACACACACACACACACACACACACATTATGTATTACCATCAACACCTGTATAGTACATTCTCCTATTATGAGAGCTAGCTATCAGTGAGGAGGCTTCATGGTTAGTACCACCTTGATTTCTCCTTGTCCAGCGATCAGTGTGGATAGTGACATCAATAATAAGGTTTTACCATCAAGTTCTAGTGGGAAACCTGGAGCAATGACAAAAGCCTGTGGTTCCCCCCCACCCCCTGGGGAGAGGGTCTCTGGTATACCTCTAACCAAAACCTTGAGGGAAAGTATACCACACCTGGCTCTGGGATTTTTATTTGGTAACATATGGCTTCTAGGAGTAAATATGACCATTTCCTGTAGGCTAACTCTTTTTGTTGTACACACACACACACACACACACACACACACACACACACACACACACACGGTTCCCTCTGCCAGTCCCCTCCTCTCCCCACCCTCCCATACCTCCCCTCACTTATTCCTCCCTCCTTATTATATTTCCTTTCCTCTTCATATTTTCTCTGTGCAACTTTAAGAGCCTCCTAATATAACTAAGCAGATGTTATGTCTCAAAACTTTAAATACAGTTTCAAGAATCTCCTCTCCAAATACTGTGGCACACTTTATTGTGGAACTAGTTTGGGGCATTTATTATTGTTGTTGTTAAATTCTATACTGCTTTGTTTTGCTTTAGTGTGCTTCTCTTTGCTGCAGCTTCTGCTTGATGCCCTTTCCCAGATAAACATGTCTGGGTCAATGTTGCTAAATACACACCTGCTTAAGTGTTGTTGCTTCCTTCAATTTGGCTTGACCATATTGTCCCTCAGAGATTTATTTTTTATTCCCCTTGTCCTAATTATCTTGTCATAAAATCTATAACTCTTTCATATTCTGTGTGTGTATGAGCCTATTATAATGAGTGTTTGGAGGTCAGAAGACAACCCTTGTTTGAGGTAGGAGCTCTGCTATTCACTGCTCCGTATATACCTGGCTGCTTGGCTCACCAACTTCTAGTCATCCTCCTGTCTCCACCAGTCCCCACATGTGCTACTTAGATTGATAAGAGCAGGAGGTAGACACTGGATTGGCAGTTTAGCATACAAACACTCCCTCTGCCCCCTGCCCCAAAGTGATGATATTTTTGTAGACTAAAAGCCATAAATGTCCTTTGGCCTGTCTGCAGCCTGACCAGCTAGAGGCAGAGAGAGCTGGTGTATGTTTAATATTAAATGTCTCTGAGTTTCCATAGCCAGAGGCCTGAAATACCAGAAATTTGGGCCAGGTGTGTGTGTGTGTGTGTGTGTGTGTGTGTGTGTGTGTGTGTATGTGTGTGCGTGTGCATATGTGCTCTTCTTGTATCTCTTTTCCTCTTAGGAAGAACCTGTTTCTTGGACATGACTGAAATCAAAAGGCATCTCACCCAGCATTGATATCCAGGACCCTAGCACTCCAAGAAAGACTCCATTGCTCTCAGAGATTTCCCATAGTCCCTATTGTGATTACAAACACATGCACTAGTATATCTAGTTTTTATGCAGGTTTTTTGGGTGGGAAGTCTTTAAGCTTGTCTAGTCAGTACTTTGTCAACTGAATCATCTTTTCAGATTCAGAATTTGTCACTCTTTGCAATAGTCTTACATTGAATATTTTTGTATTTTTTTCTTACTTATTAGGGGTGTGTGTGTGTGTTTGCCCAAACATGCTCATGTATGCAGGTGCTCGCATGCTATGGCTTGTTTGAGGAGTCAGTTTCTTCTTCTTCTTCTTCTTCTTCTTCTTCTTCTTCTTCTTCTTCTTCTTCTTCTTCTTCTTCTTCTTCTTCTTCTTCTCCTTCTCCTTCTCCTTCTCCTTCTCCTTCTCCTTCTCCTTCTCCTTCCTCTTCCTCTTCCTCTTCCTCTTCCTCTTTGTCTCCTCCTCCTCCTCCTCCTCCTCCTCCTCCTCCTCCTCCTCCTCCTCCTCCTCCTCCTCCTCTTCCTCTCCTCCTCCTCCTGCTCCTCCTCCTTGTCCTCCTTTTTTCTTTGTCTTTTCCCATGGGCTCTGGAAATAGGAGTCAGATTGTCATGCCTGAGGAGTAGTGCTCTTATTCCTTAGCCGCTCATCAGCCCTCACTTGTTTATTTTTAATCACTCTTGAGAGACTCGAAATTCAGTAGGCTTAGCAATATCACTAGTCTCATTTACTACTAATTACCCACGTATTAGTCCTTATGATATCCTGGCTTTTAATATTTGTTTAATAAATGGATGCATTGGTAATTGTGGTAGAGTGAAGCCATTAAAATGGCAATTTACACCATATACTTAATCATTTTAGAAATTCTTTGCTGTAAGGAATTAAGATTAGTTCTAGCAAATGTGGAAGCCTGTGATGCCTATTCTTGGTTGATAATGTGACTATATAAGGAATTAACTCAAATTCCAAAATGGAGGGGTATATCTGTTGGGATTTTTGCTTAATTTGAAGTGAGAAGATCTACTTCTAATCTTGATCTTTGAGGTAGAAAGCCACATCTTTAATCCAGATCATCTGAGCTTGGAAAACCCACCTCTAATCTGAGCTATGCCTTCTGTTGGAAGCCTATATAAAGACATGGAAGAGGCAAGTTTGTGCTCTTTGCCTGCTTACTCTCACCTGAATAGCAAGTCCATTCTTTCACTGGCATTAGAGCCTACTTCTTGGAGATTCTGGTGTATACTGAAGACCAATCTTGTAAGCCGAACTGGATTCTTGGACCTTCTGTTCATAAGCAGTCATTATTAGATTAGTTGGACCATTGTTGTATTAGCTGTAAGTCATATACATACATATGTGTGTGTGTGTGTGTGTGTGTGTGTGTGTGTGTGTATTTCTTCTTAATCTGTCTCTCTCTCACTCTCTTGCTCCCTCTAAGTTCTGTTACTGTAGAGAACCCTTACTAATAGAGATCCCTATCATTGACAGGATTGTCTTATTTTGTTTCATATCTGCCTCAGTGTTTTGTAAATAGTAAACATTTGACCCATTGAGTAGATTAATGAATTGCTGCTCTATTAATGGAAGACAGTAAAGGTGAGTCCTACTTTATGTTTGTTACTATGTTTTTAAACTAGTGTTTTTCTCTGAGTACTACTTTTAAAACCCAAGGGTTTCCACATAGAACTGAATATACCTGGTTTTGTAAATGCAATTTGGGTATAGAAAAACATGAACCTCTTCTCTTAGCTTCTAACTAAAGAGTTGAGGAGCATACAACTAGTTTATAATGTAGCTGATTATAAAGAAACACCAGAATGGAGTGAGTAACCATCTGATCAGGAGACTTCACAAAACTAAAGAGAGACACACATTTCATAGAAACAACTGCATTGCCCACTTAATAAGAGAACTATAAAATTGGTGACATTAGAGGAAAAATGCTTAGACATAATTACCATTTCCAGGTAGATTTTGCTTGTGTATCACTGTTCTGCTAGAAGAAATCAGTTGTGATTGCTAGCAGACGCTTACAGGCATATAAACTACATACTACTATATATAAATATTTTATTATGAATAGTATGTGAAGAACCAAAAGGCTGTCTCTTTTCACCAAGTGCTACTCAGAAAAGTCTTGAGACAGCTATAGAAAAGTGAAGGTCAGCTTCTTAGTCTAAGTGGAATGCTAGAATTGCACTGTAGCGTGTAAATGGGCAAATGTTAGATTCCCAAACAGACCAATGTAGAGGGTCAACACTGAGTGAGCTGCTGTATTTAGGTCAGGAAGTCAATCACTGTATGGCTCCTTCTTGAAGTCAGTCAGCATTACACAGTGCTTTGCGTGAGTTGACACCCCCAGGCATTGTAGGGAAGTGAATAAGCTGATGCTTCCTCAACCATGGGAATGGACATGAAAAGGATGAAATCCACAACAAAATAGCAAACTGAACATTTCAAACACCATATGAATCATATGAGAGGGGGTGGTCTTGTTGAAATAATTATTAGTTAATTGAAAGTGAGGATAGAGATTGAAATTCTACATTTCCAACAAATTCTCAAATTATGAGATTTGTCTCTCAATCACACCATTGTCAAGAGTAATAAAATTCTCAGTGTTTTGAATAGATGTTAAGAAAAAGAGAGAAAAAAAGAAAGAAAGAGAGAGAGAGAGAAAGAAAGGAAAAGGCTAATCATACTCACAGTAGTGCTGTAAGTCTACTGTACACACAGGCAAGGAGACCCTAACTTGTACCTCCAGCCTCTTTCTCCAATGGCAAATGTTCCTTTGTCCTTTCATACCTACAGTACTGATCTTGCTTTCAAGGCTAAGCAGGGACAAGACCTGCCCAGACCCTTAAGACTATATTACAGTCATTAAAAAGGACAGTGCTAGGTACTTCAAGACACAAACTAACTTTAATGAGTGGAAATGTGAGGTAGCAGAGTTGATAAGCAAAGGAGATAATCCAGCCTAAATTCTTATGTAAACATGTTTCTGTATAGAGGAGTTGGGAGAAGGGTCTGAAGAACAAAAGTAGTGTGAACAGTGAAGATCAGCTTCCTTTGTTGTATATTCACAAATCCGTTGTCATGTAATGACTATGTTACAGTACTCTGACTTCACGTTCTCAGCTTCCTGATATCCTCAAAAGAGTGTGTTAATGAAGAAGAACTCATTTTATATACCAGATTATACATGCCAATAGACCTCTGACCCACAGAAGCAACCAACCTATACAACCAAACAACAGTCTGTAGCATAGAAGACTCAAAATTTAGTTAATCACATTCTCAATTGTACGCACACGAATTGTCCCACTCATAACAGTTGATTAAAACTTACAAAGAGAAAGCAAATATTTTCTTGCAATCAATTACATATGTTCTCAAGTTTCTAGCTAGTTCATTTCCTCTTTATTCCAACAACATCTAAGCACCCCCTCATAGCTCCCCCTTCAACTCCTCCTCTGCCTCCTCCTCTAACCAACTCCTGCCTTCTGTTTTAACCATGTAATTGTCTATTGTGCCTGCTTTTGAGTCTCTGTCAAGTACAAATAACAGAGAAAAATATGAATAATGAAATTGCCTTTACCTTCACTACATCAGTCTTCCTTTATTCTGTATTTTTCTTGAAGATTCCATTGGTTTGGGACATGACATGTTCATGTCATGGTTCTCAGGTTTTGACCATTAAAATACACATGGAAGACTTTGGCATGCTGACATCAGAGGATGTAGACCACACTGGCACCATTTGGTACCAGTTCTTAACCATAGTCTCTGGATTGTGCTTCAGAGCTATCTATTCTGTTTGGTACCAGATTTCTACTCACTTTCCATTTTCTAGGAAATCTCATAGAATCAGGCCATTACTTTCCATTCAAGTGTGCTCTGTTAACCTTTGTGCTTCTATTTTGTGTTGTACTGCCAAATAACATGTCCCTAAAAGGGTCACAAACTGGTACACAGGCATGTCTTGTAGATCTGCTAGTATCAACCAAGTGGTTGAGTTTGGGGTTCTCGCTATGTGGGTATCCTCTTGTACTCTTTTTGCTAGGGGTCACTAATAGCTAGATAACACCCAGTAAACGGCCTTATTGCTCAGGTGAGTTGACTACAAACAGTTGTGGACTTCATAAGTTCTTAGTTAGTGTTATAGTACTCTGAACAGATACTGTGACCAAGGCAACTCTTCTAAGGACAACATTTAATTGAGGCTGGCTTACCAGTTCAGAAGTTCAGTCCATTATCATCAAGATGGAAGCATGGCAGCATCTAGGTAGGCATGATGCAGGCAGAGCTGAGAGTTCTACATCTTCATCTTAAGGCTGCTAGTAGAAGACTCACTTCCAGGCATCTAGGATGAGGGTCTTAAAGCCCACACTCATAGTGACACACCTATTTCAACAAGGCCCTATCTACCCCAATAAGGACACACCTTCTAATAGTGCCACTCCCTAGGCCGAGCATATACAAACCATCACACTGACCATTGTCATAAATTAGATAAGGCTCTCTTTCCATTTATGTCGTGTTTTATTCTTTTGCTCTCATGACTTGGAGAGGGAGAGGGAGAGGGAGAGGGAGAGGGAGAGGGAGAGGGAGAGGGAGAGGGAGAGGGAGAGAGAGAGAGAGAGAGAGAGAGAGAGAGAGAGAGAGAGAGAGAGAGAGAGAGAGAGAGAGAGAGAGAGAGAGAGAGAGAGAGAGAATTGAGAGCAAACTATCCAGCTTTCTGACTTTGAAGAATGCATATTGGCATTGTGATCTCTGTTCTTGACCCTATCTCTGTTCTTGACCCTATCTCTGTAATGACATAACTTTCCTGAAAGTTATGCAGGAAGCTTCCAATGTCATTGTTCACTCTGGGGAATAGGATTGGAACAAAACTGTCCTTTTAAAAAGTCCCCATGAAACAAAAGAACAATAAGCATAATTTTAAGTTGCTTATTGTCTTAGTTAGGGTTTCATTGCTGTGAAGAGACACTATGACCAAGGCAACTCTTATAAAGGATAACATTTAACTGGAGTTAGCTTACAGGTTCAGAGGTTCAGTCCATTATAAAAATTACAGGAAGGATGGCAGTATCTAGACAGGCAGATGTGGCACTGGTACTTCTTGTTCCAAATGCAAACAGGGGAAGTCTGGCTCCCACCTGGTTAAGAGAAAGGTCTAAAAGCCCAACCCCATAGGTGACACATTTCCTCCAACAAAGCCCCACCTATTCCAACAAGACCACACCTCCCAATATTGCCACTTTCTATGTCAAGCATATTCAAACCATCACACTTATGGAGAGCACCAAACTGCAAATTTGCTTCATGGTTGTGCTGTCAAATTAACACAACCTAGAATCACATAGGAAGATATAGTCTTAATGCTAAATTATCTAGAAAGGATTGGCCTATGTGTATGTCTATGGTGGACTGTCTTGATTGTTAATCAATACATGAAGATCAGCATGGCATCATTGTGTAAGCAGAATCCTGAACAATATAGGTAGGGAGAAAAACGAGCAACGTGCATGCAGTCATTTGTCTATGTTCTTGTCTGTGGATGTGAGTTGACAGGCTATATCAAGCTGCTGCCACTGTGACTTCCTAAAAGTGATGGATTATAAACTGGACTTGTGATCTAAAATAAATCCTCTCTCTCCTCCATTGCTTGTTTTCAGTGCATTTTATCACAGCAATGGGAATGAAGGGCAGGGCCATGTGATAAAGGCTTGTTGCCCGGCACGCCACTGTGGAAGGTGATGGAGCCCTGAGAGAAGGCTCTAATAAGGTTTTAGGTCACTGGAAACAGGACTCTAGGAAAACTGGAAATACATGATATAAGTATATATCAAGTGCTTTTCTACAGCATGGGAAGCAGAATGTACACAACAGGTTATTTGACAAAACGTAATATGCAACTTGACAAATATAGGCAACACAGTGTAAACTTATTACCAATCTTGGCATGCTTTGTATCTTCCATTTAATTTCAGTACCAAACTTCTCTTTCCCTCTGTCTTTCTAATGTCTTTGTCACACCCCATTGGTTCCTCCCAATTCCTTTTATCCAAACCTTTTACCTTTTCCTGATGACCTTCTAAAAATCTCAGAACACCAGTTGCCACTGGTAACTAGGCAGGGAGGTCCATCTCTCTCATTGTATAGAAGTACAAGCAATGCACCGTTGAACCCCTAAATGGATGCTGCATTAGAAGCTAACATTAAGGATTTCCATTAACTTACCAGAGGCCAAGAACTGCTTTAAAGAAGAATTTAGAATTTGTTTGGAAGCATACAATCAAGGTTGGCTGATTTATATCTGCTTTTTCAGATATTGAGCAAAGCTCCAAATGCAAAATTTTAGATGAAAGGGGATAGTCGAATCAACTCAGAAATAGTATTTTTTCCTTTTACAATAAACTAGTTGAAATAAAAGACTTCCATAGTAGAGACTATTTCTTAAAAGCTATAATTAAATATTTCTAATAAAAATCAATTGGGCCATAATTCTTTCACGCAATGAAGGAAGGCTTAATTGAGTGTGGGCTATGTGTCTATTGCCTGAACTACAAGGGACTGAATGTAACTCATGCAGAACATTTCCAACAAAAGCAGGATTGGTCTTGAACTCAGTCCTGTGGATCAAACAGCTGGCTACCTGCTAACAATGACAATGGGAGATATTTTAAATGGAAAGGATATTCTAAACTAGACCATCTCATCTTAGAAAGAATAACTCAAGACAAAGAAAATCTATATCATATCAAAAAATACGTGGTAGCACCTTTAGTAGAACTTTAGTGGGGAGAGATTTACTCTGTAAATGGAATGATAAGGTTAAGCACAGAGCTGCTTACTAAGCACTACTTACTAAGAACCAAATGATTCCACCACTTGAGTCAGATATACTTTTCCCCTCTCCATTGTATTTTGTATATGCCCCAGGTAAGGTTTTAATACTATAATAAACAAACTATAGATTAAAAATTCCTTAACACAAGAAGACAAACTGGAAAGGGAAGTACTACGATTCATGCTCACCATACATAACTACTACATAAAGTTCAATATTCATTGAAACTCAGTCCTCAAAGCTAAGGCCTAGTTTCTTTTTTATTTAATTTTTATTAAATTATTTTATTCATTTACATTCCCAATGTTGCTTCCCTACGTAGTCCCCATCCCTGAGTTCTTTACCCCCTGGCCCCTCCCCTTTGCTTGTAAGAGGGTGTTCCTCTACTCATCCACCCACCCACCTCCACCTAATCCCCCTTCTCATGTTTCTACAAGATTAGGCACATTTCTCCCACTGTGGCCAGACAAGTCAGTCCTCTGGTACATATATGCCAGGAACCATGGACCAACCCATGTATGCTCTTTGATTGGTGGCTTAGTCTCTAGGTGCTCTGAGGGTTCCTGATCAGTTGATACTATTGTTCTTCCTATAGGCTTGCAATCCTCTTCAGCTCCTTCAGTCCTTCCCCTAACTCTTCCACAGGGTGTGGGGTGCGGGTGGGGAGAACTTCTAATCAGTCCCGGAGACCTGAGATGTGAGAGGCCCCCAGGACTCAATGGGTATGACCTTAACTAAAATGCCCAACAGTGGGGAGATGGTACCTGAAGAGACCACCTCTAGTAGATAGGCATTGGACTGAATTCAGTCCAATGGCTGGCTATGGGTATCTGAATCTGTCTCAGTTAGCTGCTTGTAGAGTCTCTCTGAGGATGGCCATATTAGGCTCCTATCTGCAAGCACAACATGGTATCAGTAATAGTGTCAGTGTTTGGTGCCTGTGCATGGGATGGATCCCAAGTTGGGCTGATCACTGAATGACTTTTCCTTCAGTCTCTGCTCCATTTTTATCCCTGCATTTTCTTTAGACAGGAACAATTCTGGGTCAAAAATATTGAAGATGGGTGGGTGGCTTCATGCCTCAACTGGGGCTATGCCTATCTACTAGAGGTGGTCTCTTCAGGTACCATCTCCCCACTGTTGGGCATTTTAGTTAAGGTCATACCCATTGAGTCCTGGGGGCCTCTCACATCTCAGGTCTCTGGGACTGATTAGAAGTTCTCCCCACCCGCACCCCACACCCTGCTGCTGCTTATTTCCATTCATTCTCCTGGCCTTCTAGGCTACTCACCTGTCTCCCCCCATACCTGATCCTGCCCCCCTTTCCCTTCCCCCTCCCACTCCAGTGATTATTTTGCTCCCCCTTCTAAGTGTGTTTGAAGTATCCACACTTCGCCATCCTTGTTATGCTTCATACAGTTTGTGAGTTGTATCAGTTATATTCTGTACTTTTTGGATAAACTTCAATATTTACTGAAACTCAATCCTCAAAATGAAGGCCTAATTTCTAACATCATTTCATCATCTTCTACCTTGTAGCAGTCTGTATAGCATTCTTGGCAACAAAGAAACCAAGTGGAAAATGGTTCAGTTGGTTTACAGTCTCAAATAATCTAACAGACTTCTCTATGCCTTGGATAGCACCCAGCCAAACATCATCCTGACAGGTCTTCCGAGAGTCACCTGCTGAATTCTCATAAGCATCCCTTTCTCCTTTCCATTTGCCCTACCCTATGATGGCTAGATGATGTACTTTTGCACTAAACGGGGGAGCAGAATGATAAATGTAGAAAGTTATGCCTTGGAGGTTGGGTTTATACAAGACCCCCTGCTGTATTCCCCAAATTCACATTTACGATTCAAAGGGTCTGAATTTCCTTCTTGGGTTGACTCTGAAATGATACATAGGAGATTTATTCAAAGAACAAACGCTTTATGCAGAGCACAAGGAAACTTAGGAAAAAGCATTGCTTTTATATATCTCAGTCATAGCCCAAAAGGGACATACATTTCAAAATCTCACTCTTCCTAAAGCACAGTATATTGGCTATGGTCTTAGCTATCTAAACAGGGAGAAACAGATGGACTAAAAAGTATCCAAAATTATCATGAACTTCTCAAAAAGAGGGCAAAGAAGACAATTTCCAGGATTTTCTTCAGGGTATTCAGGTAGTAGATGTGAACTTTTTCTGATATACTAATAGCTCTTGATCAATAGCTTTTCTATTTTCTTTTCTTTCTTTTTTTTTTTTTTGTATTTGTTTTTGTTTTGGGGACAGGAATTCTCTGTGTATCTGGCCTCAAACTCACAGAGATCAATCTGCCTCTGCCTCTGCCTCTGCCTCTGCCTCTGCCTCTGCCTCCCCAGTGCTAGGATTAAAGGCATGTACCATCAGAAAATTAATAATTTTTATTAATGTATACTCATTATACATAATGATGAGCTTTATAGTAGTTTTGTTCAAATGTAATCATTCTTTGATAATATCCATCTTCCATTTTCTTCTTATCTTTCTTCTCCCACTTAGTCAACTTTATCTTCTGAAAATGTTCATCTTATACTTTCATATCAGATTCATATGACAGAGTACCTTCTTGTGACTATACACACACACACACACACACACACACACACACAACATATACAAAAAATGTAGCATTCATAAAGTATTTGTCTTTCTAGGTTGGGTAATTTTACTTAATATTATGGCCTATACCACTTCCATGCACTTGCCCTATAAATGACATAATTTTGTTCTTCATAGATGAATAAAATTTTTATGTGTATATGTCTCATTTTCTTTATCCAGTCATCTCTTGCTGGGCACCTTAGCTGATTCCATAACTTGGTTATTGTGAATGATGCTGCAGATATAGAAAGTAGTAGCCCTTTATCACTTAGAAATTCTCTCCTTTTGAAGTCCAAGTACAAGCAATTCTTTTCAACCTACAAAACACTCTCTGTTTTCTGCTTGTATATGTGCAACCTGGGTGAGCCCTTAGGAGCATAATATCATAAGGCCCATCAAGACCCATTACTTGTGATAGGTTCACTCTTGATCCAGTTATAAAGGCTTGACCTTCTCTTGCAGCAGTAGTTGCTACTTTAACACTTGTTGATATATTTGCTGAACTAGCCCTAGTCAGCTCATTTGACCTCATGTAAGAGGTAAGAGCATCACTATTGGATGAGAGCACACATCTTTCAGCCATTCAATTAATGAACCTCTCATACACATTACAATTCACTCATAGTACATCCTGCATCCTCACCACTCTCTAGCTCTTACCATACAGAGAAAACATACGTTAGAAAACTTTATGTGACTTGTTCAGATTTACTAGACTTTCATTGAGAAGTGAGAACATTTTTTTGTTGATAGAACTACTTCAAGATGAAACTTTGAAAGATATCAGCAAGATATGTTCTTACTAGTTAAGAGTTTAGCTAAGAATATAGTTCTTTACCTGTGTCAAAATCAGCCCAAATGACATAAGCCATTCAGAATCCCACACCATAAGAAAAGGGGCTTGATCCAAAGTCTTGGCCAGAAATTACCATTTGTTTTTTCAAAGTTATCAGCTTGTTTTAAAAATCTTAGCTGTCTTTTTCTGAAGTTCAGTAGCTTGTAGAAGACTTCTAGAGCCTTGAGCTGTTATATTCAGTGCTTTGTGGATATCATAACAGGCTATATGTATATTCTCTTTAAAGTACTTTCTTGTCTAAAGTTGATACTTAGGGCTTATGATATTACTTTCTTGAGTAAATGGGGTTCATTGTTCCCAGGACTTTACTAAGACTTCATTGTTCTTTATTCCCCTCAGTGTTCTAGTGCTGGCTTCTTAGCCCCTGAATGATTCCATGGAGTTGTTTGCTTGTCAAGGTTTGCTATAATGATACAACAAAGGATTAAAAAAGACTTAATGACACAGTGACTGAGGGACAACAGCACAAGGCTTAAAGATGGTCTAGCTCTTTAGCCATTCCTGGATGGTTCTACTTCTCAAACATGATACAGCACTCTAAAGGGGAAGAGGGCTTGAAGGTTGACTATACCAACAGAAAGTGGCCAGAATGGGTGTGAAAATGAGACTTGCCACCCATGTAACAGCCAGCAAGCAAGCAAGCTATACCATACCTCTGTTGGAATTGACCCAGGTGATCAATAATTGCCAGCTTTTCTTTTTTTTACCCTGATTGAAACTCAGAATCAAGCAGAGAAAGGCAAATATGTTCCAAAATCAATCGCATAAGCTTTTCACTACTATTGGCCACCTCTAGCATCCCTATACCTACAGCCTCCAACTTGAGCATTTCTGAAGCTTGTCCCTGACCTTTATTAAGCTGTAAAAGTTCCTCCCACATCCCTGCTGAGTGCCTTGAATTTCTGCCAGATGTAACTGCTGATAGCTATTTCTTAACATAGAATGTTCTGAATTGTCATCTTTTCTTACTTGGGTGTCTTTATGAATTCTATACCTTGTAACCATAATTATATATTTGAATTAAATATAGTGTCTTAGGGAAGTGTTTGGAAAACAATAGTGTATCTTAGAAACACCTAGAAGATTTGTTTAAACAGTTTTTTTGGGTTTTACTTCAGAACTTGTAATTCCATGAGGCTTCAGTAAGACCAAAGTATCTGCATTGTTAACAAATTTTCAGATTATGCTAATGTTTTCGGTCATATGACAATTGGAGAAATATTTCTTTAAGCCAGCAATATGATTTAGTGACAAGTATAATAATACCTTGATTTATGTAGTGTGCTTGCTCAGAATGGGGCAGTTGAATAAAATCTATGAGCCCAAAAGTCATATTTTAAGAATGACCTTCTTTGGAAACAGACACCTTGAGTTGGAGTTATGAGGTTATAAGAAGAAGAGAAATGAATTTGGTCAGAGTTGGAAGAAAATGTCTTCAGCCTGCTCATAATTATGATTTGTTTTGTCCTTTTGAGGTAATTAGCCATACTTCAGCAAAGACAAGTAGAACACTCTGCACTTACTCATGCATGATAGATACATAACAATACAGCTTCCCACTGCGCAAAAGGTAAGAAGATTATGGGTTAAATTAGTTATGGTTGTCATTTAGAAGACAAGACTTGTAACTTAACATTAACATCTGCAGAGTAATTGACTATTTCCTTTGTAGAATCCACTCTGACAGTTGTGTTGAAACAGTGATGCAGAATGTTTAGAGATGGGAAAAATTAAAGATTCAATCCTTAACTGAATTAAGAGAGAGAGAGAGTCTGTGTGTGTGTGGTTATAGAAAAAAGACCAAAGGAAACAGAGTAAGAGGGGAAAAGGGAAAGACTATAAAGGCAGGATGTTGAAATGAATATGGTCGAAGTGCAAGATATACTTGAAAGAAATTATCTTTATGTTACCTATCATTATATATGATGAATGCGCACCAGTGGGCTGGCATGGAGCGCTACTATGGAACCCACATGCTGTGGTACATGGGAAGCTCAAGATCATTGTCCTCCCTCCTTATTAGGCAATCCATTATTTCAATCCTGCATCATTTCTTTTCTGGTTCCCCACTCCTGTGTTCCTAAATCCATCAGCTACCCCAATAGTCAGTGGATGCTTCCTGATTTTAATTTTATCCTCAATTCTTATTTGGATGTTTTAGTTTGAAAATAGACATATGATAAATCTCAGCATAAATGGAACAATTACAGGTTTCTGTGTAATGTGCCTTTCTCAGTTAAGATTTCCTTTCTATAAAAGTGATAGTAAAGCACTTCTTTTTTGTGTGTGTTCTACACTAAGAGAGGGAAAACAATGTTTAAAGTAGCCAATTTGGGGGCCAGGAGATGACACAGTCGTTAAGAGCACTTGCTGAAAAGTCTAAGGATTAATCCCAGGACCACCATAGTGGAAGGTGAGAACCCACTCGTACGAGTTGTCTTCTGACCTCTGCACATGCATCTGCACACACATACATGTACACACATGTGCATACACACACGGAAACTAAGTGTAAAAACATTTTAGTTTTTAATTTTCAAATATATGTATATGAGGACAATTGTATTTCCTACACTAAATATATGAATCATTGTATTATATATATATATATATATATATATATATATATATATATATATCATATGTTAAACTGAAACTTTGCACTTTGCACTTTTTTATACTTTATTAGTGATTATTTCAAGATTGAAATAAAATAAAAGGCACTGAAATGATGGACAGAGAAATATTAAAAACATTTTAAATTGCCAGCTTGAGAAATTAGAGAAAATAAAAAGGGCTTGAGAAAACATACAGGGCAGTAGGAACAGAACAGAAGTA
The DNA here is from genome assembly GCA_028551405.1 of Uromys caudimaculatus. Classification (NCBI taxonomy): domain Eukaryota; kingdom Metazoa; phylum Chordata; class Mammalia; order Rodentia; family Muridae; genus Uromys; species Uromys caudimaculatus. The sequence continues at coordinate 43,382,832 of CM052703.1, forward strand.
GATCTGAGGTCATTGTTTTAAGAATGGGAATGTTTGGCTAAGTGACAGATTATATTCAGGGTTATGCTACTTGGTGGTCAACAATGAACTCTTAATAATTTTCTTATGAGTGACATCCTAGATAATTATGAACAAAGCTGACTCTAGTTTCCAATGCAATACTGGGTCTATTTGATGATGGAGGCCCCAGTGGCATCAGATAGCTTTCTTCTCTGCTGGAGCCTAATTTCCCAGACCCACTTTATTGCTTATGATAATGTAGCTGTCCTTTGTGGCTTCTTTCAGGCCAAAGGGCATCACAGCACTTTGTTTAGGAGTAAGTTTCTTTCTGAATAAAATCTGGCTGGGCCATTGCCCAGAAACAATAATCGGGCTATTCTATCACAAACAAGCAACGTTCACAATGACAGAAACATTCACTAGCTTTTAAATATGGCAACCCACAAAGCCAGAAGAAAAGGCACAGATTGTAATGTAGTGCTCTTTCTTTTCTTTTGATAATTTAAATGAAAGGAGGAATTAGTCATGTGTGATTTGTTTAACTTTTTTTGTTGTTATTTAATTTCTTTAATGGAACTTCAAATCTTTTCAGTGTATATGTTCATTTTACACTGTATTTTGTGACATGGAGACATCTTACAGACATATATTGTAAATTGAATATATTTCCACCCATATCTCCTCAGTTTGAAAAGTCTAGTCGGGGGCTGGAGAAATGGTTCAGTGGTTAGGAGCACTGACTGCTCTTCTGAGTTCAATATCCAGCAACCACATGGTGGTTCACAACCATCTGTAATGGGATCTGATGCCCTCTTCTGGTGTGTCTGAAGAGAACAACACGTAAAATAAATAAATCTTTAAAAAAAGAAAGAAAAGTCTAGTCTTCCAACAGTTTCTTCTGTTTCACTTTGACTTTTATATTATATAGAAATACATTATTTTTTGTGTTTATATAAAATCTAGGAACCACAATGAAAGAAAACATAAAAGATTTGTCTTTTGGAGACTGGCTTAATTTCCTTATATGTTTAGCACAGTTGGATCCATGTTTTCTGTAAATGATATAATTTTATCTTTAAGGATGTAACTATCAGTTCTGTGTATGTGACATGTTCTTTTATTGTATTCCACAGTTGCTGAAGCTGATCATAACTTAGTTATAACAAATAGTGCTGTGCCAGTATGAATTGATATGTAAGTATCTGTGATACAGTGCTGTGAAGTCCTTTTGAGAATATCTAGAAGTGGCATAGTTGGTTCATATGGTAGGTATAGTTTTAGTTTTTTGAGGACCATCTATCCTGACATCTGAAGGGGAAGACTAGTCTAGGATCTCATCAGACAAAAACTTCCCTTTTTGTCCACATTCCTGTTTCCTAATGGTTGACATTCTGACTGGGGTATGATGGAATCTCAAGATAACTTTTAGTCCTAAATTCTCTGATGGCTAGTGAGGCTGAGCCTTAGTTTTAAAGATTTACAATTTACCTGTCTATCTATCTGTCTGTCTATCTGTGTGTGTATGTATGTGTGCTGCAGGTGTATGTACCTATGTGAGCATAATAAGGCCAGGCATTTTCCTCTTTCACTTTTTTTTGTTTTAATAAATTATTCTTTCTGTGTTTTAGATGTTTTCACTTAAAAATTTTCACATACAATCTAATTTTATCATATCCTTTTCCCTCCCCCAACTCCTTCCAGATCCTCCCTCCCTCCCTATTCTTTCAACTTTCAAATTTTCTCTTTCTTCTTTTTTTGAAAACAAACAAACAAACAAACAAAAACAAATAAGAAAAAACCCTGAAAAACCAAAGGTTCAAAAAATGCAAAACAAACCAGACACAAACAAACAAACAAACAAACAAACAACACTCTGGAGTCTGTTTTGTATTGGCCAACTATTCCTGGGCATGGGGCCTGCCTCAGAATTGCTTGAAAAATCAGTATCACCTATTCCCTTGAGACAGGGACTCTATCTGAACTGTGTGAACTTAACTTTTATCAGCTGGGCTGGAATCCAGAAATTGTCAGCAATTCTCATCTCTTCCTTCCTCAGAACTGGTGTTATAGGTATGTGTGGAAGGGTCAGCTTATTACATGGGTGCTAGGATCAGAACTCTGGCCTTTGTGACTGGCAACTGGCAATTTTAGATGGCTGAACCATTTCTCTAACTTTAGGTTATACCTTTTCATGTGTCTAATGATCATTTGTGTGCAGAAATTCTGAGTGAATGTGTAAGGAACAGATGAAGTCATTGGTGAATATATATTTTCCACATTATTTTCTGAGCAACTACACTTCTATATATAAAGCTGTTGTCTGTGCCTGCGTCTTGACATGGTTTTCCTCTAAGAGTTTCAGGGTTTGCATTGTGGTCTTAGTCAGTTGATATGATTTTTGTAACAGAGACCAGATAGTGATGCTGTTTCACACTGCTATGTTTGGCTGTCTAGCCTGCTCAGAACCATTTGGTGAAGTCTGTAATTTCTCTAGTGTGTATTTTTGACATTCACATGTAGGTATCTGTAGCTGAGAAAGTTATGTCTAGGTTCTCTATTCTAGTCAACTGGTCTCCATACCTGGTTTTATGCCAACAGAATTTTGGTTATTTCTGTTATTCTGTAATATGACTTAACCAGGTGGGGGGTGGATCCAGAATTATTCTTTTTAATTCAGATTTACCTTTAGGATTCAGGATAATTTGTATTTCCATGGGAATTTCAGTATAGTTTTCCTATTTTTGTAAAGAATTGCATTGGAATTTTAATAAGGATTTTATTGAATCTTTAGATGTTTTTGGTAGTATGGCTATTTTAAAATATTAAATTTATAATACAATTAAGCATGGGAAGTCTTTCATTCTTTTAGCTTCTTGTTCTTCAATTCTTATTTCAGTATTTTCAAGTTTGCAGTGTGGTGATCTTTAACTTCCTTGATTAGGTGTATTCTGAGATATTTGTTTGAGGTGACTATGGTTAAAATTATTTCTTTAATGGTTGCTAATTATATATAAGAAAATTTCTGAATTCTTCATGCTAATTCTGTGCCTTGAAAAGCTTTCTTTTTGAAGCTTTTATCTGGTCTAATAATTTTCAAATGGAGTCTTTAAGGTCTCATAAAGAATTATTATCAGCAAATAAGCATACTCTGGCCTCTTCTTTTCTTATTAGTCCCTTCATTTCCTCTTCATGTCTTATTGTTCCATCCAAACTTCAAGCATTATACTCAAAAAGAATAGGAAAAGTGGACACCCTTGTTTTTTTCTTGATTTCAGTGGAAATCAATGAGGTTTTTCCCATTTAGTATAATGTTGCCTATATTGCTGCTGCCTCAAGTATACTGAAAAAGTGTCACACTGCTGTCAAATATTTACTACATTACAACGTCTCAGAGTAAACTTGAGCTAGCTTTTAGAGAAAAGCAAATTAGAGATTCGATAGGGCTAGTTGACAATGTACACACGACAATAGAACAAAGCGAAGGACAGCAAACACCAGAGAATCGTTTTAATATTGACCAAGGCCTTAGTTTATGTTAGGAACTTATGTACCAAAGCCACTGTATGTCAGACTTCAGAGGATACATAGTTCCTGTTTAATTGCAGGTTCTGAATCAATAGGTCTCCAAGATGGGCGGACACATGCATTGTATAGCGCGGGGTTGAGGGCTCAACGGGGTAACTGAAAGTGAAAAGGGAAACTTAAACTTAATGTAACTTGTGAAGCATCCTGAAGATGTTATTGAAAAGGCAGGTTTAAACGTAACTGAGGGGACAGATCTGGTAGATTCAGACAAACTTCCATGACATAAATTGCAATTTTAGGAATAATCACAAGAGGAAGAGACAGCAGGTTCAGAAGAGAAAATGATTGTCCGAGAGGTCAAGGTCTTGATAGATTTTTGAGACATAAAATACTTTTGAGGCAATGGAGACAGTCAGTAAAAGTTCCAAAATTCAGAGACAACTCAAGAGAAAAACACTGTCATTGCAAAAATAAAAAGATTTGGTGGGCCTGACAAATGGCATGCAGGTGCAAATGCTGACCCTCCCTTCCAGAGCCATCTTGACATCATTAGCAAGCCTGGCAGAAAATGGAGGAATGTGGAGCATTCAGCTGTGAGATACTAACTAAGCATATATTAGAAGAAGTTAGAGGAGTTGGGAGGGGAGTTTAAGGCTAATTTTTGAGAGGAGATTATTATGAGTTCAGAGTGAAAGAATAAAGGAAATGAATGGAAATGAGGATTTAGATTCTAAAATGGATCCGGAACTTCTAAAGCACTGTATCAACATTGGAGTGCCGAGAGTAAACAGGCTTCAGCTGAAGTCTTATTCATAAAACATCAGCTGCGTGTGTCATTCAACTTCTTACAGGGTTACAGTCCGACACTCTGACGCAGTGTGGTTCACATGGCTCAGCTTATTGAAGCAGCTCAGGTCCAGCACTCTTCCTCATTGGGCTTTATGTGTTGTATACTTCGAATTAAAGATTTTATAGCTAATTGAACTTGGAGAGGATCCTAATTGTGTCATATCTACAAAGACTGTTTTCATGGTAGTGGCTTCAGCTCTTAGAATATTCTCTTTCTCCATGCACTCAACATTGCAGTATTTATTGTGGCAGGAACTCAGGATGTATCCCCTTCCTGCCTCCATAGCATCATAGCATTCATTTCTCAGTTATATGAGTTCCTAGCTTCTTTCATGCTTACTTACGGTGAAAGTATGAGTAAGAACGCACCATCAGGAAAACGGGTGTGGATGCGTGAGACCAACGTGTCTGAAAGCATCCTGTGTCACACAGTTTCATGTACAATGAATATATATAATGGAAACTTAAAGCTAAGTAAAAGATCGCCTACTCATTAAAGCAATGACTAATGAAAACTCCTCAAAGAGGAATAAGGTTGCGCTCTCCCACTGTCATTTCATTCTGTGACAATTGGAATGGGAAAATAGTAAACCACCTCACACTGTGTAACAGGAGAGTGATTCAATTTGAATATAGAACAGTAAGTCATCCAAGCCTGAGTCTTCCATGTCCCTAATGCCAAGCATCTGGACCTCAGAATTTTTCATGATGGAGAATACTTTCATTGTGTAGTTAGGATTTTATTGCAGCAGCCAAAAAATGTTTCTAGTCAGTTCAGGCTACCTAGTAAAGGTCTGAGAGGCCTGGTGGTTTGCTAGACTTCCCAAGCACCGGCTCTCTCCCTTCCTGTAGTAAGGTCAACTACTAGAACATCCTTCTACCGTTCCCCTCTCCCCGTTAGTCTCTCCACCAGTGTCACTTTATGTATCCTTCTCTGATAGGAGAAACAACTATTTCTTTTTCAGAAATCTGACACTTTCTCATAAACTCTTAATTGTCTCTCTTCCTGACCCTTCAATGACATAAAGAATTCCTACTTTCACCTTTTTTCCTTTTCTTCGAATATACAAATTTCATAAGCTGTGAAATGTAATTCTTCAATTGGCCCAGTATATTTTGATATTGTCTTTTTTATGTGAAATGTCTTAATGATGTACACTACTCTTTTTCATTTACTCTTTGAAAGTAGCCCACAAAACAACTTCCTATTTAATTACCAAAGCTGACATTTTATGGCCACTGATGTAGCTTGGTGGTAACCGTGCTTGTCATCAAGTCTGAAAGCCTAAGCTTGGTCCCCAGGACCAAGGGTAGAAGAAGAGACTTGATTCCCACAAGTTTTCCTCTGACCTTCACACATGTGCTACAGCGTGTATGTGTGTCTGTGTATGTGTCTGTGTGTGTGTGTCTGTTTATTTGTTTGTGAGTATGCAATAACAATTTAAAATAAAAATAAAGGTGAAATTGATGTTTTAAAGATTCTGTATTACTTAAGGTTCTCCAGAAAAGTGGCTCCATTCTCTGCAAGGCTGGAGAGCCAGGCATGTTTATGGTTTAGTAGCAATGTTTATTTGAAGGTCAGAGAACCAGGCAAGGCAACCTTATGAATGGCAGTCCAAGGGTGGTAGAAAATGAGCTGGGATAGTGCAGCTAGAGCTGTGATTCAGGGAGAATGAGGCAGGAATAAAAGTCTTTCTCTGTTTGATTTATTCAGGGTTGAGAGTAGATGCTCACCAATATGAAACAGAGGAAAGGCTACATTGGTAAGCAGACATTAAAATGCCATCTCCCCCAGAAACATTCTCAGCCACATTCAGAAACAATGTTTAACCTAGATATTAATGGTCCTCTGACATTGACTCATACAGTTAACTGGTATAATCATCTTCTTAGGTTTCCTTATTTATTTAAAAAGAATCAATTAAAGTACATAATATAAAGGTCTAATACATGAAAAAGTCCCTTAATGTAATTTAGGACACATAAATATCCATGTACATGTGGGCATATGTATACAGTGGAGACTTATGGTTTCCTTGGAAAGTCAATTGTGTTGGATGGTGTTTCGTTGGGGCAAACACATGAAGGAGTGTTTTCCTAAAGTGGACACAGGTGAAAGGCTCAGACAGACTCATGAAGAAACATTTCTCTGAAGCAGACACAAGCAAAAGAAGGTTCTGCTAAAGCAAGGACATGAAAAGACACATGGTTGAACCACTCTGGAAATCAGTATGGCGGTTCCTCAGAAAATTGGACATAGTACTACCTGAGGACCCAGCTATACCACTCATGGACATATACCCAGAAGATGCTCCAACATGTAGTGAGGACACATGCACCACTATGTTCATAGCAGCCATATTTATAATAGCCAGAAGCTGGAAACAACCCAGATATTCCTCAACAGAGAAATGGATACCGAAAATGTGGTACATTAAAAACAATGACTTCATGAAATTCTTAGGCAAATGGGTGGAATTAAAAATATCATCCTGAGTGAGGTAATCCAGTCACAAAAGAACACACATGGTATGCACTCACTGATAAGTGGATATTAGTCTAAAAGTTCAGAATACCCAAGGTACAATTCACAGATCATATGAAACTCAAGAAGAAGGAAGACCAAAGTGTGGATGCTTCAGTGCTTCTTAGAATGGGGAACAAAATACTCACAGGAGGAAATACGGAGACAAAGTGTGGAGCAGAGACTGAAGGATAGGCCACCCAGAGACTGCCCCACCTGGGGATCCATCCCATATACAGTTGCCAAACCCAGACACTATTGAGGATACCGGAAAGTGCTTATTAATGGGAGCCTGATATGGCTGTCTCCTGAGAGGCTCTGCCATAGCCTGACAAATACAGAGGCGGTTACTCTTGCTCGCAGCCAACCATTGAACTGAGCGTGGGTTCCCGATGAAAGAGTTGGAGAAGGGACAGAAGGAGCTGAGGGGGTTTGCAGCCCTGTTGGGGGAGCAACAGTGTCAACTGGCCAGACCCCCAGGAGCTCCTGGGGACTGGACCATGAACCAAACAGTACACATGGAGAGACTCATGGCTCCAGCCGCATATGAAGCAGAGGATGGTCTTGTCTGGCATCAATGGGAGGAGAGGCCCTTGATCCTGAAAAGGCTTGATACCCCAGTGTAGGAGAATGTCAGGGCAGGGAGGGGGAAGTGGGTGGGTGCGGGAGCACCCTCATAGAGGCAGGGGGAGGGGGAATGGAATAGTTGATTTCTGGAGGGGAGACCTGGAAAGGTGATAACATTTGAAATATAAATAAAGAAAATATTCAATAAAAGAAAAAAAAGGATACATGGTGAGGGAGCCCATCATGGGAGTATAAATAGAACTCCTCAGACTGTGACAGAGGCTGGGCTAGGCTGGCTTATAGAGCTAGCTGTGCAACACTTGTTGTCTCTCCTCTTTGCTGATCTTTGCTTTACTGAGAGAGGCACGGCAGAGAACTTCTCCAGGCATCCCTCCTGGTCCCTCCTGATGACTTGTGCCAAGGCTGAGGCCTGGCTGTCTCTGCTAGGTAGTACCACCGCTGTTGATCCATGTTTGCTATCCATATTCTACCAAACTGGACTGCTGGTATATCATTGAAGTGTTTGTGAGTGGACCAAGCTGCCACTGCTGACCTGTGAACTGAGTTGCAGATTTCCTGACAATGCAGATGGGATTTGCTCCAAATAGCCATTTCTAAATTGGTCGATCTACTTCCCTGTATCCTTTCTTTTCCACTACCTCTGGTGGGTGATGGGCTACAATGGAGTTCAAGTGTTTAAGAACCATCATTAAAAATAAGGGTAAGGTGTGAAAAAAATTAAAGATACAATACAGAAATTTGTATGTGTTTATAGATTTATGGCCATTGGCTATATATCCTGATGTTTACATTCTTTTTTATTTCTTTTAAAAATAAATTTATCAAGTTAGTTTTTATTTGATTTAATATTAAAAATGTACATGTTTAATACTTAATGTGATCTAGGGATCAGGAGACAGTTTGTGGGAATCATTTTTGTTGTTGTTTATTTTCACTGTGGGCTCTGGGGATCAAATTCAGATCCTTAGATGTGGCAACAAGAGCCTTTTCCACCTTGCTATCTTACTGATCCTATTTCTTTTATGTGATACAATTATGTAGAATGTATCATACTGTGCTCTTCTGAAGAATTAAGCAGCTTGAAAATTCTCTCTGTATCTATCTATCTATCTATCTATCTATCTATCTATCTATCTATCTATCATCTATCTATCTATCTATTTATCTATCTATCATCTATCATTTATCTCTGTGTGTTTGTATGTTTTTGTGTGTGTGTGTGTGTGTGTGTGTGTGTGTGTGGGTGGGTTCCTCTCTCATTATAGCTCAGGTTTATCTGGGACTCACTCTGTAGCCCAGGCTGGCCTTGAACTCATGGTAGTCCTACATTATAACATCCACCTCAAGATGTTTTCTTACCAAAAAATATGTTGATACCTAGAGAATGTTGTATTAAGTAGATACACATTGTTTTAAACAACACTTAATGGTTGTTTTCAGTTTTTGTCATTACAAACATTATAAACCCAACTATTCCTATGTTATGTTGGCTCACTCCTTTTTTCTTGTTGACATTTATCTCTTGGGATTGAAAGGTAGCTCAGCAGTTAAGAGCACTGGATGTTCTTCCAGAGGACCTGGGTTCAATTTCTGGCAGCCACATGGAGGCTCACAAAACTGTCTGTAACTCCAGTTCCAGGGGACCATATGGCCTCTTCAGGCCTGTGGGGACACAGAGTGCAGGTGGTGCACAGATATACATGAAGGCAAACTCATTCACATAAAAATAAAAACTATTGGTCTCTTGTTCATGGAAAGTATTTTTCTCTTCAATTTTTATATCCAGTAAAATCATAATAAGATACAAATATGAACCAACTCCTACATGAGATGAAACCATTCTCCTTCTTCATTGCTGTCTGTCTGAATTTAGATTGGCATTCCCTCCTCATATTTCCATGTTTAATTAGATATGGTCTTTGATTGTTTACAATTTAAAGTGTCTCATTAATGTGCTCTATTAGGAAAGAGATGAATCTCTATCATCTCCATCGATTCAATAGCCTTACATGTTGAGAAGCATCATTTTTTGAAGAAATTTGGGTCTCATCTATTGCAGTTCTTCATGTGTGTGTCAGAAAGAGGTTAAGCAGAGAGGTTTAGAATTTTCCAGTTAGTTAAGCTGTGTTTAATATTATCAATACACTATCTTCTAGAATAAATCAATCACGGATCACTCTCCTATTATCATCTCAACTGACATCAGAAGATGATCATGGTTCTGGGTCTAATGGAGTCACATGACAGCACCACACATGACAAGAGTGGCAGAGGAGAAGATTGGAGCACTCAACCATGAAGAGATGGAGTTGGGGAAGTAGACATTTATTAGACAAATGGAATGTCCAGAATTAAATTGTTCATAATTCAGCCTGCAACTAGAGAGTAGAAGTCTTGCCTTTGCAGAGCTCTGGGAAGTGGTAGGAAATACAGAACACCTGATTATCAGCTTGTCACCTGTGCCACATTATCAGAAGGTCTCATTATTTTTCTGTCACAGATCTCTGTTTGTGAAGTAGAGATAGGTCTTGTTGGCATTTCCACATCAGTTTTACTTTAAATATCCAATTTGTAGCAAATGAAGTTCAGAAGCTATAAACTACAAATCTACAGCAAATGACGCTTTCCAGTGTTGGCTATACCATCTCCTGTCCCATATAATCTGTGGTAATGTCATCTATGTCATAGGCTGTTTGGACTGCTATAACAAGTTGTCATAGATGAGGTGGATCAAAAACAGTTATAATTATGACACACTGTTCTGGAGGTTAGGAAGTTCAAAATTAAAGTGCTGGTAGACTGGCTTTTAAACAGCCATCTTTTCTTAATGTCCTTGCATGGGAGAAGGGGCAAAGGAGCTTTTCAGTATCTCCTGAGAAGGTACATATCCTATCTATTAATGCTTCACTCATAAGACCCAAGCATCTTTCCAAGGTACCACCTTCTATTAGCACTGTTCTGGGTTAGGATTTAATATGAAGGGATTTTTTGATGTTTTGATTCAGAAACACAATCAGGATAGCACAGCTTGCTGTTGTGGAGCAGCATCTGGAGGTAAGATTTCTTCTCCCTGAATCTACACAGACATATAACTCGTTTAGACAAGAGATTGTGGTGGATTCAATGTTTTGTAACTTTCAGAATGAAGCAATGGGAACCAGTGGAGATTCCACTTTATGTGTGGTATTCATGAGAACGCTGAGCTGCTTGCTATGCGGAGAGTCCACCCACCTGGCATTGCTGAACTAGAAGAAGCACCGATCACACAGAGAAGTCACACACACATGTGAATAAAATGCCTTTTCCTGAGTCCAATCCTTACTTTTGCCAGCCATTCTGGGGTTGTCCCTGAGCCAATAACCATAATGAATCAGAGACAAGCCACATGCACTCTGCCGCCCTGGGATCTTGATACATAGACTCCCCCCAGACCATAAATAATGACATAATTGCAGCTTTATGATCTAAAATTTGAGATGATTTTTGATGTGTCAAATCTAGTTAGCATAAAAATCCAAGATACCCTCTTCAATGTGCTGATAATGATGGTGATAATGATGAACAGGTTTATTAATTGACATCCTCATAGCATATGATTTAATACTTGATAAAAAGGAAGATGAGTGAGTTGGAAGCCACATCTGAGAAGGGAGAAAAACTTTTTTTTTTTTTCAAAAATGAGGCACCTGAATTGAGACAGTCTGTTGCATGTCACTCACCCTGTAATGGCAAACATCACGTTCTTTGTCATCACCTGGGATTATGAAACTAACTTGTATGATCTGGCCTTGTTCTTCAAAGACAACTGAGGAGAGACACAGCCTTCCCTAGCCACTAAGGATTCTTCTTTTGCTTCTGCCAGGCCAATCATCATGAGCCAGCACACACAAACTGTTGCCCTGACGCAGAGCAGCTGTCTAATTACAATTTTGTTATTATTAATTACAGAGTAGAAAATCATTTGTAATTAGCTCAGCCTAAATCATAGTTTAAACAGCCAAAAATTACATTACAAACTAAAGTGTAATTAAAGCACTACACTAAAGTGTTTATTTAAACCCAGTTTAGTTGCAAATTTTTCAATCAGCTTTTCAGACTCATACATGGATTTAATTAGTCTCCAGTACTGACAGTTTAGTGCATTTATTCATTAAGCATCAATATTGCTGAACAAATGTAAATAAAATATAGACAGAGATGCTTTAAAGGGGCAGTCACAGGAACATCTGGGCAAGATAATGAGGCTGGGAAAGATGTGAATGCTAATGAGCCTCCCAAACTGCTGAAAGCTGTGGCTCCCAGAAGCAAAGCGTGTCGATGTGGATAGATGCACAGTGTAGCTCTCTGTTGCATCAACTGGACCAGCCATGAAAGGTAGGGTAGGAGTCAATTTAATTTGCTTCTTGACAGTGTGATTAGGCACATCTTAGGTACCACTCAAAAGAATTCTGGATGAAGATGAAAGAGAATATCTCTATCAGCTAACCTTTGGGGCTCTCCACATCTTCTCAAGAGCTTATAAAGATTTCCAGGGAGAAGCAGCTACTTTCCTGAAGGGTTTAGGGGAAGTGATCTCTAGCATGGTAAGTGTCATGCACATCCCAATGAGGAAATTTTTCACTCAAGGGCCATTGTTTGGAAAACCATCCTTGCCACACATGCAAAAATGCCTGAATGCACTTCTAAATGAGCTGCAGATTCTTAAAAGCACTCACAAGGGAGGCTTTGCACTTGCTTGGTAGGACTGGCAGTCCTCAAAGCACTCTTTGAAGCTCCTTTGAAGTACATTCAGAATCACCCTTGTTCTTGCTGGATTACCTCAATAGGCTCCAAACATGCCTTCCATTTCCAAGTCTTGTTTCCCCATCAACTTTTTCTTCCTTTTTCATCTTAGTGGCAGAATTGCTGCCCTGAGAATGCCAGCCTCTTGATGTCATTTGTATCCCTACAACTCTGCGGTAGTACTTCATACCTTCCATCTCCCTAGAGCTATGTTAGTCAGCTTTCTATTATCGAGACCAAAAAATGCAAGCCAAAAGAAATTATTAAGTGGAAAGGTTAATTTTGAGTTCTGGGTGCCAATCAATGGTCACTTGGCTCTGTGCTTTGGGCCTGTGGTACAACAGTACATCCAGGTGGGAGCAGAAGAGATCTGCTCATCTCCTGGTGGCAGGAAGTTAAGAGACAGGGGACTGGGTTGAAGTCCTAATAGCTCCCAAACCATCACCTCCATGACCTATACTTTGTCTCTTTAGGTCTTACCTCAGCGGTTCTCAACCTGTGTGTCACAATCCCTTTGGGGTCAAATAACTCATTCATTGGAGTCACCTGCATATCAGATATTTATATTACAGTTCAAAACAGTAGCAAATTTACAGTTATGAAGTAGCAATTAAATAATTTTATGGTTGAGGGTCACAACAAGATGAATTACATTAAAGGGTCACAGCATTAGGAAGGTTGAGAACCACTTCTACATCCTAGAGGTTCCACATTTCTCAAAAGCTACAGGCAAGACATTCAGCATGCAGCTTGCTGGGCCTTTGGGAACCTTCTACATATCAAGTGTTACAAATGACATGGGGCCCTCTGAGACCTGGTCTGCTTCTACTTCTCTATCATCTTATCTCAGTTCTCTGCCTCACACTAAACACATTAGGATTGTGAAAGCCTCACAGGCAGCTTTTACCACTGTGCTTCTTGCACATACACTTGGGATATCCTAGCATATTATCTGTTTCTGTGTATTATTCCTATGAAAAATCAAAAGTCAGCTTTGTCAATATTCTGTTTGCAAACCTATACCTGAACAGACGACCAATGGCCCAGGGTCTAAGATCCACTATAAACAAATGGGATCTCATAAAATTGAAAAGCTTCTGTAAGGCAAAGGATATTGTCATCAGGACAAAATGGCAACTTACAGATTAGGAAAAGATCTTTACCAATTCTACATCTAAAAGAAGACTAATATATACAAAGAACTCAAGAAGTTAGACTCCAGAGAACCAAATAACCCTATTAAAAATGGGGTACAGAGCTAAACAAAGAATTCTCAACTGAGGAATCTCAAATGGCTGAGAAGCAACTAAAGAAATGTTCAACATCCTTAATCATCAGGGAAATGCTAATCAAAACAACCCTGAGATTCCACCTCACACCAGTCAGAATGGCTAAGATCAAAAACTCAGGTGACAGCAGATGCTGGTGAGGATGTGGAGAAAGAGGAACACTCCTCCATTGCTGGTGGGATTGCAAGCTGGTACAACCACTCTGGAAATCAGTCTGACAGTTCCTCAGAAAATTGGACATAATACTACCTGAGGACCCAGCTATACCACTCCTGGGAACCCTCAGTTTAAGCTATTAGCTCTCTCAATGTTTCTTTGCGGTTACTTGCAACATGTATAAGAACCATTGGCTATAATAACCAAAAATTTGACAGTCTAGTGAGATTACTATTTACAGAGACAGGGGTGGCTGTGGTTATAAGCCAAAGATTTGGGAAAGTCATCATTCATATCAGTATCCCAGTGCCTTCCTTGGTTCTCATGACAGCCTCAATGATGCGTCTGATGAGTAGTACTATACTAGTTAACTTTCTACTGTTGTGATGAGACAGTTTCACCAAAGTAGTTTGTGGAAGAATAATCATAGCTCATCTTGTATCTAACAACATGGAGGGAGATCAGGGCAAGAACTCAAGTGGGAAACTGGAGATAGGGACTGAAGTAGAAGCCATAGAAGAATGCTTGTTTACTGGCTTGCTCTTAATGTCTTGCTCAGCCTGCTTTCTTATACTACTTGAGACCACCTGCCCAAGGGTTTTACCACTGACATAGTGGGCATGATCCTTCTCCATCAATCATCAATAAAAATATGTACCCATAAACTTGCTGACAGGCAATCTGAGAAAGGCAAATCCTCAATTAAGGCTTCTTTTCCCCAGATGACTCTAGCTTGTGTCAAGTTGAAAAAGATTAACTAGCATGGTAATGGTGAACACTGCTCTTCACCACTGTTTCGGTGCTGGGATCAAATCCAGGGTCATGGACATACTAGCAAGTGCTCTGTCTCTGAGTTATATCCCCAGCCCATGTTTCATTACATTTTGAAAGCTAGATTAAGGCTTTGGAAATAGACATCCATTATTTAAAGAAAAGATTAATAAATGACATTAATAATAAAGTATAAAACAAGTTTGGGAAAAAAACAAGAGACTACGGCTGAAAGTAGTTAGGATTTAAGGTAATAAATTAGCCATGAACTAATTGGTTTTCAAATTGTCTCAAGTATAGTATTACAATTAGAGAAAAATAATGCTAACTTGACTGTGTTCTTAACTCAGAGAAATGACTATGAGTATTTTACTTACCTCTACTACTTTTGTTATTAAAACAATTAGAGAGAAATATTCTGAAAATTTTTGCTTTGTAAAATATATAATAACCATAGTCTTGAGTACAACATTGAGTTAGAGTCTCTTACTGTATATCAGCTTTGTCAAACCTGAATGTGATCTTGGGCACTTTATCTCTCTGTGGCTCAGTGTCCTTGCTTGTGAAATGGACTTTAGACAAATACTTGGCTTTTAGGCCATGTTGAGACTTAAAGAAATTACTCTTTGAAGATCCTGTAGGTAATTTTTAGCAAAGTTGTGGTGGCTTCAATGAGAATGGCCCTATAACCTCACATGTTTAAATACTTTGTTTCCAATTGGTGGAGCTGTTTGGGAAAGATTCAGAGGCAAGACCTTGTTGGAGGATGTGTGTCACTGGGGATGGGCTTTGAGGTTTTAAGACTCATGCCATTCCCAGTGGGACTCTCACCACCTCCCACTTATAGATCAAAGTGTGAGACCTCAGCTATTCCTGCCCCCTTGACTTGGCTGTGCCATCATGGACTCTAACCTTCCAAAACCATAAACCCAATTAAATGCTTTTTTTTATAAGTTGCTTTGGTTTTGATGTTTTGTCACAGCACTGGAAATGTAACTATAGGAAGTTGGTAGCAGGGGGCGAGTTACTGCTGTGAAGAACCTGACTCTGCTGGTTTTGGGAGGAGTATGGAAGACTTTGGGACTTAAAACTACTGAAGCAGTGAAATGGTGTAAGTGGGACTTAATGGGCCATCCTATTGAATTTTGGAAGGGTAGTGCTAAGAGCTATGTGAACTATGGAGAACCAGGTCAAAAAGTTTTAGAAAGCAACAATTTTAGCACCTGGGTTAAAGACTATTCCTGTGATAAAGAATGTGACAGTCTTCCACTCTTGTTATAAGAATTTGCCTGAGGTTAAATTAGAAGTTACTGGATAAACTTCCTTGGTGGAGGAGATTGCAAGACAACCTAATATTGATTCTGTAATATGGGTATTAGTAATCACTTTTATGTGGGATTTATCATGAAGAAGAGCAGGTGGAGCAACCAGAAATACAAAATGTACAGTTTCAAGAGAAAATAACATACTGTTGGAGCCAAAGCTTGTGCTGGAAGAGATGAGAAGATTAAAGAAAGAGCTGATTGAAATGAAATAAGGAGAGGTGCGCCTCCCTTTATTTTAAGGTAAGACCCCATCTAGTTACGCTTCCAACCTATGAAAAGACTTACGCAAGTTTCTGCTCTTCAAAAGCAACAACAAAGGAAAGCTGCTCAAATGTGATTCAAAGGTTCAGTCTACATTCCAAGTAAGTAGCCTCACTTGACAATACTATCCATATGCTTCTGGCATTAGAGTCATGAAGGATACATGAGTAACTAAGTTGTTGAATCTTCCTTTGTGGTTGAAGAGAGCCAATTTAGACCAGGCATATGGCAGGGGAGTTCCTTCCTGGATACCCTGAGTGGCCATTACTTGGAAGTGTGAAGGCGAATCCTAGGGTTGTGCTACAGATCCTAAGATGTTAGGCATGCCAGAGCTATGGGAGCTACACACTCCCAAGAAGAGCTACACACAGGAAACGAAACTAGCACAAAAGAAGGATATATCTTTCAAGCAGCAAAGCTGGAAAGTCAGGGCCATCTAAGCCTTTTAACGTTGGACATATAACTATGGGACTTGGAGTTTGCCCTGATGGATTTTGCTCTTGCTTTGGTCCAGTATATTTCCTCACTATGCCCCAATTTCTTCCTTTGGAAGTAATAATGCATATTCTGTGCCATTGTGTGTTGGAAATATGTAATTCACTTCTTGATTTTACATTGGATTACAATTAAGAGATTCTCTTGGGTCTCAAAAGAAACTTTGAACTGTGGACGCTTAAAGGGTATTGATGCTGAATGACTACGAGGACTTTTGAAGTTGAATTTAAGAAATTTTGCATTACAGTATGGCCACAAACTTAAGAGGGCCAAAGAATGGAATGTGGTGGTTTGAATGAGAACAATCCCCCCATTGACTTATTTGTTTGAAATCTGGGTTTCAAGTTGGTAGGACTGTTTGACAAGGATTGGGAGATGTGACCTTGTCGGAGGAGGTGTGCCATGGGGGTTAGGGGTGGACTTTGGGGTTTCAAAAGACTCCCATTCCTGGCTAGCTCTCTCTGCCTCCTCTTATAGATCAAGATGTGAGCTTTGCTCCAAAATCATGCACTGTAAGCCCTCTGAAACAGTAAGCCTATTGTGTGTAGCATTTTGCTACCCCGCCTAAGCTCCAGGATCAGGCTGTGCTACCAACCCCCACCCAGCTTCCCTTGACTCCACAGATAAAATAGAGACACAAAGTTGTTCAACTTCAACTTGCCTTCTTGGCACAATTGTTCAGTGCTACCATCTCCCACCTGGAAAAGCATGCTCTTATCAATACTATTAGCTCCACACTTCTCACCTGCCCTAAACTTTAGCTGCTAAACTCCCCTAACCACCTACCTGTAGGAGTGGCCTGTGTGGCGACTCCCTTTTGAGATCTCACCTGGCTGGTCAACTTTTCTCCATCAGAATCCGGTGACTCTGTCTCTTTCCTTGCATCTGTCTTTTTTCCCCTCCAGGGACCTGAAAGTCCCATCTATTCCTTCCACCCAGCAATTGGCCCATGGCATCCTTACTGACAGATCAAGAACCAATTGGGGAACAGGACCTTAGCAACAAAACTGCCCCTATATAAGCCCAATTAAACACTTTCTCTTATAAATTGCCTTGGTCATGATGTTTTGTCACAGCATTAGAAATGTAACTAAGACATAAGTCCTACATAATAGTTTTCAAGTACTATGTTTATATAACTAATAGTACTACTTATTTACTTAACAGAGATGTCAATTTTTTTCTGTACAAAGTCAACATAATTTAAAACTCAAAGCAGCAGATGATGAGGACCACAAAAATCCTGATTTCCACAATTCCTGGCACAAATTTGCTAACCTAGGCAGGAGGCTCCGGCAGATCCAGGATAAGGCCCACAAGTGAACACGAAGTTCCATGGTTTGAAGCAGAGACATCAGCAATTGATGAGCCAGGATAGGACTGGATCTGTGCCTGGTCAGATGTTGACTCTTAGAAATGGAGCATATCCACTACAGTAATGCAAGTGAGTGAGTGAACCTTCTTCTCTGTACCTTACATCTTATTAATGACATTATTGTCGTTATTACTCCAGGGTTTGAAATCCACCCTGGGTTTATGCATGCTAGGCAAGAGCCCTACCTTTAAGCTGCTACTTACCTTCTTCCTCGTTGTTTTGTTTGTTTGTTTTGTTTTGTTTTGAGACGGGTTCTCACCATGTTGCTCAGGCTAACTTTTACCTCATAATCCTCCAAGTTCTTGTTTCTAAAGTGCTGGAATTATGGTCATGTGCATAACTCTAGAGGGTTTCCTCCCTTAAAGGTTGATGTTTGCCTAATTATCTTGGCTCTAATTTGTGTTCATGATAGCTATTATTTTAAACAGAGAACTAATAAAACATCTGGCATGTTAGTAGTCATTCCTATTGAAGTATTTATATAATTTTCTTCATTTTGTTACAATGAACCTGTAGAACTGAGGGGAATCCTGTAAATCTACTTAAAACCAAGAAAAGGGTCTACATTTCAGTTGAAAAATTTGACTGTCTATATCTCTGAAAATTAAGTCAATAAAATCACTGAAGTCCCAGCATGCAGTATGAAGCTATTACTATTTGAGTATGGATACACTAAGAAGGACAGAAGTGCCTATTTGACTTCCAATCTCCCACATTTCACTTATCTTTTGATATTATTTTTACAGGACAGCTTCTACTGTGCACTGATCTGGGACTGGAAAAGGATTTTTTTCTCTTTCCTGATTTGTATAAATTCTACTAAGTGCCCCTTATGAGTTGATATGCCCATGGAATTACCCAGCCTCCATTGAGAAATGTCATCAGAAACGGTTCAATACACTTGTCACTCTACCTGCAAGAACAACATGCCCATATACAAGGGTATTTAATAAGGATAAATGAGAGAAGTTTTTTCATGTGTTTTCGCATTGTTCTGCTTTCTCAGAGCTTGGTTAGCACATCAGATTCAAGACCACATTTTAATAACAAGACAGTGTTTTGCTAACATGACACCCATGGTTCTATGTCTATGTCTCTCTGATTCTCAATTGCCTTTTTAAAAATACTTTATGTGCTTTTCCGCAACAAGATAGAATGTGTGACTGAATATATTACACAGGTTCATATTTTTGAGAATAAGGAGTATTATATAAGACTAATAAAAATAAGGAAGGAAGACAAAGATGAAGAATAAAGAGAAAAAAGAAAAAAGTTTTAAAGTCCCTTGAAATTTTTTCCAAATATAATGGCCAAGTATCTTGGGGGCAATGCAAATAAGATCTAATCTTCTCTAGATTAGGCAGCAGTTGCTATCCAGTGGTACCTGCATTTGTTTGTGCCTGGGTACCTTTACCTAGGTCTCACTGTCATGAATGCTAGCATGGCTCTGACTCATTTCGTGAGGCCACGTTATGCATTCTTGAATATACAGAGAACCTGAAAGCCATGCAGGTTACAGCATTTTGGGGAGCACCTCTGTTGTGAAACTCATCATCTAGGTATGTATTTTTTATCCAAGTTGCTGTTCATTAAAAAAAAAAAAAAATTCTAATTTATGATTGCTCTAAGCCTAGGGAAACCATAAAAGATTGTTGAATTTATTATTTAAATTCCTGTCCTTTTGTAGGAGTTTCTTATTCTTTCATATAATCTGAAATGAATTCAGAACCATTATAAAAGCCTGCAGCAGCTTTCTGCGAATCGACTGCTTCCACCGAGTTCCTCACACTCTGACAGCAAATTGTTTGAAGTTTCCAAGGTTATAAAAACAGTCAGTCTTCAAGAAAAAAAATTAAGTTTTCTTCTGAATATAATTTTTAACTTTTCTTTGTATTGCCAAGTTAAGACTGAGAATTAAAATTTAGTGGGTAAATGTATAATATTGTTATAATGTCCGCTGAAAAGGCAGAATTCTGCTTAGTATGTGTTCACAATTTCATCCCAAGAGTTAGGGATGAAACTCAGATTTACCATGGAAAGCCTTTGACTCCAAAATATTCCCCCTTTCTACCTCTAAAACTCTTCAGAGAATAAAAGCCATCATGCCGTAATTGGATATAAAGCTCATTATATAAACACCCTGGGGAGAAAAAAACACATCTTTATAAATTCATACTAATATAAACAAGATCAGGGCCACAGTTGGGATGAAACTCAATTATAGTCCAAAGTCTAATTGTGAAGGTAGATGTTCCTTTTCTATGTAGTAATATGCCTTGGTGCATTAAGGCCCAAAGCTATGGCTTATTTACTGCACAGAGACTCTAGGGTCTGACAAAAGAGAATGGCCTCCAGCTATATGGGACTGAGCCAAGGTTGTTCAGTGGTTCTGTGACTGGCTGGCAGGGGTCTACTGTACCCAACAAAACAATTGTAAAGTCACTTACTCTAACCAATTATGTAGAAATGCTATACCACAGCTTGGCCTTACCATCACCACTGGGATACCTGTGTTCTTGGAATAGACAGGAATGGAGATGGTCTCAAAAGAGCAAATCATGGAGCCACAATTAATAGTATAATCACTACCCTCTTCCTGAGATAAGATGGTACTGGGTTGGTCCTTCCAAAGCACAGCTCTGTTCATGTTACTTTTCAAACTGGAATATAAGGTTTATTCTCTTAATACACATGGTTTTGAAGTTCATTTGTTATTGTGAAGTAGACGGACATTAGGTGAGGTTCCCTTGTCCCCACCAGCCCTTCTCCTCAGAATTTATTTGGGGCACACAGACTTCTTGGCTGGATATTTATAGTTAATATGATTCAGTAATTACTATAATTCACCTCCTGAGTATTCATACTCGACTTTACTTAATAAGTAATCATTTAGTAGGATGAATTTCAAGTCACTGCAAGATGAATAGTCAATACTTAAAGTTTGCTTTATATTCTCAGATAGTGTATATAAATACAAACTCCCAGTCTTGTAGGATAAGGATAGTAAGCAAATGGGAGGGGGAGGGTGTTTCTGAGCTTGTTGTTGATCAATGTCTTATGAGAAAAAACTCCCAGCAATATAGATTGCTTGAACTGCTTACTGTGATGTCAAATTCATTTTAGCATCTGCAAATAGACACTGTATGAGTGCTGGGGGCAGCCATGTTTTCTATCCTTGCTTCTAAAGGCCTAAAGTTGTATAGATTTTTATAATCAACTAAGCTTTATAATGCAATAACAAGTCTGTTAACCCTTAAAACAGTCCATTCCTTGAATCAATTTCTGACTCTCATTTAAACAACAAATTCATAGGCACCCCCCCATCAAGGTGTGAATAACTATTTAGAACGGAATCTTTAATATGAGTGATTTTATTGGTATCATCTTAGTGCTGGTGCTTCTGACCCATTTCTCTTTTTTGCAATGCTGATTTTGCAGCCAGCTCAGTCTATATGACCCCTAAAGAAAATAACAAGTTTTTCCATACCTTTCCACAAAAATGGACTGGATGCTTTCATCCCAGCCCCAGTAGGGAACTCATCCATTTCCAAACTTTTAAGGCTTACTATCTAGAGGCTGGTTATTCTGTGCTGGTTATTCTGTGCTTCTTGTTGATGCAATGATTGGTGTGTGCCTGCTGGTATGATACTGAAGTAAAAGATACAGGGAAAGTACCTCAGCCATGGATTCCTTGTCATTCTCCAATGACACGTCTGCCACTAGTGTCCACACACATAATCATTTACTCATTTACACATATCATCAATGGTTTGGAATAAGGGCCTCTATTTTCTTTTTGTTTTAACTTCTTTTATATTTGAGATTATAATGTCATTATATCATTTTCTCATTCCTTTTCCTTTATCTGAACCCTTTCCTGTATGTTTTCTCATGCTCTTTCAAATCCACAATAGCCTATTTTTTAATGTTCACTTCAACTTTCTAATAGCACAGGCATGGTTTTATGCAAAAAACCTTCCTCAGCCAACCTAAAATATGTGCCTCTGTGGGATACATGACGACATGCTCTTCACCTATGATCATCCAAATATCAGAGAGGCAAGGCCTTCACCATGTTTGTCATTAAGAGTTTGAAAGGTCCTCCATTCATGTAACATATTTAATGAATTAATTCTTAAAATTATCCATACACTATATTGGTTTTAGCAAGTTAAATAGGAGAGGTTTGATTCTGGAATGTAGCATAGAAAGCTGAAAAGTCTTCCCTAAACTTATGAGAACCAAGACATTTGAAAAGGACAGTAGAAATAGCTTGCTATCTGAAACTGCGTGACTGGGGAGAACGGTGGCCATTCTAGTCAAAGAATAGTGAGGACTAAGACATGACAGAGAATATTAATGATGAGAAAGTTCAGAAAGGCAGGTGAAGACCAAGAATGCTAGGATACGGATAAAGAGAGAGGAACAGGCACTGCCTTTTGAATGGGTTTGTAACATATATTATAAAGTTCAAACTTTATTTTAGCCACAAAGTAAATCTTCTTGGCAAAGGTTATCATTAAATCTTTACTAACTGTGGACACAACATTTTGAGGTATTTTAAGAATAGGAAACTCAGGTAATGTTTATTATTAAAGCCCAGGCAACAAAATGAGACATGAGGAGAGATAAATTCTAGCAATCAAGATGGAAAAAAAATGGATACATTCAAGAAGAATTCAAGAATTAGGGTCATTTGTCACGTGTGTAGATTGAATATTTAGTTTTTTTCACCTATCTCTATCATCTATCTAAATCTATGCATCATCTATCTATCATCTATTTATCTATTTATCAATCTATCATCTATCTACCATCATTTATCAGTCTTTCTAACATCTATATGATTTTTTTGTTAACCACCTATCCCAAACAAGGAGAGAAGGGGAGGAGAAAGAGAGCGAAGACAGTGAGAGTGAGAGATTGGGGAACACATTTTTCAACAATAGGGAAGAATACTAGAAATTGGGCCTGTCTTGGCAAGTACTAGTATCATTGGTATTTGCACTGAGCTGGGAACACATCATGATGTCTCTGAGGTCATGATAGCGAGTACTGAACTGTTCATGTATTAGGTGCCCAAAAATAATTAATACACTTCAATATGTCTGAGGGAAACCCCAAAATAAAGCATCTAAATTAGAGGTGCACATGATTCTTGCCTATTCCTATGCAAAGTGTTGCTAAATTGTTAGTTACTAGTGTTATTTCTATGGCCTAGATAGAATATACTTAATTAGAAGTAATAAACAATGTGGGGTTTCAAGAATATCCCTAGCTTGATGTCCCATTGGCTGACATTGAGTTCATCATGCTTCTAGTTCATAAACACACTTGCCCTTGGGCTGTTACAAAGGTTAAGAGCTTTCATTTCCTCTGAAGCTGATCTTATTGATTTTCCATTCTCTCGTAGGAGGAGTGTGATAGCCTAGAACTTGTATTTATTATCCCGATTCATCATTAGCAGTGATCAAACTGGATGTTCAGTATTTGAAAAGTTTCAGACATTCAAAAACTCTGGGTGCTCATTCATATTTTCATGTAATTGGCAAACTGTGGACTGTCTTTCCCTGGCCCTCTGGTTGAAAATGACTAACAGAAAACCTAGGGAGGCCAATCAGAAAACTTTTGAAATTTGTTTGAGAAAGAATATGGGCCAAAGAGTTAGCTGTCAACTGGGAATATATGAAGGTCTCCTTGCTCCAGTTTGGGCCAATTATGAAAGACGACCTAGGTTTATAGTTCTCCATACTGTCAAATAGTCTGAGGCCTAGTTCGTTCTACCTAGCCCTCTTTGTCATTCCTACGTATCACAGATTCTTAGGTATCACATTACCAAACCTCCAAGTTAAATTTTGTCTTAGTTTGAAAACTCTGGAATCTACAATATCATTTTCCCTACCAAGATCATTATAAATTATCACTGAGGAATTAGATGTTTCTCCTTACATTAATTTTACAATTGCCAAATCTAAGTTTAAAAGAAGCTTTTAAACTTAGTTGAAATCTATCATCTAACTACAAGATATGTTAGGGAAGTAAAGACTAGGTAGCTAGCTAGTTTCATATAAAGTAGAGGAAAAGACCAAGATATTTTAAGTTAAACTAGCAAGATGTAGATACTGATTTTAGAAGACTATACTTAAAATAAATAAATAAATAAATAAATAAATAAATAAATAAATAGTTAAATTGAAGTTAAATTTATAAATCTTGTGTGAGAATTTACAAAAATGAGTTAATGGAATGGCCAGAAGCTCTGGGCTGAAGAGACTACAGTCAACTGAAGGCTGGCAACTGCACAACTTAAATCTACTATTGAGTTGAGGCAGATGTAGCATGCTTTCCCCTGCTGCTTTATCAAAGAACTGAGCACAGCCTGAATACTAAGACCGGCTGCTCCTCAGAGACAGGGTGTGACTTGAATAACTGAGAGGGTTTGGGGTTCCTGGATGGTCTTGGTATAATTTTTGAAAACTGCACAAGGGCTTAAGGTGCCATCACCCACCCACCCCAGTCAAGCTATACTGTGTTTTAATGCAGCTCTTGGCTTCCCCCACCTCCTTTCTTATATAAGTGCCCTAACAATATGCTTTCACATCTAATTCCACCTTGGTGCCTGCCTCTTGGAGGACACAGACCAATGGAATTCTCCCATCTTTCTTGGTTAAATAAATTTGCAGAGAAGATGGACAAAGGGGATATTTAATTCTCATTTTCCATATTCCTGTATCACTCAAATCTTCTTTTTTGGCTTCCACATACATGTAAAAGTCTTGATCATTAAAACGTCAGCAACTGTGTGTAGGTAGAGATCTTGGGAGCATTATATATTTCTTCTTCATACTCCCCCTGGGATTTATAAAAAGAAATCTGCTTAGCATTTTTATTATCCTCTTCCCTTCTTCCATAACTTCTAGGAAATCCTCTTGGGCATCAACGCATAAAGTACTTTTAAAAAACTTCAAATCTGTTTACCTAGTCCAATAAATAAATAATATTTATTGATAATAAGTCAGGGAGGGGGAAAAAATAAAACAGGCTCTCCATCCCTAGGAGAGAATCCCATTTGATGCTACTGCTGTTTCCTGTTGCAGTTTGGTGTCACTGTGGAGCACCAGTTAATTGAAGTCTGGTGAGGTCCTTTTCTATTCCAGGAAGCTTGAGGGTGGCCAAGGGGCAGATGGCTAAACAGCTGGCACTCCAGTAGGTACTTATGCACTGTCACAAGCACATAGAGACAGAAGACAGAACTACTTGCCTGGCAGTCATTTTTTAAGCTTAAAGGAAGTAGAAGCCAGCCTTCACCGGGCGGCACGAGGTTACAGCAGCAGCCTGCTGCCTTCGGCTTTGTTTCCTGTGTCTTGACTCTTCCTTTTATTGTTCACCAGTGCACTGACATCCTTTTCTTTGCCAGTCTCAGACACCCCCCCCCCCCTTTTCTGCTCCAGAATAACACCGTTTCCATGTTCAAAAGGGCAATTGAGTTGTTAAAATTTTGAGATTGGAAGTAACACTTTGGGGGTTTTTTGTTGTTGTTATTGTTACTGATTTTTGTTGTTGTTGTTCTTGGCTTTTGTTGTTTGTTTGATTTTGTTTGTTTGTTTGTTTTGGAAAACAATGTGCTTAATAAAAGTTAAGAGTATTTAAACAAACTTAGAAACTGGTTATGGAGTGTCTAGTTTTGCTGTCACAAATATGCTACTAGAGAAGCCCCAGCACATGTTGGACTTCAGGCCAGTACAAAGACATTGCTTTTGATTTTGATTAATCTGTGCCTATTCAGGTTTCTTTTCAGAAAATTCTAGGATTAGTAAGCTTATTGTCTTCATTATTATAGGTGAAATAGGCTGTGTTGTGCTACCCTCAAATTTCTGGTCTCTAGAGTGGCTTTGGAGATGGGAGCCTGTTTGAAGATAATAAACATTAGAAAATACAGGATCCAAATGCACAGAGCTAGTATATTAGAGGAAATAGCAGAGACTCCAGGAAAGAGAAAGAAGAAGAGAGAAAGAAACTAGAAAATAGAGATAAAGAAAAGGAGGGAGAGAAAGAGGGAAAGAGAGAGGAAGGGAAGGAAGGAGAGAGGAGAGAGGAGAGAGGAGAGAGGAGAGAGAGAGAGAGAGAGAGAGAGAGAGAGAGAGAGAGAGAGAGAGAGAGTGAGAGAGAGAGAGGCTTCTCTATGCCATCATGCCAGTATGCAGATATGGTAGTAGGAAGGTACAATCCGAGTCAGGACAAATGTCCTCAAAAGAAGCCAGTCATAATTCTGATAGAACCTCAGTCTCTCACTTTCAGGCTCCGGAACTATTAGAAAACAAATTGCCTGTGATTAAGTCACCTCACAGATGATGTTTCTCTATAGTAGGCTGATAGCTCTAATAGAACGCTACACAGGGACAGCAAAGGTCATCTCTGTCTCCACAATCACTCACTTCTCTGCAGGAATGGATGAGAATTTGCAAATGTAAAGGTTTTGATCAGGAGAATAATGTCCTTCAGATACTTTGCTATACATGTTACAGTGCCTCCCTAAACTCATCTTAATAAACATATGCATGACAATGAAGTGTACCTGGGTCTACAAACTTGAGCACTGGTACTGCTTTCTCATAGATTGGCCAAACCGTTTTGAACTGGTTAGTATGTTCTTTTAAATGCTTCCTCCCTTCTCTGTCTGGCTCCCCTCCCCCTCCTAGTCCCTGGGTAAACAGTGTCTCACAGGTTACACCACACACCTGATTTCTCTGGTGCAATTGAATCATGCTTGCTGTCCTTAACACACTTGTTATTCCCTGTCTGGGATCTGTGTTCTCAACTGTACTTTAAACTCTACAGCAGGAAAGTTTATATTTGCTTTGCTCCTGAATGTATCTCCAGTAACTACTACAGTACCTGCCAAAGAATAAGTGTCCCGTGAATATTTATTGAGCGAATGAGATTGAATAAATGAATTCCTAGTCCGTCATGGCCTAATTTATTTGGGGGTTCAGTCAAACTCTTTGACATCCTAATTAAATCGACAGTTCTGTACCTCCTGGCAGGATTACTGGAGATCCGACATAAAGACGTCTGGGTATGCTTTCAGTTTGGGCAGGGGGTGCCATTTATCAGAATCAAATCACCCTTGTCTGTCTCCATTTCATGTTTTACAAGCCTTCTCTCTATACATTCCACACAAACCTATAAAATCCTTTCCCTGGCCCTTCTATTTTGAGATTCTGGGTTAGCTGATAATGTCTTTTAAATATATTTTAAAGTTCAGTCGTCAAAACAGAATCCAATCAAACAAGCCTGAAGCTTGAATGGAGAGGCTAGCAGCATAGAGATCCAGTCCCTGCCATGGTGATATTCTAAGCCCTATACCTTGTCAGTTCAACCAAATTCAGACACCACTTTCTCAGAAATGGCTATCAGAAATGTGACGATTTTAAAATACAGCATAAGAGATAGTCACATCTCCGTTGTCCTCAAGCTCTGATCCTCTGTTAGGTGTCACCTTCATTAGGTGACAATATCCTATCTATGCATCAGGCACACAGAAAGAAGTGGGCATCCTAGGTTCCTTTCTGCTTTTGAAAATAAAACAGAGGAAACATTGGAAATGTATATAAAGTATCAAAAATAAAAAAGGAGGAAAAAAAATAAATATAATAAATTAAGAAATGTGAATATTTAAAAAAAAAAAAAAACAGTAGAGGCTGGATAGGTGGTTCAGTGGTTAAGAGCGTGTGCTGCTCTAACAGAATCCACACTGATTTCTCAGCACCCACGTCAGAAGGCTCACAGCCTACAACTTCAACTCCAGGGGATCAAACACCTCTGGCCGTCGAGAGCACCTGGACTCAAGGTCACATACCCACATTCAGTCACATGATAAAAACAAAGTCAATCTTTAATAAACATACTATGGCTGATCTGGGGAATGGTGGGTTTTCTAGGATACTGTCTCTCCCACTAGGGCCAACTTGCTAGATCAGAACTTCAAGTGAATGTGCCCTGTGATAACTGCTCTAGCCCCATCACCTTTGCTGGAGCCACAGATGAGAAAGGCCTCCCATTTTATGTTTAGACAATTGTATTTCAAGAATTTCTTCTTTTGCCGTGAAAGGTATGCCTTTTACGTAAGTGTGTGTGTGTGTATGTGTGTGTGTGTGTGTGTGTGTGTGTGTGTACTCATGTGTGTGTGTACTCATGTGTGTGTGTACTCATGTGTGTGTGTGTTTAGTCGTGTGTGTGTGTGTGTGTGTGTGTGTGTATGCATGTGTGAAATTCTATAGGAATAAGAAAATGATCCTATTTTTTCCTCTGTCAGTGTCCCTTCCAAACTATATTGGAGACCCCATTCTATCTGGCTACATGGGTGATATTTCAGCTTCTGTATTTTGATTACATGATTCCTAGAAATTAAAACACCCAACCTTTGGTTATCATTGGTCATAAAAGCCTCGCTTCTACCATTTATTTTCTTTTCAGTGATGGGCATCCAACAAAGGGCTTTGCACGTGCTAGTGAACACTCTGACACTAGGCTAGTGCCCAACTGGAAGGTCTACTCATGGGTGATTACCAAGGGTCTAGCATTACTGTGGTTCCCATCTGCTATCTTAGCTGTCCCTGGCTTAGAAGTCCTGAAATGAAATGTGTGTCTTTCTCTGTTTCTCCCACTCCAAGGAACACCTTTAGAGTGGGATCAAGTGGAATGCCCATAAAGATGCAGGTCTTTACCTGTCATGGTTCAGGGTAAATGGTTCTGGGTTTGGACATTATTTCCAGTACTTGGCTTGTTCAGAGTAGGAGTCCATGTTTCGACCAAGGGTACCTTTATATAAACTTGCTTTAACATGCTGATACTTTTCTCATGTTAATCATTCACAGCACCTCAGACAGCTCAGATTCCAAGCCTCTCTTCCACCCCTATATGACTTTCTAAGTGGCTCTTCTGCAAAGTTTCTTCTAGGATAATTCCAAGCTGACAGCTTTCTTCTGTTAGCTTCAGATCTGGTCCATGGTTAGTACTTACACCTCTGTCAGAACTGTCTTTATCTAACCTCATTACAAAATTGAAAATTAAGGCTCACTGGAAGGATGCAGGCTCTCACAGAATGTATACTTTGGCAAATTTGTTAATAAGTTCGTAGGAATCAAAAGGAACACTTCCAATGGAAGGAAGCATTTCTTTCCTGAGGGCCAGAGAGTCCACAGTCCAGCTGCACTTACGACCTCAGCAGCTAAGCCCCTCTGTGTAGTATTCAGTGAAGGCTGAGCTTCCCCGGGCAGCTTCCCTTGACCTATTGTCTGAGATCAGAATGGCTAGCTTGCTGTATTCATACACCAACCACATGCACACGCACACGCACGTGCACGCGCACGCACACGCACGCGCACGCGCACGCACACGCACGTGCACGCACACACAAGAGCTCAAGTCACGCTCTCTAATTCCCACCTGCCCCTCTCTTTTTCCTGAGATGAATAGCACCTTTTCTTCTTCCAGTGATATAAAATGTCTCTCAACTCACAAAATGTTCATTCTTGGACCCTACAATATTAACTCGATTGTGTATATTGGGCCATCTACCTTTTGAATGGAAATCAACTGGTCTCAAACATCTCATGTGAGATCTAGACATATTTATCACTTACTGGTTTGTTCCTATGTTTGTGTCTTAGCCAAAAATAAGAGAATGAAAATAGTTCTATTTCATTGTCTTCACTCATTCATATAAATCATCTGTATGGTACTTCTGAAAAATGCAACATTCTCTCTCATTTACATGCAACAGCACAAATATTTGAGGACAGGTATTATATTTTCTGTATCATTTAGTTCTCTTCCTGTCATCCAATCTTCAAAAAATGGCAATAGCTTTCAGACCATTCCCCATCCTGACTTTTCTCTTCAGGTCATATGCTAATTTGTTGCAGTCCTTAAAAAGTTGACCTGTAATTCAACATAATACTCCAGATGTGGTTTGATCAGAATATAGAAAGACGATTACTTCCCATAAAACAGAAATTACACTTTTATTAATGCAGTCTAAGATCCTTGGCTTTTTAGCAGCCACATCACACTGAATTGAATTACAGAGTTGACTGTAATTCAAAATAATATCCAATTTAAAGTGAGTGCTATTCCCTTGCCAGCTGGATAAGGTTTCCCATTTACATGGAGCATTTAAGCCAAAACGAGGTTAATATGTGACCGGAGGTGGCATTAGACCACCAAAGCACATTGTGCTCCAAATTGGTTGACTAATAAGTGTCTCAAATCAGCCTAAGTAAAACTGGAACCTGTCAACTGCCCTGACTCTTTGTCAACAGAAGGAGAAATGGGGGTTGGTGCTACCAATAAACAAGCCATTTTTCAGAATTAGTCAAAGGTATTTTGTGTGCAAGAATCTTAGCAATTTATTACAAAAATTTTTCTGCTTAGATCATAGTCTGATATTTAAACTCATGTCCCCTTTATCATTTACAAGCATGTTTCTAATTTTAAAATATTTGATCACTGAAGAAATTTGAGGACATACAGTAAAGTATAAAAATGAAAGTTAATGTGGGTTTCCATGTTGGCTTTCACGGGTGTTTCTACTTTGTTTTTGAAATCTCTTTGGCTGAAAGGAGATAGTCACTGAAATGAACACAAGCTTTGAGATCATCATTTTTAGTAGCCACAAATAAATCTCAGTGATCCTGGTTTCTTCAGCCAGAAAACTGTCCAGAATAATGCCATGGAAATCATGAATAATGAATTGTTTAAGGATGGGAGAATTTCAACTGGAATTTGTCTGTTTTCAGAGTGTTAAACTGTATTAACAGTATTATAGGCTTTAGGCAAATATATATATGTATGTGTATGTGTATGTGTATGTGTATATGTATGTATGTATATATATCTCCTCCCTATTGTAGCCTCCCTAGCCAAGCCCAAAGGCAGTGTGCAGTCTTCCTGCCTGAGCCCAAAAGCTAGCTTCCATCTTTAAAGTGATTAAGTGGACATTATTAATGAAAATTCAGGTGAGATTTGATATCAAGCTCTAATTATACCTTATATACATGCATATGTATATATGAATATCAGTTATAGCACATAGTCCAACTTGCTGACTTTCTTACAATTTTGCAAAGGTTTCTTTAATTCCTTGGATATTTCAAGACAATTCTTGTACATTTGGTGGGAGTAGATCCATTTGTCTGGATAATAGCAGAAACTGGAAACACAGGAACTGTCCACACATTTTTCAATATATGTATTATAGCTGGAATGGTCAAAAATTGGAGAAGTAAACATTTATGTATTGAGTATATTTTATTATAGTTTTGGTGTATAATGATTATTGTTCGGGGGAGGGTACATTTCTAGAATATGAGGCTATGATCTCAACCAATGTCATCAGCACCGCTGGAACAAGATAAGGCTATCTTTAGTCTCACTCATTGGAGGGCAGCCAGGTCTGTGTGTCCATACAAACACAAATATGGTTTCAAATTCCTGAATGAAGCATCTCTTTCTTGATCTAAATAAAATCTTAAGAAGAGCAACGGGAATCTAATTACTGATAGCAATCTTCGATGTAGGTAGCATCTGAGTGAAATACATTTGGGGACAGGTTGGGCTGCTTAGTCAGTGACTTGCCAATTAAATTAGGTGTTATTTTCCATTTTTCTTACCTTTTAAGGTATAATTAAAGCTTGATGTCAAATCTCACTTGAGTTTTCATTAATAATGTCAACTTAATTACTTTGAAAAAGGAAGCTAGTCTTTGGGCTCTGACAGGAAGACTCCAGGCAGCCTTTGGACTTAGATAGGAGGGTACAATAGGGAGGCTGTAACTCACAACTTTGCCACACAAATGACCTGTAAAAGCAGCCCCTGGTCAACAAGGACTCAATACTCTTCCTGGTATGTGTGTCAGGGTATGTGGAGGGTAGGTTGGATGGCTTTGGGGGTCATTAACCTTCAGAACTCTCAGGACATTGCTTTGTCTGAGTAAATATAAATAAGTTAGATTGAAATTATAACAAGATCGCTCAGCCAGTCCCAGAACACCCAGAAGAAACTCCACTCCCAGGTGTTCTAACACGCCCAGGATCACAGGATCACAGGAGCTTGGTCACACCAGGTTCTCAGGGTCACAGAGGCAGCTTGACTCCCAGGAGCTCTGTCACACCCAGGATCTCAGGATCACAGGATCCTAGAAACACAGGATCCCAGAGACAATTGGTCTCTGAGGAGTTCTGACACAACTAGGATCACAGGAAGAACAGGCTCTAATCAGATAAAGGGAGGGCGGGTAGCACTAGAGATAACCAGATGGCAGGAGGCAAGCACAAGAACATAAACAACAGAAACCCAGGTGACCTGGCATCATCAGAATCCAATTCTCCTCCCATAGCAAGTCCTAGATACACCATCATACCGGAAAAACAAAGTTCGGATCTAAAATCACTTATCATGATGATGATAGAGGACTTTTAAAAGGACATAAATAACTCCCTTAAAGAAATACAAGAGAACACAGGTAAACAGCTAGAAGCCCTTAAAGAGAAAACACAAAACTCCCTTAAAGAATTACAGGAAAACACAACCAAACAGGTTAAAGAATTGAACAAAACTATCCAGGATCTAAAAATGGAAACAGAAACAATAAAGAAATCACAAAGGGAGACAACCCTGGAGATAGAAAACCTAGAAAAGAGATTAGGAGTCACAGATGCAAGCATCAACAACAGAATACAAGAGATAGAAGAGAGAATCTCAGGTGTAGAAGATACCGTAGAAAACATTGACACAACAGTCAAAGAAAATGCAAAAACCAAAAGGCTCCTAACACAAAACATCCAGGAAATCCAGGACACAATGAGAAAACCAAACCTAAGGAAAATAGGTATAGAAGAGAATGAAGATTCCCAACTTAAAGGACCAGTAAATATCTTCAACAAAATTATAGAAGAAAACGTTCCTAACCTAAAGAAAGAGATGCCCATGAACATACAAGAAGCCTACAGAACTCCAAGTAGATTGGACCAGAAAAGAAATTCCTCCCATCACATAATAATCAAAACACCAAATACACTAAACAAAGAAAGAATATTAAAAGCAGTAAGGAAAAATGGTCAGGTAACATATAAAGGCAGACCTATCAGAATTACACCAGACTTCTCACCAGAGACTATAAAAGCTAGAAGATCCTGGGCAGATGTCATACAGACCCTAAAAGAACACAAATGTCAGCCCAGGTTACTATACCCAACAAAACTCTCAATTACCATAGATGGTGAAACCAAGATATTCCATGATAAAACCAAGTTTATACAATATCTTTACACAAATCCAGCCCTACAAAAGATAATAGATGGAAAATACCAGCACAAGAAGGGAAACTACACCCTAGAAAAAGCAAGAAAGTAATCTTTCAACAAACCCAAAAGAAGATAGCTACATAAACATAATACCACCTCTAACAACAAAAATAACAGGAAGTAACATTCACTTTTCCTTAATACCTCTTAACATAAATGAACTCAGTTCCCCAATAAAAAGCCATAGACTAAGAGACTGGATATGTAAACAGGATTCAGCATTTTTCTGCATACAGGAAACGCACTTCAGTGACAAAGACAGACACTACCTCAGAGTAAAAGGTTGGAAAACAATTTTCCAAGCAAATGGTACCAGGAAACAAGCTGGAGTAGCCATTCTAATATCGAATAAAAACAACTTTCAACCAAAAGTTATCAAAAAAGATAAGGAAGGACACTTCATACTGGTCAAATAGAAATATTTAAGGGGTAACTTCAGTAAGTTTTATAGGTATCTGATGATCTCAGTGTAATTGCCTTGGGAAACACAAAGAAATGTTGCTCTTTGCTCAGAGTGAAGCTAACATATCTTCAAGGGAGAACATTAGAGGTATTTGAATTTTATGTTCACATTAGGGAGGTAAGTCCTGTATATTTTACAAGACTAGTAGTTATTTTCTCTGAATTTAGTCAGGATTTATCAACTTATTTCTAGTTGAACATGTAACATAAATGTGTGATTTATGAGATTAGTTTGTGTGCTATTTTGACTGAAGTCAACTTTCCTTTGTCATTTCAAAGAAGAAAAAAATGAATAGCCTATAAAACTGTAAGAATTGATCTGTCAGAAATAATTTCCAATTGCATAATGTTTTTACAAAATGATTTAATTTATTTTAATCATATTTATAATGTCAAAGTATAAGATGATGATAATATTAGCTTCTAATGTTTTAGCCAAAAATAGCATTTTAATTATTATAGAAATGTCTACAAGTAATTTCATAATTTATTAATTCTGTATTTAATTTTGACATGTTTCTCATAATTCACCATTGTATATAATACTGTGATAGATATCCCACAGTACATACATATTTTCGTCAACATAAATTCCTAGAAATAAGTTTACTAGCTAAAATTTTATGCACAATTTATACTTTGGTATTTGTTGGTAAACTGTTCTTTAGAAGTACTGTATTGATTTATACTGTTAAATGGAACATTTCTCTAAAGTTCTCTAACAATTAAATTTTATTATAAAAAATAAATTATAACAAGATCAAGATTTTTTTCTTCTTGAGTCGGTGAAGTTGGCTGTCTAAGAAACCAGTCCGTGTCTCTTACACTCTGCTAGAAACAGAGGAGTAGCAGTACTTCCATTGCGAAAGCTTCCTGGCGCACTGACACTGAAAGGGGGAGTGCTCACAGGTATCTCTATAGCTGAGGTGATTGCCAAAATGCAGATGACATTAAAAGCATGCCACATAAGCTATTATTGTCAATGTTGCTTCATTACATACGATGCAAAATAGTCCCCTACTCACTGCTTTTATTGATTGTCTCAACAACTTTGAGTACTATGATTTCTGCTTTTCTTGGAAAAACAAACAACAAAAGACCTGAAGCCAGGAGAAATTAAACTTGGAATTATGCTGCTTGCTTATAATCAATCCCAGGCACTCCAGGTGAGGGGGGGAAGGCAAGGAGAGCACAAATTCAAGTCCAGCTTGGGCTGCATGGCAAGACACTGTCACAACACAACACAACACAACACAACACAACACAACACAACACAAAAAAAAGTGGTAGAAGCACTCATCTTTCTTATAGAAACAGGAAATGTCGGACCTGGTGTACTTTCACATAGAAGGATAGAAACAAATTTAGTATATAATTTCAGATCAGTAATGAAGTTAGAATGAAATCTGACAAGTTCCAACATATTTGTAATATAAGTTGTGATAAATATATGTTTTCAGTTTAATTTTCTAGAAATTATAATAAAACCATGTATGCATTTGTTTCTTTTAAATAGAATTCAACTATGTTGCAGGATATTTAATCATACCCCGAGATTGTGTTATTTACTGGAAAAAAAACTGTCTTTACTTGTGGTGTGGCTCAGACTTAGTACACACCTTTAATCCAAGAGTTTTCTGTTTGAAAGTTGTAAACATGATTAAATAAACCATAAATTAAATTAACCATAGGTCAAGAGGCAGAGCAAGCAATCGATTGACAATTGACAGGAAATGAACATAGAATTATTAAATAAAAACAGAGAGTAAGAGGAAGTCAGGAGGATGGATAGAGAGATGCACAGGAAGTAGAAGGGAGGGACATTGAATTTGAAGGAAGTTGTTTGAGACAGCATGAGAGAGTAAGAGAGGGGATTGCTGGGGGGAGGAAGAAGAAGGCTGAGTGCTTTTCCCCAAACTGATTCCAAGGGCTTTCATTAGTAAAAATCAAACAATTGAGATTTTGGTTTGTTTTTTTTTTAAAAAAAAACCAAAACAAAACAAAAAACAAAAACAAAACAACAACTAGTACATGTGTGTATGAAATATGAGCTACGCCCACTCTACTCCGCCATTCTTAGTCTTGAATTATAATCATGCTAATTATGTCTGATCCTACTTAATTGATCCTTATCATTGTTACCATGCTGTACAAATCATGTGCTTACTTTTAGTTTCATTGCTATATAAATTTAAGAATCATGCTTAAATTTTACTGTAAAAGATTAGCAACTACCAGCTGGTAGTATATTGCTACATTCCTGGCACTCAGTGGCTGAGACAGGACTTCTTTTATTGAAGGGGCAAACCTGGGCTACCATGAAACTTCCTCTAAAAATATAAAGGATATAAAAACTCACTTTTACCAATTTTCCTACCTCTAAAATATAACTATTACATATAATATAGTTTCATATTATTTGATTCTAGTTCTATTTCAGATGCATTATATATAAGAACAATATGCCTGCTTAAACAATCATGTGACACTGAACAAACTGAAGCCCACATCTCAGGGTAAAGGAGAGATTATAAGATTTTGATGAGAGCTCTTACCACAAAGCTAGCTCCTATTTAGTATATTAAAATATGCTAAAATTGTTAACCTGAATATATTTAAGAAATATCTTTTATAGTAAGAAACTTCTGTGTTTGATTGCTGAAATTTGGAATTATTTTCTATATCTCAACAATAAAGTATATAAATCTTCCTTATAAGTAGATTTAAGCAAACATGTCATGTTCAACAAGAACAACAATTATTGGCCAATAAGACTTGATCCAGGCCGGGCAGTGGTGTCTCACGCCTTTAATCCCAGCACTTGGGAGGCAGAGGCAAGTGGATTTCTGAGTTCGAGGCCAGTCTGGTCTACAGAGTGAGTTCCAGGACAGCCAGGGCTACACAGAGAAACCCTGTCTTGAAAAACCAAAAAAAAAAAAAAAAAACCAAAAAAAAAAAAAAAAAAAAAAGAATCAAAAAAACCAAACCAAAACAAAAAAATAACCCAAAGACTTGATCCAGAACTGATAAGAGAGGGGGAAGAATTCTTAGTTATAAGACATGGGTCTGAGCAGGTGTTCAGAGTGTTTAAATTAACAGCAATAACCAAACAGCCATGATCATGACTGGTAATTCACACTGAGGAAAGTACCACCCCTGCAAGTTCTCATCCATCTTTTTGGTATGTCTTCTGCTCTCCTCCCATTGGCATGTTTGTGAACAGCATACATAAACCAAGTATTGCTGGACCAGCTTTGATTTGCCTGTTTCACTTGCTAGCACTGAAAGAAACATGGACATGAGAAATTGAAGAGCCTGTTCTCTAGTAGATTTCTATGAACTAGACCAGGATGCTAGAAACTGACTGGATTCCTGTCTTGTTTCAGAGATCACAGCTGGAGTACAGCCTGTCTCAGAATTACTCACCTTTGAGTCTCACTACACTGAATTTAGATAATATTTCTATGTGACTTTAGACTTTTGAGTTTTTGCTATAATGATTTAAAACAGTAGGGACTCTTAGGATGGAATGAGTGAATTTTGTCTATGATAAAATATGAGTTCCTAGGAAGTATAGCAGTTATGAAGTCCTGTGGTATGGATATCTGTGATCTCTCAGTTGTTAATGTGGTGTACTTGATGATGGGTCTTTGGGAAATGAAGAGCATGAAGGATGTAAAACAGGTATGGAGACTATCTTATATAAAGGCTTCTAGAGAAGGTTCATCTCATTGTCCATCTAAAGACAGAAAAACATTAGAGTATATGAGGAAGTGGGCCCTTTCTAGATAACAAATCTGCCTTGATTCTCAACTTTTCTTCCTCCAGAGACAGGAAAAATAAATTTGTTCTTTACGAGCTAACAAGTCCATGATACTTTGATACAATAGCCCAAATCCACTAAGGCAGACTGTCTCGGAAAAATTAGTACACACACATAAGCAAACATGTCCTCTCTATAATTGCTTTTAGAGAAATGAATGATAGCCAAGATTTTGCTTTTTTTTTGTTTGTTTCACACATTTATTGACTAGAATGGTGACATGAGATCTTTTCTTGGTAGCAGCAGTGGGGATCCTCTACTTTGAAAAAGGCATATGACCTCAAAATTGGAAGCAAATGTTTGATCAACATAAATTTAGATATTTATACATAAATATTTAAATATTGGACTTTTTGTCAATAAAAACAAAAGATATTTTAACATAGAATAATTCTTTTATCTTGTGCACAAAAATTCACACTTATGACTACAAGTGTCATAAGCAGGCAAAGGTAAAATTAAGGGCGAGATCTGTCCCCCAATTCAAACAAACTAGTTGTATAGGTTCGGAACCTATTGCTTCTTCTCTATAAAAAGGTGTGTTAGTATATATGTAGTTATATTAAAGAGGGTGATAGTGTTTCATCATTACCTTTATGGAGTGAGCTCTGCAACTTTTAGTAAGTAAGGACATAAAATACATCACTATTATTGTAACAGCTTACATCAGAACGTGTTTAATCATTCAATGCCTCACTGTCTCATAAGAGACAGTTTTAACTAGAACCCTGGACAGTAAAAAGTGTCCAAGATGTATAATAATTAACACTTTG
The DNA here is from genome assembly GCA_028551405.1 of Uromys caudimaculatus. Taxonomy (NCBI): domain Eukaryota; kingdom Metazoa; phylum Chordata; class Mammalia; order Rodentia; family Muridae; genus Uromys; species Uromys caudimaculatus. The sequence continues at coordinate 43,421,195 of CM052703.1, forward strand.
AAACCCTATGAGCAAAAGCAACTTGAGAAACATAACCAATAGCAGGCAACATTCCATTACATAAACCAGATGCTGCTCTAAATTATTGTAAGTCTCAAATTCCTTTCTTGAGATGCCTAGGAAATTTTCTCCTACCTTTATTTTTTAACTCACTTAGAAAGAGAAGCAGAAATTGTCATTTAATATATGGGATAGAAAGTGTTTTCTTCTAATTTGGGTATGGCACATTCATTTGCATAGTTTTAAGATTTTTTTGGAATGATTATGAAAGTAACACCACAAGCAACCATAATTATTCAGAGACATTTTGACTCATCCTGGTTCTTATCATAACTTTCATATGTAAGGAAGCTTGAAGATATGAGTGAGGATGGTTTATCCATAAGGCAGTGATGGATGGCATGTGTCTACTGGGCATGAATATATAATCTCTGTCTTGGTCATAACTGTTATGTACTATGCTCCAGTGGCTGAAGAGTTGCCATAATACATGTATTTCCTCACAGTGTGAAGACACACACACACACACACACACACACACACACACACACACACACACACACACACAGAGAGAGAGAGAGAGAGAGAGAGAGAGAGAGAGAGAGAGAGAGAGAGAGATTCTGCAACTGGTGTTATTTTATTTTATTTTTAGTAATAATTCTCTGATGCTTGAGGGTAACTGTTTCATGAGTGTAGATTTCATTCTTTCTAATGTTAAAGCTTCTTACTTCTAACTGCAAACAATACCTGAATATTCTAATTTCCATCAACTTCCACCATACCCCTGCTGTTTGGTTGTCAATTGGTAGAAATAACTATGAACCATTAATAGGTACATATTGTTTATATTACCATGTTAGTTGATGGAAAATCCCTTAATGGTTGAAACCTTATATTTTATAATACAATTATAGTAGGCAAGTAAAAAAAAAGAAACTTAAATACTTGCATAAGTTTGTATGTTTTGCATTTAGTATATATATAGGTGTATGCATAGGGAGTATTATGTATGTATGCATGTATGTATGTATGCATTATGGGTATGTATGTACATACTATGGCATGTCTATGGAGGTTAGGAAACAATTTGGGAGAGTTGTCTCTCTCCTACCATCATGAGGACCCTGGATATTGAACTTTGACCATCAGGTTTGGCTGCAACCAACTTTAACTTCTGATGTGCTCCAGGTTGTGTATGTTAAACACCACGGTCTCTAAATCTACTCCACTATGGGTATGGGTGCATCACTGGGCAACTACGTATGTTTCTAATATAAAACTAGACATTCTAGGATGTTTCTGATCTGTGTGCCCTGTTGTATTTGTGTCTTAGTGTGGCTCTGGAAAGATTGCATCTAAGAAGAGGGATTGATATTTACTGGGCAGATGGCACTGACTTTCTTCTGCTGTGTGCAGAAAGCAGAATTTGATTCATTTAGGAAAGGCTGCCTAAGTAGTCAGTGATGTGTATATGAAATAAATACATGTAATTGTATACCTATTATTGAGAAGTTCATGAGGTAAGGGATGAACCCAAGGAAAGAATGTCTGTAACTCAGCTATTCTGAGTAACAAAACTTCCAGTGATCTTATTCTTACTTAATGTCTCCATGGATAGAATATTACCATATTGATATTTCAAGGAGAGAGAGAGAGAAAAAAAACATAATAGGTAGAAATATCCTTAGCTGGGGTATATGAAGTAGGAACACCACCTCTATGAATGTACTCTTTCATAAGCTAGTGAATGAGCTTCAAAATGGTTGCATTTTCTAAATTTTTTCACCAGTAATGAAACATCACAAGGATGGACTTCCCCAGGGATATACTCTACACCGAACACCAAGTGTCACAGATGCCACAGTTTGCCGGAGGATTTATGTTTGCTGTTTTAGCATTGCTTGTCTTTTTTGATTTTATTTTTCTATAACAGATCAATAAATTTTACCTGAGAAATAAAGCAATTCTGTGGAAATCAATCTCTGATGCTGATTTATTCTGAGTGGTTTGCGTCAGTGTGTGGGAGATAGATAACTCACAAGCTCTGTCTGTAATTTGTCTGCCAATGGGGTCTTGAAGCCTGGCCAGACAACAGTTGTCTCTAATCCTCTTCTTTGCCTCATCCCCAGGGAGTCTTTATTCAGCTGGTCTGTGGAGAAGATTTGGGCAGTTAGCATTTGGGAAGAGGAAGTTAGAGAAGAAAGAAAGAAGGGGGTAGTGGGAAAGAGAGAGGGAGGAAAGAAGGAAGGGAGGTGAGGAGAGAGGGAGAAAGGAAGGGAAAGAGGGGGGAGAAGGGGGAAGAGCCGAGAGAGAGAGAGAGAGAGAGAGAGAGAGAGAGAGAGAGAGAGAGAGAGAGAGAGGGAGAGAGAGGGAGACAGAAGAAGTAAGAGCAAGAGAAAATTTTGGTTTAGTCTGATGAGAACCAATGTCTGCTGTGCATGTTAGGGATGGATGCTTCCAATCAGAATGAAATAAGCAATAATGGCGGGTTAGCAAAAGGTCTTGGTTCATTAAAGGAAATGTGGTCATTTTCTCAACTGAGGTAGAAGCTCACAGGAGGAAGCTCCATAAACAGTCGTGGGTGACTTCACAGTTGTCTTCTGCAGCCACTAACATTTTTTAATATAGTGAGGAAATGCAAAATAACAGCAGTCATCTTCCTTTTGTCTTCTAGTTCAACGTATGTAAACAGGCAGGTACGTAAACAGACCTGGCAGATCTAAGTCTTCAGACTTAGTTTCTTGGGGACACATTTAAAAATAATAAAAGGTACAAAAACCCCCAACAACAACAGCTCCCCCACCCCCCAAAACCTTCACAGGTCAAACTAGCAAAAGGAATGGCCCTTTAAAGGGCTTTTATCTCCTGCCCTTCATCTCAAATTGTCTTGTTTACCCTTCTGAATCCCGATCAGGCACCATTACTGCACTCAGTGTCCACAGCACTCTTGTGAAGGGAAAATTAATTCTGAATTACTGGCCCCATAACTGCCTGCTTTTTCACATTATCTGTCAGGAAAATAAGCAGACAATAGCCAGCTAAGTGGATTTCTGCTAGCTGCCATTCAAAGAAGAAGGGACAGGTGTTCAATGGGGGCTTCTTTCTTTCTTCAACTGCTATTTAACAATACATAGAGGAGGAGTTTAATTGCCTGCTCCCACCTGCACCCTTGTCATTTCTTGGTTTTATTGGTTTTAATGAAAATATTAAGTGCACTCTAGGAACAGCGGCAAAGTGACATTTTGATTGAAACACACAAGGAAAAAAATGTAGAACAGAAGCAGGCACTGTTACAACGCTAATAGAAAGTGAAAGAGGGGATATCTAGAACAACAGCTATTGTTATACAAATAGGTGGTCCTTAGATGAAGGACTGAAAAGAAATGAATGCAGTAAAGAGCATTTTGGCTTAGCTACTGAACTTTTAATTTTTTCATAGATGAATAATGTGCCCAGTCCATGATGCACTTTCTCTTATTAGATGTCCCTGAGGTAACATCTGCTATTGTATAAATATGGCTTGCTCCCACCAAAGCATGTGTTGAGGCTTGGTACTCAGGATAGTAGTGCTAAGACATATTGGTGATTTAGGGGGTGATTACATTTTTTAAATGGATTAGCATTTTTTCCTGGCTGCCGTGGGACTAGGCAGATTGCCTATCCTGAGAGTGGGTCTTTATCTGGCACATCATGTGTCTCTAGCCCACATTCACCCACTTTCCTTCTGCTTGTATGAAGCCCTTCCAGAAGTTAGATTTACACAACCATTATTCCAAATCAATCACTTTTCTTTATAAGTTACTAAGTCCCAGGCATTCTGTTACAGAACAGAAAATAGACTAAGAAAACATTTGTGGTCAAGCACAATTAAAATATCTTTTTCTTCTCTGGGATTGAAGCTAATGGAGTTTCTAGATAGAGTTTCAATTATTGACATGATTCATTGCATCTAAACTTGGTAAGAATCAATCAGAGCAGTATTTGCCTGAATTCCTTTCCTATACTCAAAGTATTAAAAAGACAAACAAAACATCTGCTTAGTGATCCTCAGAGCATGCAATGTCTTTGATATTTGTTACATTTTAGTCTTCTTCATAATAAAATTAACATGAATAATAAACACGAAATGAAGACTATCGTGTTCAAGATATATGCATACACACACATGTATAAATTACCCTTTAGAGCATAAACTTTTAGTAGAGAAAGTTAAATATCTAATAAATGCTACATCTTTTATTTAAAAGTTCAAGCATTTCAATGGTTATTGATTGAATAAGAGCAATGTGCCCATATCAACAAGATTTCTAACATATATATACATATATATATATAATATATTATATGTGTGTGTGAATAAACAATATATACATATATATATATGCTTTGTATATACATATACAAAATGAAGTTTTTCAAAATATATATTTAAATATTTATATTTTTCATATTTAAGATGATAATGCATATCATTTTCTTCAGTGCAAAGGTTTCCATTCCTCCATGATCTAAAAATGAGAAATCTGAACATAGTATAATGTTAAAAGATGACATAGTAATCCAAAGGACATTTGGCATATACTTGTGTATTTTGGGATTGTCCAACATATTTTCTCTGACACCTAAATAAATGGTCTCATACACAAATGAGAATCATTGTCCATATCAGAATACTTTGACTATGAGTTATAGACTATTCAGTTAAAAGTCTCTTAAATACACAGATTATCTTATGATTTATTTACAGGATACTTTGAGTCAGGAGAGTTCTACATTTAATACAACGAGTCACTGGGATTGAATTTAGAACCTTAAGTGTGCTAGGCAAAGCATTTTGCTACTGAGCTACAACTCTTTCCCCAAGAAACCAAAATATTAAGATATTCTTTAATTTCTTCTCTTTCCATCCATTGCCTTTGATTTGTTAAACTTCACTCTTACCACTATAAATTGGCTATAAGGCAAGAAATCAGAATGCTTCCTTTTTGAGAAAAGTCCAGGCCTAGTAAGTAACTAGTAAGTAACCTATGTCACAGGCAAACTGCTCATCTAATTCTTGACAAATAAAGTTTGGGATTTCCATTATTGACTTAGAGCAGTCATGACTCACATACTGCCACTGGTATAGCCAGCAAGTTTTGCTTAATACTCTCTACTGTCTATGTGATTTAAAACAAAACAAAACAAAACAAAAATAAAACCTAGCTCTACTTGAAGCATTGACTACTTCCTGCAGTAAAAATAAATTACTCTTATCATTGTTGATTTGAAACGACCAACATGACTTCACCAAAAGAGTTAAACAACAAAGAGACAGTTGGTTACTACATGCCAGAGAGAACTATCTTTAGCACACCCTCAAGTTGAAATCATTTTTCCTAAGCCTACCTCCACTTAATATTCAGACTAACATAGGGTTATATTAGAGAGAAAGAAGAAACTGTTGTTGCTGGGGATGGTACACCACTGGCCACTATGCTGTGTCTATGTACTCAACATGTAAATTCAGTGCTCTCTTGGTCTCAGTTACTAAGAAATTTGTTTATAACCTTTTTTGGAGACAATGTGATTTTTTCTGTAATCACTGCTGATCTAGCAGTGAGCAATGTATCACTCTCTTATGATTAGCCTGAATGGGGCAGCTATGCACAACTAATCGTGGGATGCTGCACAGAGAGGAGCTATAGAGGTAATAATTCTCAATACTCAAGGATGGTCCTGCATATAGAACACTAAGAACACTGCAAGGGCCACTAAGGAATGAAACAGATATTATTATTTTCTCTAAACCTAATGTGAAGGACTAAATTGTTGTAGACACAATAAAACAAATGGTATAAGGAAATAAAATCAGGATTAAAACCATCTAAAGGGCTTTCTTTGGCAGTGTGTTTTGGGGTTTGTGTCATACTCATGCATGAGTTTCCAGGAGCACAGTGCTCTGTTTTTAGGGGCTTTGTGGACCTTGTTACATTTTTCAGTGAATGTGAGTTATAGATAGTGTATTTTGGAGATAAAGAGATAGTTTTAAAGTAAAATACAAAAAGAATCGGTCCTGTATTTCATGCAGCCTCTCTCCTGCCTACATTCTGCCTCCCCCTTCATCATTCCCTTTCACTTTCTGAATCAATTTCAGATTATACAATTCCATCCGATTATCTCCAGCTCAACTACTGTCAGTTCAATTGGTTAAGGGGATTCTTTACCTCTGTTTTAGCAGCCTTGTTAATTGCTACAGGACCTGTAGCAGCATCTATCTGCTGTCTCTTACTTCTTTGAGCAGTGACACTATCTCCACTCTACTTATAAATGATAGAGACTTCCAATACAGAATGGCAGAAATCACATAAATGCATTTCATCTTTATAGTGAAAATGGAAAATATATCATGAGAATAAGAGGGGTGTCCCACAAGCTACAGATTTGTCACAGGGTTGGTAACCTTTTATACAGTAAATAAACTATAAGTAATTTATAATGACCAAAAAAATAACCAAATCTGTGCTTTTTAAGTTTGGGCCATGGGTCACTAGCTTTAAGATCTGGGAATGGAGACCTGCTGAGGGCAGCAGTTTTGGGGTCCATATTAGACCTGTCCATTCACAGTAACTGAGATGTCCATCTGCAATGTAGAATCTGAAACAATAGCACAGGATTCCTATGTGGTCCTGATACAGAACAAGATGTAAAAAGGGCTTGTTTCCATGATACTTCCAGGGAAATTGGTAAAATAGTAAAAATTCTAATGCATCTTAAGCATTCCTTCTACCGTCTATCTTTTTCTCTTTATTACCTTTTGACTCTCCTTTAAGCATGGTCATCTTCATTAAAGTCTTGAAAGAGCACACTCTGCCAACTAGAAGAGGTGAATTTCCATAAACAAATCAGCCCTTAATCATCAGTGACTTAGAAGGATGAAATCTTCTTTGGGGACATGTTTCATACGCAGTGCAGGTTATTTGGCAGCTGCTCACCATCTATCACTACTCTGGGACACAGGCTGCCAACGTGATTCCCTCATGCCTCAGAAGTCTCCTGCTGGAAAGAAGAAAGGCATCTGGGTATATTAGGAGCAGTCAGGAGACTTTCTTGACACTTACTCCTTCTTGTATCTCATCTAACTGTTCCAAGTGCCAGACCAAAACCACAATCCTACCCTCACTCAGGGAAAGGAAAGGGAGAACAATATTGTTCTCCTCAAGAGAAGTAACAACCACAATGGACACATGGAAACACTCGTTTTCCTGGAGGCCTTTAGTAGCACAAATCAGACAGCCTCTTTCCCCACTGTACTTGCTTTACAGAGAAAATAAAGTCCAAACACCGAAAATTATACACCAGGCAATAGTGGATACAGTTTAACCTCATTATTCACTACAATTATGCTTTTTGTGAATGCTGAATGATTACTTTCAGGGGAAATGGATTTAGGTCCCTCTGAGACTCTAGGTCAGGACATTTTTCTTAGTCAAGGTACAGCCTTATTCTGGTGTGGTTCCAAATATTATCAATTTGTGATCAAGCATTCATAAACTTATGACCTAATTCACTGTGACTGAGCAAAGCACAGACTATGTGTCTTGAAACATTCAGCACTGAGCTGGAGCTTGAAGGTTACGTAACTAGCAAAAACAGACCACAGACCCACCAAACGTGAATGCAGAAGTGAGTGGACTGCAGGCAGGATGCTTAGAGCGTGGAGGCTGACGCAGGAAAGCTGGGGGCTACCACCTCTGCTTTCACTGGGATTTGTGAAGGAGGCAACTCAAATTTTGTCCCTTTGATTGTACCACAATGACCGTGGCAGTACTGTGAATAGTGATGTAGGAACATTTAAGCTTAAGGAAGAAGCAAACTGTACAAATGAAATCTGGGGGGGTGGGGGGGGGTGAATTGGTTATCTACTGAGTCTGTACAAGAAAAACCAGTTCTCAGTTTCACACTCAACACAGTGGTTTGAGGATCTATGAGCATATTAAAGCATTTCTACAATGGATATTGCTCAAGGCTCCAGACTTCAGCTCAATTCTGATATGATTTAGGGCTGTTAACGTGAGATCTATAGCTTGGAGATATCTAGCTCACTCCTCAAGAGCTCTCCTCACTTTGTACTACCGTGCACATTGAGGGTTGCCACTTATTCTTCTGATCAACTTCCCATGACCTGGGTCTTCTATTACTTCATTCTTAAGTTTAGCATGCTGGGACAGCTTGCAGAACCAGGGAAACAATTTTCTTACTTTTCTAGTTTTGTTTATGTTCTTCTGATAATGCACTGTTGAAAAGAGCAACTTAAAAGACAAAATAGTGTATTTTCGTTTATAGGTTACAGTCTGTAATCGATGCAAGTAGGTAAGAATTTAAGCAGGACTTTGAAGCAAGAGCCACAAAGGAAGCTACTGGTTGGTTCCTGTGAAGGTCTATGCTTAGAGGTCTATCCTTTTTAGAGCCCAGGAATGTTGATGCTCTCAGTGGCTGGTAACTCCTACAACAATTAACTATCAAGGAAAATCCCCATAGCCATGCTGATAGGCCAATCTAATCTAAGCAACTCCTCTGCCAGATGACTCTAGGATGTGTTGACAATCCACCACTAACTAGGACACTTAGAGTTGCCATTTATGAAACAGAGGATTATGTTAGGAAGGATTCCCTAAAAGAGACAAATGGAAAGAATACATAGGGCAAAGCACTCTGGATGTTCATAGACCTTTCATGTGCTTTCCAGGTGCAGTTCCCCCTAAAAAATTCTTCATACCTTGCCCTTGGGCATTTACAAAGGCTTATTTCCGTTAGAGGTCATTTCTTTACCCTCTCTTTATGTGAGGTCCAGAGGTAGAGTCAAAATGCATAATCCCCTAATTACATGGTTGATTCACTTGGCAATTAGAGTCAATAATGAGGCCATTCAGGATCCTGCAGAAACTAACTCCTTAGAACAAATGATGCTCATATTATCGAGAACATTCCTAAGAGATTAGGAGACTCTCTTTCAGACAGTCCTCTTGCTTAGGAAATTACAGAGGTCTTAGGAGCCAGTATTCAGGAACCAGGGTAAAATCTAAATATTAGTTTGTGGCAGTGCTATATCCCCAGTCCTAAGAACATGGTTCTTATACCACAATATCATACTTTATACAGTCTGTGTCCATCATAATTCTTGACTTCCAGAGTGTCTGTTGGAACTACAGATTAGCATGATCACTCTTACAATTTTCATATGGAAAGGTAAATTTTCTTTCTTCTTGGAAAATACCAGTGTTGATTTTCAGTTTAATCTTCTTACTACCCAGTACTATCAAGTCACTAAAGATCTCTAAATGTCAGATTCATCATGTATACATGGAAATAAATACCAAAGGTCAGGATGACTGAGGTAAAAGTAAATTAAAAAAGAATATAAGACAACCATTTTGTTACCTAGCCTGTTAAGAGGTTTAGTCATGAGGACTAGTCACTCTAATCACTGTTACAGTGGCCACCAGAGAGAAATAAGTAGACCCTGTGAATTTATCGTAGGTACATAATACAAACTCATTCACTGAAAATTCATCCTTTTAATCACTCAGTTTTAATTTGTAGTGCATATACAACATGGTAACTATTAAAAAAAAATGTAGAAACAAATATCAACCCAATCACATAAATGTAGAAATTCATATTTGTTAAAGATAGAGCAAACTGGTAAGTTTATGAAAGTCTGTGAAAAGAAGGTCATAGCTAAGAAAAAGTTTTAAAGGTTTCTTAAATGATGTGTCCATGTGTGTGTGTATATGTGAGTTCAGGTGCCCCTGGAGTTCAGAAATAGACTACTTATCTTCTAGGTTAGGAACTATAGTTGCTTGTGAGCCATCCTACATGGGTACTGGACACCCACTGCAGTCCTCTACAAGAGCGGTACACTTTAAAGCTGAGCCATCTCTCCAGCCCAGCTAAAGTAATCTCTCTGGGAACACCAGAATCTAGCACATGAGGAAAATGTAAAATAATTTTGGTAGAAATTTTGAAATTTTTGTGTTGAAGTAAAAAACAATATTGTACATTTAGAGAAACGCAAGCTTTTTATTACTATGAAAATCTAGGGCTGCATGTCATACAAGAAAGTTGTGATCTGGAGACCAATATAAAAGAAGTCAATTCTTGATACTGGGATCAGGATACTCTGCATTTCTTTGGGTCACTGATTGAGAAGATCACTTAGAGATGCAACAATGAAGAAAGAGAGAACACTTTTCAAGTCATTACTTTAGTTCGTGGTCAAGGTGATCAGAAACTAGACAGTGATGTATACATAAGTAAAGGTTCACCAAAATGAGTAAAAAGAGAACTTTTAAATTAAGATACACTTGCTGGAGACACAAAAGCAGCAGAGAAGCGGGAATGCCTTCTGGTAGGAAGAGTGAAAGGCATCACATCTTCTCTACAAGGCTGCTGTCAGGCTAGGAAAACTGGAGGCCAGCTAGTAAAAGTGGAACATCTTGTGAAACATTTACAGTGCTTCTCTGGCTCTCTCTAGATTGCCCAATGTTTGAAGTTTCAGACAAAAATCATGAAAGTTGACTGTGTGCTTCACACTAGTGAGACCTAGTTTATATGAGCTATCAGTTATATGGGTTGTTTGCCATCACAGTTTACTTTGCTTAAGATGGTAGTCTGACTCCAGGACTAGTTACTAGAGCTAGTAAACTGACTTCTAGATCTAGGTACTAATAATACTAGTCTGATTACCTGAGCAATTTGTTATAATGTAGTCAACATACTTCCTATAATTGTTATAGATGGTAGGCTGAGTTCCTATGCTGGTTGCAATATCAAGTAGACTGACTTTCTGGGCTGGTTACTGTGGATAAAAGATGCATTTCCTCACATGGTTGCTATATTTAGGAGACTGAAAACCTTACATGATTGCATCAAGGGTAGACTGACTCCTGAGCTGATTGCTGTAGAATCTAGAGCATAAATAATAGACTGACTTCCTGGAGTGGTTGATATAGATGGTTGATTGAATGCATGGGCTGATTGTTGAAGATAGTAGATTGATTTTCTGCCCTAGTTAATGCACATAGTAAATTGACCTCTTGGATATGTAGACAACCTTCCTAAGACAGATGCCTGGTATAATGCACTGACTTATTAGAACAGTTGTTAGAGATAGTACACTAAGTACCAAGACTTGTGACTTCCTAGGATGGTTAGTTTTGTCAACTTGATAGGCTCTAGAATCACCTGGGAAGGGAGTCTCAATGACAGCCTAGATTAGGTTGACTTGTGAGCATTTCTGGGGGAGTGGATTATGTTAATCACATTAATTGAAGTGTGAGGCCTTAACTACAGCTGGTGGAATCATCCCTTAGATAGGAGATCCTGTACTGTATAAGAATGACTAAGGCAAGCTAAGTAGTAGCAAGCATGCCTTAATTTGCTGCTCTCTGTTCTTGACTGTGGTTGTGACTAGCTCCTTCAAGTCCTTACCACCTTAGCTTTCCCATGGTGAAGGACTGTACCAGGACATATGAACAAAATAAAACCTTCCTATATCTTGTCAGTGTTTTTATCCCATCAACAAGAAACAAAACTAAAACCACTGTAACAGTAGGCTGACTTTCTGTGATGGACCCTAAAGATAGTATACTGACTTCCTATGCTAGTTGCTAGGCATGATAGGCTGATTTTCAGGATGGTTGCTACAGAGACAGGAGTTGATAAAATGGAGCATCTTTTATTTAGTTGAACTGCCTGAACTCACAGTTATCATTTGAAGAAAAACTTACTTCTCCATCCCTTTCACCTATGCCATTTAAGATAGATGGGTTTTTTCTTACTGTCTTAAAAATACTTGGCAATTTAAGTTGGAGCAACAAATTAACCAAAGTTTCTGATGTGATTCTGAGTAAAATAGATGAATGCTTAAAGAGTCAAAACTGTTAGCAGACAAGGAAGCTTGGCAAAGCTGCGGCAGTATCAAGCTAGTATGCCCATCGTCTTGGTCATCTGTGCTTAGCAGAGTAGAGACTAATGACAAGAAAAAAAGAAAAAGAAGCAGGGAGGGATGCCTTCAGATGCCTAGTGAGTAAGATCCTTTACCCTGAGAATTGCTTTCTCTCAGAAAATGCTTGTGAAACATGACGTTAGGACTCAGTGTTATTTCCTGTCTCTGCCATGATAAACAGGGGCTTTAAAAGAAAAAAAAAAAAAAAAAAAAACAACAACAGAAAATAGAACATTTGCTAAAGTTTTGTTAATTTATAATATGACAATCGTGTCTATGATTGTTTGTTAACTGACAATATGCAATAATATCCTGTAGGACATGTGGATTCTTGTTACTAGACAGGCATGAGAACTGGTAAGCTTGAGCGAGCTCAGATCCTGTGAGTTCAGACCCTGTGAATCTCAGACTTGAGAAAAGCAGGAGTGGAGCCATTCCCTGCCTACTTCTACCTGCTCTGGAACATATAATCAGAACACCTCACTTAAAGGACCATGGAAATCAGTCATGTACCATAAAAACTTGGTGTTATCCATATTAGTGAGATATCTAAATAGGCCCTGAGAATTCAGCCAATGAGCTTCCCTTCCTGGGCAACCCAGCTAAACCCAGGGTGAGGGATGACAATATTCAGAGTCATTTGGCTCAAACACTGCTGGTCTTCATGGCTTTGCCAAAGCAGACCCCTCCAGATATGCCACGGGAGTAAAGGATTCATTTCTAGTAACTATCCACTGATTCCCAAAATAAGACCTATGGAAAGTTCTAGTTCAGCTAGCTGCAGACAGCTATGAGATCCTACTGCTTACAAAGAACACCCTACCACACCACCAAGGAAAGTACTTTAGACACTTTTTTCCATGTAGAGTGTCTTAGTCACTATTATATGGCTGTAAGAGACACCATGACCAAGGCAACTCTTTCAAAAGAAAGCATTTGGTTGGGGGCTTACTTACAGTTTGAATAGCTTAATCCACTATCAACAAGGGCAAGTAATATGAGGCTGGAAAAGTAGTTGAGAGCTACATCATGATCTGTAAGTAGAGAGCCAGAGAGGAACTGAACCTGGCATAGGCTTTTGAAACCTAAAAGTCCACTCCCAGTGACATACTTCCTTCAAGCCAAACCTACTCCAACAAGGCCACTCCTCCTAATCTTTGTTACCTTTTCAAACAGTTTCACTTCCTGGTGACTAAGCATTCAAGCACATAAGCCTATATATTCAAACCACCACATAGGGTAAGCTGATTATCTCTGGTGCCTTATTTTTAACATAGGGTTTAACACTGAATCTGGAGTTCACTAATCTGGCAAAACTAACAGGGCAGAAAACCCAAGAGCCCTCTAATCCAGTGGTTCTCAATCTGAGCCCAAACAACTCTTTCCTCCCTTAATTTTGCTTTCTGTTGGATACTTCATCACGTTATCTAGCTAGACAGGCATTAGCACCCTTGGAGGCCATGGAGGATGGAACCCTGACTCACATCAGCTTTACACTCCACTTTCTATTCCACTGGTAAGAGAAGCATCACAAATCTTCCTCCTTAAGCTTTAAAATACCACAGGAAAAGCTGAAGGCATCAGAGTTCCCTTGAGGCCCAGTAAAGGAAAACTACTTCTTCTAGGTCAAAAGAATGGAACCTGAATTCTATGTGTGGCCCTAGTGAAAATATGATATGCGGAACTGCTCCATTTATTAGGCTATTGTACACTATTGTCTCTTCCCTTAGGGATTAATCCAGCTGGGCCTGGCAATCATCTGGCCAGGAGACCATAACTCTGGACAGATTCTTGTGAAGACATGCTAGAAGATGAAAGGAATAATTATCCCCTTATGAGTCTTAGGAACCCCTTCACTCCTCCCCTGATATATTTGCTTACAGACTTTAACTCTTAAGCCTGCCCACTTTTCTTAATTCCAACATAAATATAACTTTTCTTTTTCCTTTGTTTTTAATATCTTTTTTGAGTCATTGCCCAAATTCCTAAGCATGCCTTCCCTGATATCCTGGCTCTTGCTACTTTTCTGAAGACCTCTTCCCTTTCTGCATCTACCTGCTGACCTCCATACTAATTTATAAAAGGCATTATTTTTCTCTCTTATTCTTCATCTTCTCCCTCTTGGCAGTTGTCGGGATGCACAGCTTGGTGTCCCTGTTGCTGTCGCTGCATGGGTCTTTACTACATTTATTTTATAAGGGAAAACATGAGGGAGGGAGGGAGGGCAAGAAAGAAAGAGGGAGGGAAGGAGGGATGGATTCTGGGACCCAACTTGTATTTTAAACTCAATAGTGTCTTTTTAATTTTTTTAGATTTATTTATTTTATTTTACATATATAAGTGTTTTGTCTACATCTATGTATATGTGCCACATGCATGCTTGGTGCCCTTGGAGGTCCAAAGAGGGCATCAGATCACCTAGAACTGGCATTATGGATGTTTGTGAACCACTACGCGGACACTAGGAACTGAACCTGAGTATTCTTGCAAGAGCAACAGTTGCTCCTAACCACTGAGCCATCCATCTCTTTAGGCCCCAAATTAATAAAAATTTGTCTACCAAGAACTAATTTTCTCATTTTAATTTTGTCACAGACAGAGGAGAAAGGAAAAAGAACCCTCTAGAGAGTTGACACTATCAATTTAATCCTTGATTGAAAACATTTTGAGAAGAGCGCTGCATTTCGAAATCGCATGATGAGAAAGCAACTCACTTTGGGGTTCACAGGAGGAAAATTAAGTTTCTCAAGATGAATTTTCATGAAGCAGGATGAAGTGTCAGCAACATGGGTCTTTACTACATTTATTTTATAAACGTTCTGAAAACTAAGCTCTTCTTTTCCTTTTTCTTCTTTTTTTTTGTTGTTGTTGCTGTTGTTGTTGTTAATTGCTGTGACCTAGTATGTGACTATCAGCACATAAAATCTGGGATAATCAGTTTGAAAACTATCATTTACGGTCTTCTATCTGAAGGAAAGATGATTACTGGAAAATATAACAAAAATAAACAAATACACATCCTTAGAGGATATTGTCTGGGTCATATTGTCTCTAAACTGTACTGCAAGGCCGCTTTGTCCCACTTCTGCCCACACCTACCGATGCGTCTGTATTCCTCACAGGGTCATGCTATTGCCCTTCTTGGAATTTCTCAATAACATGACACATGTGCAAGAAAACAGCTGAGCAGAGTTGTATGTTACCCACTTCTCAGTCTTTGCGTTTGAGGTGCAGGAAAAACAAAACAAAAGAAAACAAAACATCATGTTGGCGGGCAAGTTTTTCTTCATGCCTATCTCTCTCCTATTTGCCTCGTTCCTCAGTCTGGTAAAACTTTCTATTCCTAACTTTATTGACTTTTTTCCCACGTTTTGTTGTTGATGTTGTTGTTCGTTTCAGCTTTTCCCACAATAATTGCTTACTGAGCTTTACACCAAAGCCTCCTCCATTGCGATGCTTTCCTTGGTGCCCAGATTGACCTGGGTGAGCTTTCACATGTCTTTCTGCAGAAGTGTAAATTAGTCACTAGACGTTCTCCAAATTCTGTTTCCTAGAAACTTTTGGAAATTTCTTCTTTGATCAAAATTACTTTGTTGATGTGGTTAAACTGGTACTGTAACTAAATTATCCAAGTACCCTTCACTAGATTCAGTAATCTCTTAGAAAGGGACACAGAGACACGTTAAACTTTAGTGGAGAAAGCTAAATGATTACAGAAGCCAGATTAGAGTGACTTCATTCTTTTGTTACCATGGTTGCTAGGTTCAGAACCTGAACTCAGCAGCCTTTACAAGTAAGGCTTAGACACCTACCTTTAACAGCTGTGCTGGCTTTTTATGGCAACTTGACACAAACTAGAGTAATTTGAAAATAGGGAAACTTAATTCCTTTCATACAACATGACTATAGGGCATTTTCTTAATTAATGATTGATGTAGGAGGACTCTGCCCATGGTGGGTGATGCAACCCTTGGGCTGGTGGTCCTGGGTGCTATAAAACAGTAACTGAGCAAGCCGGTAGGCAGCAATCCTCTATTGACCTCTGCATCAGCTCATGTATCCAGGTTTCCACCAGGCTAGAGTTCCTGCCTTAGCTTTCCTCAATGTACTGCAACTTGAGATATATAAGTCAAGTAAACCCTTTCCTCCGCAAGTTGCTTTTGGTTATGGTGTTTCACCTTAGCAATAGAAATTATAAGACAACAGGCCAATTAAACAGATGAGTAATAATAAAAAGATCTAGTTGTTGTTGCCACACTGTGTAAAGGAACAAATGAATAGGCCCAGTAATTCCCCAGTCCTATTTGGATCCTGTAGGAGGCTTAGGTACATACAGAGCGAAAGAAGTATGTGTGTCTAAGCAACTCTGATCATAGTTTGGTCTCATCCATCACTGACCTATCATTGCCTTGGGTTTCTCCTATAAAGTGGACTGACTCCCAGGGTTCCCCTAAATCTCCTTCTGAGAGATAAGTTCAAGCTCTGCCTGGTACCAGGCTTCAGCCTTTTCCTTCCTTCAGCATGAGACTCCTGGGGAATTCCAATTTCTTGGGGTCTATTGTTTCAGTAGTCTGATAGCCAAAGTGATTACACTTTAAGACAGGAAGAGAACACACACCAAAGAATACAGGCAGAAACCAAAGCTGAGGTCAATGAAACAAATACTCTCAAGGCTCTAGCAGGGCTGAGACTCTGCCAAGACTTTTTATGCACATTTTAGCCCTTCTCAGAATCCTGGCTCTTTGTAACTACAAGATCATAATATTTGTAGTGCTTTAGAACACAAAGTTTGCAGGGTTTTATTACAGTTTCAGTAGGAACATAATATAACCAGTCTGTACTATTTCACGCCAGTGTCTTCATTTAACAAGTTTCTTGTGTTTTTGTGGTCATCTGTATATACGCCTTCCCACTAGATCGATGGAGTTGGAACACTGCCAAATCTAGCAGTACATCATGTAATGTCCTTGTCAGCCTCCTAAAATGTAATTCACCTATAGTTCAAGTTTTAAAGTGGATTTGAAAATGTCCTAGCTATATAGTACATGGAGCAATGAAAGAAAGACAGTTATGGTAAATTATTTCTATGTGTAAATAGTTTGGCACAATTATTCATATATATATTATACTATATATAATGTATTATATACTATAATATCTATATGTCAGCTCATATAAGTATATGGATGCATAGTAGATATGGTTATACTATAGTAGATATAGTTCTACTATATATTAGTGATTCAAACCCCATAGAGGCATTGCTGCCCATGAGATTTATTGATAGAATCACAAGGAAGTCTTGCTAAGTGCTGAAAACAAATCATGCAAACATATAATCATTTCCTGATGTTTATGAATGAGAATTCTTAGAATATTCACCACAATTAAAACAGTATGAGAATTATGTTTGCTTATTGGCTAATATGCTTAGAAAGTTTTGAAAGATTTTTACAATATAAAGGTCTGGTAAGAGGCTGGAAAGTCCAGTAGGATGATTCTTTGTGGGGTGGAAATACTTTGTCCCCTGAAGATTCCAGGGTTATCCAGTGATGTCCTTCTCTGCCTCTCTGTCCCAGAATCCACTGTCCTCATGACCTTTCTTTTACTGGTTATTCAGAGTCTCTTTTCTCAGATTCCTCTGTGGGTGTGGGTGGGTGTGGGTAAATATATTTATTTACAAGAAAGAAAGGAAGAATGAAAGAAAGGCAGAAAGAAAGAAAGAAAGAAAGAAAGAAAGAAAGAAAGAAAGAAAGAAAGAAAGAAGGAAGGAAGGAAGGAAGGAAGGAAGGAAGGAAGGAAGGAAGGAAGGAAGGAAGGAAGGAAGGAAGGAAGGAAGGAAGGAAGAAAGGAGAGAAAGAGAGAAAGGCAGAGAGAGAGAGAGAGAGAGAGAGAGAGAGAGAGAGAGAGAGAGAGAGAAGAAAACTAATTTTAGCTCTCAGTGCTTAACCACAAAGCAAATCTGAGAAGACACAGAACTTTCTCTGCAAACTTCGGTGGCTTATGTCTCAACTTCCCTCCAAAACAGACCAACACTTTAGTCTTCAGGTTACTCTAGATGTCTCTAGGTCCCTTCTGGTTTTTTCTTTGGCTATTTTGGGGATTTAGATAGGGTTAAATGTTATTTACAGGAGGATTGCTTTCATAGGAGGTTTTGCTCCACACCAGAACCATGCAAATTTTCTGAGGGGAAAGTCTCTTTCTTTCTTTCTTTCTTTCTTTCTTTCTTTCTTTCTTTCTTTCTTTCTTTCTTTCTTTCTTTCTTACAATGGTATTCAAATAAATCATGGGAAATTAAACTCCATGATATTTTGCATGCAGCTTCTCAGGCACAACTCTAAGTAGAGTATTTCCACTCTGGAAACTTAGTCATTTCTAAGGCCATGCAGATTCTGATCTCTGCATAACAGAGTGGCTTGTGTGAGGCTGCTAAGAAGTGGGAAGGGTCTGTGGCAGTTTTGCAAATGGATAGAAATACTAGTGGGCTTTCTTTGAACCTACCCAGGGTGTTAATTGCCCTCATTTCTGAAGGCAGCAGGGGAGAGGGAAGTTGGCAAGGAAGAGTGGAAGCAGCCAACCCTAGCTTCTCTTTTCTCTGTGTTCGTTTGAAAAGAGGATGAAACATCACAGAGAGATGAAAATCTTTTAGTTTGCCCTGAATCAGGCCAGCATGCCTGATGACTCACAGAAGGCATTGATGGGTACCACGTTAGAAGAAGAAAGTAACAGCAAGGGTAGGTTATGGACATATTGTTCTGCCTGTAAAATATCCACGTGCCTACTTGCCCCTTACAAAGAATGATTTATCCAGCAAGAACACCCTATAGGGAAGTAGATCAAAAGAGAAAACCAACAAGTGAGATGAAGCAAGGCTTCTCAAACTTTAATGTGGAAGTCTGTCTCCCCTGGCATCTTGGTAAATGTAGATTCAGATGGGGCAGCTCTGAAGGGGGTGTGAGGTTCTGCATTTAGAGCAAGCTCCAGTAAGAGGAAGATGCTGCACTAAGGTGCAGTCAGCAAATGGATTTCATGTGGCAGCATGTTACCTAGAGCTGACCCTGATGCCAAGTGAGGAGACTCAAATGATGATTTCATTTATTTTACTGCCAGGAAAAATATTCCGTTGGGAAAGTGGCAAATTTTTTTGCTTGGGTTGGGCAAAAAAAAATTGTGTGTATTCAAAATATGATGTTAATTTATTATCAGGGATAGCACTTATTAAGTTCTGACTCATTCTGGCTGCTCTGCAATAATTCAGCTTATTATGGGTTAGAAGGTGTCAGCAGCTGTGTTATTGATGTTTATGCAATATTTCCCACAAACAATTATTATAAAACTACTACTTTATATAAGATTTTTATCTTGATATTGTTTTGGATATATTTTAAATCTATGGGTCTTGTTCGATCCATAAAGTAATAAACGGACATCTATTTATATTTGTCATTATGCTTGACTTCTAATGTATTTTACTACAGTTTTTAATATGTTTCAATAAGAAACCACAGAGGTAAAACAAGCAATTTGTTCTTTGTTTTGTAACTACATTCTCTGAAATGCAAGTGGAAATTGGTAGAAGGCCAAAGATTGTCATTCTCTGGGGTATGAAATGCTCTTGAAAGCAAATAAGTAAAATGTCAGCCGATAGAAGTTATGTGCTCCAGCTTG
Organism: Uromys caudimaculatus; assembly: GCA_028551405.1. Taxonomy (NCBI): domain Eukaryota; kingdom Metazoa; phylum Chordata; class Mammalia; order Rodentia; family Muridae; genus Uromys; species Uromys caudimaculatus. Next base: position 43,440,852 of record CM052703.1, read on the forward strand.
ATTTCTGTTGCTATAAAATTCCAAGCAAAAGCAACTTGGGGAGGAAAGAGTTTATTTGACTTATTTGTTCACATTACAGGCCATCACTATGGGAGCATTGGTTTAGAACTCAAACAGGAACGTGGAGGCAGGAACTGAAGCAGAGACCATCAAAGAACATTGCTTACTGACTTGCTTTCCAGGACTTACTCATTTTTCTTTCTTATATAAGCCAGGACCACCTTCTTGAAAGTGACAGCTCCCTTATAGTGGGCTGGCTCTCCCACATCAATGATTAATCAAGAAAATTCCCAATAGATATGCCCACATGCCAATCTAAAGGAGACAATTTCTTAGTTGAGGCTCCCTCTTCTAAGGTGATTATAATTTGGGTGAAGTATTTTGAAGATATAATAATTCAGTTGGAAATAATATAAGAAAACTCTTTCTAGGTTTTTGGTAAATATAATTATTATCTTAACATGTAATGTCAAATTGATCTTTAAAATTTAGCTGACCCTTCAAGGCAATCTCTTCAGTTATCTCAGTCAGATTTTAACGATACTTGGGAAAGTGGAGTTACCTTTGGATTCTTAGTCTTTGTTCTAGTTACTTTGCTATTGCTGTGATAAGAAACCATGACCAAAGCAATTTACAGAATAAAGAGTTTATTGGGGGTTACAGTTTCAGAGAATGAGTCCATGGCCACCATATGGGGAGCATGACAGCATGCAGGCAAACATGGCGCTCAAGCTTAGAGTTTACAACCTATCCACAAGCACAAGGCAGAGAGAGCTAGCTGGGAATGATGTGGTGGTCTTTTGAAACCTCAAAACTAGTCCCCAGTGACATATCTCATCCAATACCTTCTAATTCTTCCCAAATAGTTTCACCAACTGGGAACCAAATATTCAAACATTTGAGTCTAAGTTAGCTATTCTCATTCGAACCATCACAATCTCATTATTAAATTTATTTAGAAACAGAAAATAAATTCAAGGACAATTTTATTAAGATGGGGGGAGAGACAAGGCAAGAAAGCTGAAAATCCTGGCATCTAACCTCAGAGGGTTGGGGGTGGGGTACATATAGAAAAGGAAGAGAGAAAGGCATACCTTTTGGGATAGAGTTTGAGCATGACCAAAAGAAACTTCTAGAAGAAAGAGTCTATTTTGGATTATGGTTCTAGAGGGATAAGAGTCCCATCATGATGTAGAGCATGGAAAGAGTAGCGGGAATCTGAGAGAAGAGATCACATCTTTAAATGTAAATAAGAAGAAACGAGGTCAAGCTGGAAGTAGGGCAACACTATATACACTATATACATTTACAGCCTGCTCAAGGTGGCATATTTCTTCCAGAAAGGCCACACATCTTAAACTACCCCAAGCAGCACTACTGACTGATCACTAAACTTTCCAATGCCTGAGCCTCTGGAGGACATTTCTCCTTCAACCACAGCAGGGTCTAAGAAAGCTGCCATATTCAGCAATGGAGGTTAGCAAGCAGCAAGATGGCAGGAGATTGAGAACTCATAGACAGAGTGAGAAAGGCCAAAGTTTTAGAAAGGAATGCTAAGACTTTGGTCAGTCTTTGAAAGAAAATGATACAGAAAGATGGAAGAGGAAAATGTACACCATCCTAAATAGCCTCTGAGACTACCAATATCTGTCCAGCTACCTAACATTAACATTTACTCAACAGTCTCCAATTATTTTGTCTTGAGTTGCATGTAGAAAGTTTACCATGAATAATTAGATTTACAGTAACAATTCCTACTCTACTTAAGCAAATACTCCTACTAAAGGGCATGCAGTGAAACAAGATCTACTTTGACTGAGAGCCATTCTTCAAAAACTGAATAAATAAAAGGATATTAAATATGAAATAAATGGCAAACAAAGACATTTGGTGACATAACAGATAAGACTTCTTCAAGATTTGCAAGAGAATCTATATCAGGACACTGTGGAAGAAAAGTCATTAATAACTAATTGTGATGGCTAATCTTAGTCATCAACTTGGCACACCTGGAAAGAGGAAATTTCCATTGAAGAATTGCCTCTATCAGATTGGTCTATGGGGATGTCTATGAAGCAATTTCTTCATTGCTGATTGATGCAGAAGGGTCCAGCTCAGTGTGCGTGTTACCATTGCTAGGAAGGTAAGCCTGAAAAGTATATATAAGAAAAATAGATAATCCCAGGCTCATTTTCTAAATGGGTCTTTTGTTTTTCTCTTTGGTTTTTGAATCTATCTATCTATCTATCTATCTATCTATCTATCTATCTATCTATCTATCTATCTATCTATCATCTATCTATCTATACATATTCTGGACATCAGTTTTCTATCAAATTTATAGCTGACAAAGATTCACTCACATTTTATGGGCTTCCTCTTCACCTGGTTGATTGTTTCTTTAATTGTGCAGAAGTTTTTTGGTTTTATGAGAACCCACTTGTCAACTGTTGGCCTAATTCTTGAGCAAATGAAGTCATATTTGAAAAATCCTTTCCTACATCTATATCAGGCCATGTACTGCCTATTTTCTACTAGCAATTTTGGTGTTTGGGGTTTTAAGTTTAGGACCTTGATCCATTTTTGAACAAGGCATGAGTATAATTTCATTCTTCTGCATGTAGACATCAGTTTTTCCAGCACCACTTGTTGAAGATGTTTTTTCTTCAGCATTTATATGTGGTATTTTTGTCAAATAATAAATGACAAAAGTGTGTAATTGTATTTGAGTCTTCAGTTTTGTTCCATTTGTCAACATGGTTGATTTGTGCCAGTACCATATTGCTTTTAATACTCCGTACTCTGTACTCTGTATTGTACTGAAATCTGGAATACTGATCATTCCAGCATCATTCTTTATGTTCAGGATTGTTTTGACTACCCGGGATCTTATGTGGTTCATATGAATTTTAGGATAATTTTTTTTCCATTTCTGTAAAGAATGAGATAAGGATTGTGGTTGGGGTGTGTTGAGTCTGTAAGAGGCTTTTGATCAAATGGTTATTTGCATAGCATTTGTCCTTATACTCACAGACAAGTGAAGTCCTTACTCCTTGTCAAGGAAACATCTCTCTGTAGCAGATGGAGACCATTACAGTAAAACCAATGCCACAAAATACAGAATTGTGGAGCCCAGTTCCAACAGAATAGCCTGTAATACAACTTCTGCATCTAAGTCTCAGGGATCATTGAGGAAGAAAGGGTTGAATAATTCTAAGAGCCAGAGTACAGTGAGTTTCCTTTGACATTGTCTCCTATGGATGTCAGCAGCAACATAATATCTCATCAAAATTGCTGCCTAAATGTGAGCTGAACAAGGACAAAAATAGACATGTTCAAGTAGACAAGGGAAAGCTCAGGAGGCCTCAGTCCCACCTAAAAAACCACAGGCCACCAAGGAATGTTGAGAGTAGGAGAATTAGTCTTCTCCAGGGAAGATCACACTGACTGGTTATTCAATATCAATGGTCAGCCCTGAGAAATGCATATATGTAATATATATATATATATATATTGGTTTTTCAAGGCAGGGTTTCTCTGTGTAGCCCTGGCTGGCCTCGAACTCAGAAATTCGCCTGCTTCTGCCTCCCAAGTGCTGGGATTAAAGGCATGGGCCACCACTGCCCGGCTCACATATGTAATACACAGACTGAACAGGTTGTGTTTAGAGATGTATACATACACACATACACAAATACATATATAGCATATATATGTGCATATGATAACAATTTATGAATAAAGAGGCAAAGAATTTGAAAGAAAACAAAGAAGATACATGGGAATGTTTGGTGTTGGGGGTGGGGGTGAGAAAATAATGTTAACTATATAATAATCTCAAAGGATACAAGTTACTTTAAGAAATGTAGCTGCCTAGGAGCCTGGGAGCTTGCCAGGAAACAGTGTTCCTCTAATACTGGTTTGCTTCAAGCTCCTGCCTTGAGTTTCTGCTTTAACTTGCCTCCATGATGGACTGTAACTTGGAAAGAGAAGTAAACCCTTTCCTACCAAGTTGCTTTGGTTGTAGTGTTTATCACAGCAATAAAAAAATTAAGTACAGTATAAGTAAGTGGAACCAGTCCCACTAAGGAATTTTCACAAGCATGTACCAGAAGACAAAACTGCTAAGTAGCAGGAATTCTGTACTCAAATATCACAGAGCTGCAAACCAGCACTAATGGCCAAGACTGCATGTATTTGCATAACCCTGATTTGCATGCTAGGGATTGCACAACTGGACATTAAATGCACAGCAGTTCACAATAATGCCTCAGAACTGTACACCAGACATTCTAGACACAACTCTTTAACAAGATATAAATAAAATACATAAAACTATATTCAGGGAAACTTACTCTAACCAAAAAAAATACTTCCTCAGAGATTCCATCACCCCTCACAAGCTGTTGCCAATGATATAGACAATACTTTATAGTCAGCCTTTTAAAGGTATATTTCTTAATCTTCTTAGGGTTAATTAATTTATTACCCACTGATCCCTTTCCTGCTACCAGTGGATGTCAGTTTATGGCAGTTAGGGTTGGAGTCTGTTGGACGATTGGATATTTGAATTCCAGAAACCCTTAGATGTGAAGTTACAGGAATAGCATGGTGTGTGTGAGTGTGTGTGTGTGTGTGTGTGTGTGTGTGTGTGTGTGTGTGTATGTGTATTTGTGTGTATGCTTATAAAATAATTGCTGAAAATTAATTATACATAAATTGAGTACCATTCCAGCCCATTTTAAGTCTCAGCTGATTTCCCAAGGCACTATACAAGTGCTATTATCTTCACACATACTTAGATCAAGGGTTACATAACCAACTTTTATAAAACATTTTTCTCTTAATCATCAAAGCTTAAAAAAACATGGAGTCTTAATTCCTTTCCCTGATTTCTGGTTTGATGGGATGGTTCTCACTTGCTCTTCTTCAAATATTATAGTCAGAAGTCAAGTAGGGCAGTCATCTGTGGGCTTCGGAGGATACTGTGGGAGCTGACTCACAGTCTGTGTCATTTCTCTAGTCTACATAGCAGGATAATACACCTTTTTGGGAGATTCAGGATTTCTCAAATTGGATATTACAACGAAAAAGAAACAAAAACCTCCTGGTCATGTAAAGTTTAGTCTTGAATTTGCACCTATAACATATTCTGTTGGTTAGTGGGTGAAGTATGAGCATATCAAATATGATTCACTGGAGACTATTTCTAAAGACTTCTATCCTAAGTACTAGTACAAGTTTAAATTAGATAGTATTGGATAGTATTAGTAGACATTTAAGGAAATAAACAACATTTTGTTCTGGCAGAAGCACTGTGTGGGATAATTAGAAAACACTGATCTGTTTGGAAGCAGAACAAAGAGAAGAGGAACAAAGGGCAAAGCTAAGATTTAAATAAATAAACAAGTAAATAAATAAATACTGGTGTTAGTGACCACTATCTATGCAAGCAAGGACTTTAGATGAGTTGTTTATAATTTTAAAAAATCCATAAAGGACATTTGCAGGGTAACATTATCAATTTGACTGTCTAAACCTCGGTTAACAGCAAGACACACTTGAGATGGAAAGGCCAGAATATAAGGCTGCCTTTCCTCGTGAATAAAACTTTAAAATAGTCTTTATGATGGAGAAAGTGGGAAATGGGTCGGGAAAGAGAATGAATAAAGTAAAACACAAAACAAAGTTACAACTTGGATGGTGTCCTTAAATGGTGTCACAATCTAAGATGCTCCACAGAAGCAGAAACAGGATGAAGTATAAGAATTAGTACACTGGCTGCGGTAATCAGAAGTTCAAAACTGAAGGAACCTCAACTTCCAGAAAGTCTCTTAAACAAAGATGTTCAGAAAGCACAAATTGGGTATATTTTGTCTCTTTAAAGGGAAACAGAGCCTGACAGTGGCAGAGGATTGGTCACTCACTAGGCCATCATGACACCCCTGCACTTTGGGGTCCCCACATGGTCTCCATTTTTACCTGGCTTTCCTTTTCTTGCCAAAATTGTCTACATAGTGTTGAATAAAAATAGTAATAGTTTATGTACATGTCTTTTTAATTAGACCTAAGAAGAAGGTTTCTAATATTGTACACTTGAGTAAGGAAGTTCAATTCCCAGATAAGTCTGTTCTATGACTACATTGCCCTGCCTTCAGTTCATCATATGGCTTATACGAATAGATTTCTTTTCTTAAATTTACATTCCAGCCATTGCCCTCCCTCCTAGTTCCCCTCCTACAGTTCCTCATCCCATTCCTCCTCCCCCCTGTCTCAGAGAGGATGTTCCCCTACCACCAGGCCTCCTCCCTCCATGGGACCTCAAGTCTCTTGAGGATTAGGCACATCTTTTCCAGTGAGGCCAAACCAAGCAGTCCTCTGCTGTACAAGTTTCGGAGGCCTCTTACCAACTTGTGTATGCTGTCTGGTTGGTGACTCAAGTCTCTGGGAGCTCCCAGGGCTTCGGGTTAGTTGAGACTGTTGGTCTTCCTATGGAGTTGTCCTCCCCTTCCATTTCTTCCAGCCTTTCCCTAACTCAACCATAGGGCTCAAAATATCAGTCCTATGGCTGAGTGTATCTGGATATGTCTCAATCAGTTGCTTGTTTGGCCTCTCAGAGGACAGCCATGCTAGGCTCCTGTCTGTAAGCACATCATAGCACCAGTAATAGTATCAGGTGTTGGTGCCTCCCCATGAGGTGGATCCCCAGCTGGGCCTGTCACTGAACTGCCTTTCCCTCAGTCTCTTCTCCATTTTTGTTGAAGTCCTTTTAGACAGGAACAATTCAGAGTCAGAAATTTTGACTGTGGGTTGGTTGTTAACCCCGCCCCTCCTCTTGAGGCCCTGTGTATCTACTGGAGGCAGACTCTTCGAGTTCCCTCTCCCCACTGTTGGGCATTTCATCTAAGGTCACTCCCATTGAGTCCTGAGAGTCTCTCACTGCCCAGGTCTCTGGTACTTTCTAGAGGGTCTCCCCACCTCCCATCTTCTGAGGCTGCATATTTCTATTCATTCTGTCAGCCCTCTTCTCTTCTCTCCTGTCCCCACCCCCATACCTGATCCTTTTCCCCCTTTCCCTCTCCCACTCCCCTCTCCTACCCAAATGCCTCCCTTCCTCTCTCTCTCATGATTATTCTCTTTCCCTCTACTGAGTGAGATTGAAGCATCCTCACTACGCCTTTCTGCTTGTTAAAGTTCTTAAGTTCTGTGGGTTGTATCCTAGGTATTCTGTAGTTTTGACCTAATATCCATTTATTAGTGAGTACATACCATGCATGTCCTTTTGGGTCTGGGTTACCTCACTCAGGATGATATTTTTTGGTTCCATCCACTTGCCTGCAAAACTCATTCTTAATAGCTGAATAGTATTCCACTGTGTAAATGAACCACATTTTCTGTATCCATTCTTCCATTGAGGGACATCTGGGTTGTTTCCAGCTTCTGGCTATTACAAATAAGGCTGCCATGAACATCGTGAAGCACATGTCCTTCTGGTATGGTGGGATATCTTTTGGGTTTATGCCCAAGAGAGGTATACCTGAATCTTCAGAGTAGGTATATTCCCCATTTTCTGAGGAATCGGCAGATTCATTTCCAGAGTGATTATACCAATTTGCAATCCTACCAGCAATAAAGGAGTATTCTTCTTTCTCCACATCTTTGACAACACGTGCTGTCACCTGAGTTTTTGATCTTAGCCATTCTGATTGGTGTAAGGTGGAATCTCAGTGTTGTTTTGATTTGCATTTCCCTGATCACTAAGGACTTTCAACATTTCTTTAAGTGCTTCTTGGGCATTCGAGATTCCTCTGTTATGAATTCTGTTTAGCTCTGCAGCCCATTTTTAAATTGGGTTATTTGGTCTTTTGTAGATTAGCTTCTTGAGTTCTTAATATATTTTGGATATTAACCCTCTATTGGGTGTGGGGTTAGTGAAGATTTTTTTCCCATTCTGCAGGTTGCCGACTTGTCCTATTGACTGTGTCTTTTGCCCTACACAAGCTTTTCAGTTTCATGAGGGCCTTTTTCAATTGTTCATCTTAGAGCCTGAGCCTTTGGAGTTCTGTTTGGGAAATTTCCCCGTGCCAATGAGTTCGAGGCTCTTTCCCACTTTCTCTTCTACTAGATTCAGTGTATCTGGTTTATATTAAGGTCCTTGATCCACTTGGACTTGAGCTTTATGCAAGGCGATAAATATGGATCTAGTACATCCAGATCACCAGTTAGACCAGCACCATTTATTGAAGATTCTTTCTGTTTTCCATTGTATGTTTTTAGCTTCTTTGTAAAAGATCAAGTGTCCATAGGTGAGTGGGTTTATTTCTGGGTCTTCTATTCCATTGATTAACCTATCTGTCTCTGTACGAATACCATATGGTTTTCATCACTATTGCTTTGTAGTAAAGCTTGAGGTCAGAAATGGTGATTCCCCCAGAAGTTCTTTTATTCAGAATTATTTCTGCTATTCTGTGTTCTTTATGGAAACTATCTATGGAAATTCCTGGACTTCCCAAGAATTATTCGAATTGACTCTCAATTATCATCATTTGTAATTCTCAATAAATAATATTTTATTTAAAATTAATTTAGATAAACAAATATACTATTTGAAATTTGTCAGCCTTACCATTTAATAATATTTCTATCTTAGTAGTGATACAAAATTATTTGAAAAGATATCTATTTGTTTTACTTGAGCTATAAGGAAATAAGATGAGAGCTCTGCTTTTACAATGTAGATATCAAGGTCTACACAAAATCATTGTGATGGAATATAAATCACATTGAGTAAACCTGTTATAAGATATTCTGAAAAGTCATGTTTTGTAGTAGAAAGTCTTTAATTTTTATAATTATTTCAGTTGCTTATTGCATTCTTTAATCTTTATTAACTTTAAATTGGCATGCAAAATAACAATCTTCATTGTAATGTTATCGTACATAAATCATTCTACTTTCTTCTTTTTCACTCCTACTATCATCCCCTATTCCCCTTGCTAAGCCCCACCCCACTTTCTGTCACAAACCTTATTACCCTCTCTGGCTCTCCCCATTTCAGACCTGTCCTCCTCTTTCATAGATCCCTTTCTACTTTCATGTCCTAGTCTGTCTGTCTATCTATCTATCTATCTATCTATCTATCTATCTATCTATCCATCGATCGATCGATCTATCTATCGATCTATCTATCTATCTATCTATCTATCTATCTATCTATCTATCTATCATCTCCATCAATGTAAATATAAATTTAAATCTAGATTTCACATATGATTGAAATTGTGGTATTTATTTCTCTGAATCTGGTTTACCTATTTACCCTATTCAATATACTATTTTGCACATGGCATTATTATTTTATCCTTACAGCTGAATATAATTCCATTGTGTATTTACACCATGCTTTTCCCTCTTCATTTATTGATGGACATTAGACTCTTTTCTTCTTTGGCTCTTGTGAACAATGTAGCAATAAACACTAAAGTACTATTATGTGCTATTAATGTGCTAAAACACATCTCTGTGCTATGCTGGCTTAAAGTCTTACAAGTTGATTCCCAGAAGTGGTGTGGAGAGTGTTCTTTTGACTTATATCAATTATACAGATAGTGAAAAGCAGAACTTCACTAGAAATTTGAGATCATTACCAGACTCTTACAGCTGGAGAATTAACTCCTCTAGTGTGAGGAGCAGTGGAGTAGAGTAGGGGTGGGCTAATAGACCAGGTCTGCATTCCACCACCTTAGGAATCCATCAAAGATGTTGAATGGTCTGAAGCCATAAAATAATTGATTATTTAGCATGGCCACACCAGGAAAGAGGAGGAAACCCAGAATCCTTGGGTTATTGACAAGAGTTCTTAGGACTATACAAAGAATTAGGATGAGGTCAAGTGTGCATGGTCAAACAGTCTTGGTCAAACTGTGGTCTGGTGGATCACAAACTGGATTGTGGAGTCCTATAGATTCAGGGTAATCATTATTTTGGGCAGCAACTCTGTTGCCACCATGAGATGCTCGGTACTGCTTCAGCAGTGGCTTTGATCCGTGGAAGGATCTGCCTACAAGGTTTACTATTCTTGCAATCTTGAAACTATCTAGGTTTCTCTTTTAATCGTTTTTAGGGTCCTGGAGATTAAATCCTAGGCCTCAGCCAGCAGTACCACCTAGCTACATCTCCAACCCTTCTTAAATTCAATAGATGAATAAATAATAAACAAACAAACATAAAAATTAACAAATAAGCAAACAGAAGCAATCTCCCTTTTAATTTGAGGGTTTGAGTAAATGATCCAACTTGGCCTTGAACTAGTTTTAAAGTATAGGCAGGCATTAAACCTCCTGCCTCAATCTCCTAAGTAGCCGGGCTTATCAGCCTAAACCACTGATCTCCCTCTCTTAGTTGCTTTGATCTCAATGGTTCAGCACTTATGAGGGTAAGTTATGTAATATAGGCTAACCACCTATCTCTCTCTTACCCGTGTTTACATAATGCTCCTTAAGTGATCAACACAACTATGTGCAGAGTGGGGCAGAAGTCTGAAAAACCAGCATACACAATATGAAGGCAGAGGGGCCAAACCTTTATACATTTTTTTGAAACCATTGTCCTTCAAATCTTCCAGGCATCAGTGAAAAATCAGTGCTTTAAAGACAGGAAAAGCTTTCTATATGTCCTTGCTACAACGTCCAGATTTTTTTATTTCAACTCTCTAAAAGAAGTATATTATATTAGGTGGACTCATTAGGATCTTGAGAATTTAATTGAAGTGCATTTTTGGGGGGCAAATCAACCACACACTGGTGACACACACACACACACACACACACACACACACACACACACACACACACACTAATGGTGTTTACACAAATTCTTAGTTGCAATGAGAACTTGTTGCCATGATTTTGATGGGCAGGGAAATCATGCTGTTACTGTTTGGTCTATTTGCTTTTGTTAGGATAATATGACTTTCCTCTGAATTTTGTTTAAAGGTAAAAAGAAAAGAAAGCTAAAAGAAACTTGAAAAAGTAGTATTTAATAATCGATTACTATTTTTACCTGTTTTGTCAACTGCTAAGCAATTGCTGTACACTGTCTCACTCGCCTTCATCTCTCTCTCCTCCCTTCCCTTCCCTCCCCTTCCTCTCTCCTTCTCTTCCCTCTCCCTTTTCCTTCCCCCCTCTCTCTCCCTCTCTCTCCATCCCCCACCCCTTGGATGCTTTATTCTCTGCCTCTCTCTAGAAGTGACTGGCTTAGCTTTTTCAGAGCTATTTGAAAGTAAGATACAGACATCATGACATCTCATTCTTAAATAATTCATCATGCACATCCCAAGAACGGCGTTTTCTTACATAACCACAGTGCCATTAACATAGCCAAGAAATTTAACATTGACTCGATGGGAAATGGTGCCTTTTGCCTTTCTCTGCATTAGAAAAGAGGTTGGGTTGGTGTTTACTGAACCTGGATACATTATCTTTCATTTTTATGTTCAGGAAACGTTTTTCCTTGTATCGGGGTTGAGTTTGATGTCTAATGCTGTCAATATTCTGCCAGTCCCTGAAGGTGAATTTTCTACTCAATTCCATTCAAAATCATTTCCCTTCTGGGAACAAATTATTGTAAATGTAGCAATTTATTCCTGTTCTGCCCCTAGAGTAGATTCAGGGTTAGTTGAACCTGCAGTGCCAGTCAGGCTCTGATGAAACACATCTGTTTGGTGTCAGCAGCTGCAGCTCCGCTTTGTTTTCAAAGAGAACAGGTTAGAGCAGAAAATGTTGTTTGTGTGTTTGATTTTTAACGATGTCCACAAGTAATGATAGAGGCAGATGTAGTACAGCATCATCTGTGATTCTACAGCCCCTTGGCAAAGTGGGTAAAACCAGATGGAACAGAAAAACATGAATCTTCTGTTCTTTAAAGATCCTGGATGATCGTCTGTCTTTGTGGCGTTGGGATACAGCGCAACAGCCTGGATTCACAGTAGTCTCTATGCGTTGTTCATCTCTGTAGAGATGGGTTTTATAATAGAGAAGGGCTACTTAATTATTTCAGTTACCCTCAGTCCTGAGTGGTGCTGTGGTATATACCTGTTATCTCAGCAATCTGAAGCCTAAGGCATGACACCCGGAAGTTGGTGACCAGCCTAGGCTACACAGCAAATCCTTTCCTCTGAAAACAAAACAACTCAAGCAACAACTACAGAACCAAAGAGAACAGTATAGAATCAATAGAGGTGGATACTTCTGAAATAAAGGCAACTTTGTGGCTTGTGTTTCCAACTAATAGGCCTGGACTTCTCTCAGAGCCAGCCTTACTGTACATTTAACTTGCAAATGTTGATTTTTAAATCCAGAGAAGCCTTTCATACTCCCAAGTGTGAACATTTCTGGGGAAATGTAGTCTCCTACCTAGACTTTAGCTGTCCTAACACCTGCAGCTTCTCCCACAACGAGAAGGAAGCCTGCATTTTGTTGCAGTCTTGTAAGACTTGAAAATGAATCCAAATGGTACTTTTCACTGTTTGCATTTCCTTCCAAGAATTGAAAATTGTGATAGGAATTTCAGAATCGTTTAAAGCTGAAAATAAAGAAAATACTTTGTGAAGAAATCTAACCCTATTCATAGACTAAGTGTTGAGGTCCCCACCATTGTTCTTCATGACTAAGGAAAATGTCTATAGGGTTTTTTGATAGTGCTCCTGATGAATATATACAGAATAATGGATGTTAATTTAATGTTTACCATGCATTATAATGCATTCAAACCAAAAGCACAGTTAAGGAGCAACAAACTTAACAAAGAGAGAAGACGCTTGTGGAAGTCCGTAAGGAAAGTAATCATAGCGGGAAGTGTTTATCTGTCAGTTTATATTTTATGTAGTTGGAAGATAATCTAAAGAAAAAAGAACAAACATTGTGACGAAGCTTAGAAATTATAATGAATCATTTCTAGAAAAAGGAAATAAAATATTTTTTTGCAGACCTACCACTACATGCACAACACCTTTAAAAAATAAAATACTGTTTTATAAATAAGTTTCTTCTTGAAATCAGGGCCAGTGCATTTCACCCCCACCTTGTTCTCCAGTCTCCCAATTAGTGTGAAGTAGCAAATACCAAGCGTTAATTGATGCACAGAGAGGCATGAAGCTCTACAATTCAGATCCAAAGCAAAAGTAGTATGTTCATTTTTTCTTTAATTTTGCATGGTCCCACACAGTGTGGACTGTGCTGCCTCACCTTTCTGAGTTACTCATTATTGAACTATGATGGTGTCACCATTTCATTTACTCCAGAAATAGCCCTACAAGATTCAAGTTGGTCTGGGAGACCTAGCAGCTCTGTAAGAAAATAGAACAGTAAGAGAGCAAAGGAAAGGCCATCAATAAAGTGTTATCTCTTTTTTGACAGACATGAAGTTGAACTAGAGGAAAACCAGTGTGAGGTGGTATAAAACACTTGGAGGTATGGTGGTTGGGCGTATCTACACACCAATCCCTCAGCTCTTTAGCTAACCCTATCTATGGGGGAAGTGTCATCCAGGCATCTCACAAAAAGATTTCCAGAAAGTCAAGGAAGATAGTAGCAGCTGGATATTGACCACAGAAGTGGAAGTTCTCAGTAACACCAGTGCTATGCTTCCCCTACAGGGGAAGTATCCTACAGGCACTTATTTTTTTTTTTTTTTAATTTTTATTTATTTATTTTTTTTATTTTTTATTTTTTTATTTTTATTTTTTTTATTTTTATTTTTTTATTTTTATTTTTATTTTTTTTTATTTACATTTCCGATGATTCCCCTTTTCTTTGGAAACCCCGTGTCCCCTCCCCCTCCCCGCCTCTGTGAGGTACTTATTGAAATGTGGTTTTGCTTAATCTTATTCTTATACCTTCATCTGATCCTTCACAATATCTAATACAGGTTTTTCTTTAAGTCACCCTTTAAATTTTTCATTTATTTATTTACCAACTTATTTACTTATTGCAGTGCTCAGGACTGAACGCAGGGCCTTACACATACAAGGCCCTTTAGTACTTTTTTTATCATTTGTTTTGAGGCAGACTTGCTTCATTGTTCAACAACTCTGTGTAGTCCAGGCTGGCCTTGCATTTTTCATCTTCCTGCTTTAGCTTCTTGAGTAGTGGAGGTTATAGGTATGTATCAAAACTACGCCTCAAAATGACTTTATTCATGTTTCCTATGATCGCCAAGTGAAATTTATCCCTTACTCTTCCTGTGGAACACCAGCGATTGTTCTTAGCTTGTGCTATATTGAACTGAAAATATTCTTGGGTATCTGCTTCATTATCACAATTAGAAAATGTAATTAAGAAATAGGTTCGTTGCACTAAAACAAATTTTGTAAGATAAAAAGAAGTAAGATGCTGTAAATTCATAGTGTTTTAATGCTTAACTGTCTTACACACAAGTGACACCTTGGAAACCTTTTACCCAGTGGATTTTCTGAATGAATGTGCCTAGAAAACTAAGAGCCACTGGGAAATCAAATGCCAGTGTTTCACTATAAATATTTACCTAGAAAAATGTAGATAATAACACATGTATTATGAGAAATATATTTTATTCATAGCATCAACTGGAGCTACGATTTGCAAAGAAAAATTCAAAGCACAAAATGATTGGCTGTATTTTCCTTTCCAACTGATTGTAGTGACTTTCCTTCAGGACTTTTTTTTCTTCAGCTTTTTATTATCTGATGTGAAGCTCCTGCATGTTAAACACGCGTTTTTGTATTATTTACAAAGCTAACGTAAGTCCCATGGGATTGAAATCACCATGGCTGAGTCTTTTAGTATTCTCATGGCAGGGAATATGTGCTTATCCCATGATGTGCAAAGTGGTTCCTCTTTTCTAACAGCCTGAAGATCTCTCTCTCTCTAACTCTTTATGCCTTTTCAGTGAATGAATCTCTTGTCACTCTCTTATTTTCAATTTGCTTTCCTGAACCATTGCCCAAGGCTCTTAGTTTACTGTCTGATTTCATCTATTAAAACACAATCTACATAAATTAAATGTATTAAAATTAAGTTTTTTGTTTTGTTTTTTGTTTGCTTTTGTTCGTTTGTTTGTTTTGCTTTTGGTTTTTAGAGACTGGATTTCTCTGCATAGTCCTGGCTATCCTGGAACTCACTCTGTAGACCAGGTTGGCCTCCAACTCAGAGATCCACCTGCTTCTACTACTGGATGCTGGGATTAAAGGCATGCGCCACCACTGCCCATGGGGGAGACCATGACAACTGGGCATGCCTGTGCCAATGGAAAAAAAGACACAAAGAGCAGCAAATGTAATTGAAGGGATTATTTAGTTAAAGCGTTCTCCCCTAGCTTTATTTGAAACCTAGACGTTTTAAACTAGGGTTTATGAAATTATAGTTCAAGATAGCATCAAAGTCTTATTGTTCAACTACAGCCTGAGACCAGCCCTGCAATAGCTCTGTATCAGTTTTAGAAGACATACCATGAATCCACATAAGAGACACATCTAGGGTCTATTTATTACAGTAACTAAGGTTGTAACAACAGTATTAAATGCTTCCATGTGGAAGGAGCTGTAAAATGAGCCACACTATTCTGTAATTGTATAGATGAGAAGCTCTGTCACCATGTACAAATATGTGATTAAATTTACCTGGCTACACAGAAGGGCAGACATCCACAGCTGCCCTTTGTCAGAGGTATGGATTGAACTGAAAGGTTCTCATTCACATTTTGAGTTAAAACTTAAAACATTATACTGACTTTAATATTTCTCCCTAAATGCGTATGACTTTAATTTCAAACTGAATGGAAGCAACAAAAACTAATCTCTAATGATATTTATGCAATATTTGATATGCGTAGAGTCTATGGACATGAGATAGCAGATGGTACTGATGTACACGCTGTTCCATCAAGGAGAGCTCATAGTAAGGAGCCCCCTTCTTTAGAATTCTAAACTTACTTCAAAATACCAGATTTAAGTTCTATCCCATATGATTTTGGACAAATCACATCCTTTTCCTGGCATATGCTTTGTAACCTATTCTACTATACAACCCCTTGTGTGTTTACATCCTACATATGAGAATTACAGCACCAGAGGTATGTGGCCATCATCACTTTCTTTGGGCATCTCATGTTCCTCCACAGTTTTTTTTTTGTTTTTTTTTTATTTCCCCCATTGGCTGTTTTCTAAAATGAGAAAGAGTTTTTCTATCCTAATTTAGTTTCTTTTGTTGCCTTAACAACTCAAGAGAGAACTTCTGGTCACTTAAATTTTTTCAGTCTTGTCAATAAACATCCAATGAAATCAAGCAAGTTTCCAAAGTTGTATCTTCCTGAGTAAAAGAAATCTACCCCCAGAAAGAGTTCCTGCAGAAACCAGGGAAGCAGCAGTGTTTCCTAACTCAGTATGTGTCTCCACAAAAACATATAATTATCTCATGAAAAATAAGACATTTGGGGAGATTTAGTAGAAGGAAGATTGTATGTATTCACTTGCAGGCACTGTTTGCCTCTAAAGTGTCTTAATTCCTTATGACTGGGAGAAATCTGCTGGACCAAGGAGTAATGGAGATGACTGCTGGGAAAACAGCATCCTTTTCTCTTTGGAGGTTGGGAGGACATGTCACGTCCCAGCCACGACTTCCCACAAGTGCTGCTTCTGTCACTGAGGAATTCTCTGGATTTTACCTTTCTGAATTTATTCTCAATGTTACATCTGTCTGAAATTTCATATACTCTGGAAAGAGAGTATCGTTAGAACTGTAATTCTGGGAATGTTTCTTTTTCCCTCAGTATTAACTCAGCCTTTGCCTCAGTATGGGAAGAACTCCAGGAAATATCTTGCAAATCCTGACTGGGATGAACCACAATCAAGTTTCTTACAGTGACAGTTGAAGAGGAGAAATCCAGCTGCTGACCATAGTTGTGCTGGACAGATCCACCTGTGAAAAACACTATGCATAAATATGATGGCTTCCACCCATTTCTTTAGAGGATTATTACTATATTTTTACCATTGTTTTGATTGGAATGTCATTTTTTATTTGTTCTTGAAGAAGGAAACACTGTTCTCTTTTCTTTTTATTGATGAGAAATTTATATAATATGGACAGATCACACTTCAATCAGCAAGCAGGAAACAGAGATAACTGATGAGAAATGGCTTGATTCTTTGAAACCACAAAGACTGACCCAGTGACACACCTCCTTGACCCAAGCCATCCTTCTTAATCCTTCCTAAATAATAATTCTACCAGCAGAGTGTATGGGTAGTTTGTTAACTGCTCTGTTCTCCCGACGGGTCACACATGTGCACCCACCCAAGAGCTATCTGGATTCACAAATGAAAGATACACACACACACACACACACACACACACACACACACACATACACACACATGCCAGTTAATTTTAATATGCTTTGACTGGCTTAACGGCTGGGCGTTTCTAATCTTTCTCATTGCTGGCAAACACTCCCCTCTGGTACTCCTGAGTTTACATCTTTTAAAAATCTGGATTTCATTTCTACTACCCCAGACCCAATCAGGAAGTGGCCCGTGTGTCCACTTACCCTGATTCTCACATGTCCTCAGGCCTTTAGGTCTGGTCTTTCTTCTTCCTCTTCATGGGTGTTCTCTCCTCTGTCCTCCCTCCCAGTCCCTAGCCCACACAAATCTGAAGGTCCCACCTCTGTCTACCTGTCCAGACATTGGCCATTGGCTCTTTATTGATTGTTTAAAAACCAACTGGGGAAAAGGACCTTCAGTATTTGGACATGCAGATTCCTGATTTGGGGGGCCAGAGGATTAATTCAAAGCAGTAGAACCAATCCAAAACAGCTGGGGGTCAAATATTTAAACACATGCATTCTTATTCAAACAACCATATAAGCCACATTAACCATTTAAACAATAAATAATAAGTGGCCACTTATTTTTATTAGCAATATGATGCTACCCACTTCCAATGTATTTTAATTACTCTAAAGAATAAGCACAGCAGTGTTAGGCATTTATTTGTCTCTCACCCCAGCCATTGACAACCACTGATCAACCTTCTGTTTCTCTGGTTCACCTATTCTAGACATGTCGTAGAAATGGAATCGTACTGTTCATGGCTTCATATTACTGCCTTCTTCCACAGAACATAATGCTCCCAGGATTTGTTTGCCTTGTAGCATGTATCAATACCTTATGCTTTCCATGTGTCCATTGATCGCTATGGAATTGTTTACACTTTTGGCTACCATATATAATGATGCTGTGAACATTGATTTAAGGGGAACATGGTTTCTGCTCTCCTAAAATGAAACTCTTTAGCTTTTTGAAGAAAGGTCAAAATATTTGACACATGTATGCATCAATTTACATTTGCACAAGCAACGTAATTTCTTCTTAGCCTCACTTAACACTTGGAAATGTATGTGTCAAAGGGAGCTGATCTTTTTATCTTAAAATATTGCCACCCAGTGAGTATGATGTAGTAATTCTGAGTGACCTTGCTTTGCATTTTCCCAGTGACCAAACACCTTCACAGTCTGTTCATAAGATTACTGACCACTGGTATAAATTCTTATGTAATACCTGTTTAAGGGCTAGTGAGAAGGCTCAGTGGGTAAAAGTGCTTCCTACCAGTTCTGATAATCTGAGAAAGAAATGATTTCTGCAGGTTGTCCTATGACCTCGACATGTACTCTAGGATACACACACACACACACACACACACACACACACACACACACACACTCACTCATAAATAAACAAGCAAGTAAATAAATAAATAAATAAATAAATAAATAAATAAATAAATATCTACTTACGTTTTCTGTCAATTCTTTTTCTGCTATGGAATTTTAAGAGTGTTTTCTTACATATGTGCTAAATCTATCACACATAAGATTCAAAATATTTTTGTATGCTATGGGCTATCTTTAAACCTTTTTGAAAGCTCTTGTTGAAGCACGAAAATTTTTACCTTGATAATGCCAAATATATTTATTTTTAAAACGTGTTCCTGGTTCCATTGGTGTCACATCTAAGAAACCATTAGCTATGCCAAAGAAACAGAGACTTCTGCCTATTTTTCTTTCTATGTGATTCGCAGATTAAGTTTTTGAATTTACATCTTTGACCTATTTTAGGTTATATTTTTGGTATGATATAATGTAGAAACCAGGGATGATACAGTTTTAGAGTCTGGTTATACTTCTCTGTCTGATGAGACAATCCCTGCCCACATCGCCTAGAATTTGTTTCTCACAGACTCTTTCTCTTAAAACCTGAGCATCACTTTTAGGCCATAAGCTCACTCTTAGGAGTGATGTCACTTGTACTTTACCATAGCCTAAGTGATGTCTATTTATCTTAGAGCCAGGCCAATCCTGACACCCACAGGTGTTATGTTTACCTCAGTCAAGCTCCCTAGGCCCTAAATCTTGGACGTTATCTCTGAGCCAGCAGTACCTATTCTTGTGAAAGAAGCCAGATGTACTTTGTAAAGAATCTCAATATAAACATGTCTTTAAATGGCTGTACACTTGAGGCTGAGTTAATTGTTACCTGAATATTGTTTTTCCGAAATTGTGCTGTGCTTAAATATGGCTAAAGTAAAATGACGTGGGCTATACTCAGAAGTCCTGGTCTAGCACTGATTACAATCAAAGCAGGCTGAACAGAGTTCCATTCTTACCTTACCCTGATCATTTTTCCCTGCCTGTAGGAGAATCCCTACAGTGATCTAGTGGGGGACTCCTTTGTTCTGTGACTATGGTATAGTAATTGGATGAATTCTGATACTGCACTGTCCTTGTAGTTCTGAACTAAATCACCTGATCATAATACTTGTCTTTTAACATTTTATGTATTTTTATTTCTATAGCAATTCTCATATATATTTTTTTCATAAGAAACATTAGTTTGTTTCTTTAATACCTGGTGAGGACTTCTCTTAATTTTTGTAATCAAAGCCATAGGTTAGTAGTAATCTAGAGAATGATGAGAAAGTAGTCTTGTACTTTTAAGGATAATTTGAAAAACAATGGCATTAACTTTTTAATTAAGTACCTGTGAATCTCAAGTGTTAAAGCTAAAACATACATTGATATTTACCTTGCCTTCTTTACCTTTGACACAACGACCATGCTTAGATGAAGAGAGACAATAATGAAAATGTATTGATGCTCATAACTAAGAAATCCCAGGATTAGTAAAATTTCAGGGATAGCTGCACTCATGGATTGGTGTGATATTATTAGGAGTTTGTTTCCTTTCATAAATCTTAGTTTTGGACTCTTTCCTCAATTAAACTAACATGCACTGGAGCTTGGACTTTGTCCTGGTTAAGTTTTTGTCAACTTGACACAAGCTAGGATCATCTGGGAAGAGAGATTTTAATTGAGAAAATACCTCCATAAGATTGACCTGGAGGGCTTTTTCTTGATTAATGATGGATGGAGGGTCTGGCCCAATATATGGGGTATCACCTATGGATAAAGGGTCCTGGATGGTTTTGCTTTGATTTGATTTTGACTGTGCCCTGGTTCTTCCCTCTTGGAGTACAAAACTATTTAACTTATTTTTTATTTCACAGGAGCCTACAATTGAGAGATAGAGAATTATATAATATTTTAAGTTATATTTCATATCAGATTGATATCAATATAAAATCTTGGGGATAGAAAAAGTTATGGCTTAATAGTTATTTATTATTGTGTCAATTTAACAAGGGGTCAACAGTTCTGGTTAGTTTTTTTGTCAGTTTGATACATGCTAGTGTCCTCTGGGAAAAGGAAGAACCTTAATTGAGAAAATGTAACCATGAGGTTAGTCTGTAAGTATGTCTGTGAGGCGTTTTCTTGATTGATAATTGATCTAGGAGGGCCTAGCCAACTACAAGTGTTGACATTCCTGGCAGGTCACCCTGCATTGTAAAAGAAAGCAAACTGAGCAAACCATCGAAAGCAAGCCAGTAAGCAGCACCCCTCCTTGGTCTCTAATTCAGTTCCTGCTTGCAGGTTCTTACCTGGAACTCTGGCCTTGACTTCCCTTAATGGACTGTGACCGACGATGTGTAAACCAAATAAATCCTTTCCTTCTCCCCCTAAACACTACTTTGTCATTCTTTTATCACAACACTAGAAAGTGGCTTGAGACAGATGGGTATAAAAAGATGTGTGTGTAAAAGATTCGTCTGCCTGTTTTTTTTTTTTTTTTCCTTTGACAGAAAGCAGACAGTGAGGAGATGTGAGATACTTCCTACCCTATATATTCTGGATTTCATAAAACATGACATGTGAAGTTATAAGTATATTTTTCTTACTCTAGCACCAAGAGATAGAATTTCCAGACATAAGTAATTTAAGTTTTCTATCAGTCCTCATTTCTTGGGAGGTGTGAACTTTATCTTGTGCTGTTTCTTTGTAGGTATTTTAGTGATATATTGGAGAGATTGCAGCAGAAATCCCCAGCCAGATGCTCTTTAAGGTAGAAAACACGTGTGTTCTTTGTGTTCACATGTGTCCTGCAGCCAAAATGTGTTATCAGCCTTCTTTGGAGTGATTTTTCCCCCAGCAGGATCAACCTCAATTTAAAATCTTCGAAGCTTATGGGCTGTAAAGTGATCAGATTCTCATGACACTATGTAAAGCACGAGGCCTTTGGGCTCCATTATTTGTGCTGGATTTAATGAGCCATACAAAGAAAAAAGGAACACCTCTTGTGAGATTCCTAACACAAAGACAATTGGCAACATGAGATGTCCAAACTTGTCTGAGAAGCAAACAGCCTGTAAGAGTTTGTTCGGTTGTTCTGTTTGCTCCCTAGTGAACTGAGATTCTGCATGATTAGGTCTCTGTTTTGGATAAAAACCGGGAGGAGCATTCAAAAGCATGAACGCCCATGTGGTACCCTTGCATGTTGAGTAGAAGATATGCACTTACCTCAAGAGTCTTGATTTACTTTTAAACTTGAAAAAGAGTAGGAGTGCAAATAAACCAAGCCTCACCACATGAAAAATACTCTACTATCATGGCACATCTGTGACACACACAGTGTACCGAACAAGAGACATCAGTGTCTTAATTTCCCATTGGTAAAATAAGGTGAAAAGAGGTAACACTTAGGAATTCTTATGGTGCCATTGAATTTTCTAGCAACTCGTAGTAAATCAGTTAATTTACTCTTTCTAAGCTCGCTATCCTTATACCATTTTACAGCTGAAGACATCAAAGGATCAAAGAGGTTAATTCTCTTGTTGCAAGACATGTAGTACTCACCTGTCTAGATGCATGGTCTGAGTTGAACTGCCTGAGGCAAATGACTGTGACATATATAATACTGTGGTCTATGTATGTCCCCCCACCCCCCATGTACCTATGTTGACGTCGTGGCCACCACGACTTGAATTTGATAGGTTTTGCAGAAAACATCTTTAGAAAGTGGTTAAAACATCATCATTGGGATGGCTTTTAATCCAATATGACTGAGAAATTTCTAAAAGAAAATTAGAATGTAGACATATACAGAATGAAAATACTGAGAAAAAATTAGGAAGAATATGGCAATCTAGAAGCCAAAGAGAGAAGAAACCAATCCTTTCAGCAGCCTGATTAGGCTTCTAGAATTGTGGGAATATCCTTCTTTTGTTTGAACCTCCTACTATATGGTGCTATGTTATGACATGCCTGGAAAGCTAATTCATACAACATAGATTCTTATAAAATAAATAAGTGATACTGTTAAATAATCAAGTGTAGATTCTCATTCACTCACTAAATCTTATTGCCTATCACGTATGTTGATTTTTAATAAGAGGTTAAAAAGAATAAGTCTATATGATCTATTCATAAATTGAAATCCAAATGGCTTGTTTTCACCCTTCTACACTAGAATGCAAAGGCTACGAAGGTAAAACAATGTATGAATAAGACTACTGAGCAAGGCCCATCATTGTTGTAGAATGTGTCTGCAATCATGGAAGCATAGTCTTCATAACACTGTCTGGAGGGCTAGGAACCAGAGGCTGGATAGCCAGACACTAGGATAGATGCTAACATGACTAGAAACAAAATGAAACAAAACAATAACAAGAAAACCCTAAATGAAATGCTACCTAATGATATTATACTACACTTGTAGACAAGAGCCTAGCATAATTATTATCAGAGAAGCTTAATCCTGCAACTGATAGAAGCAGATGGAGAAACCTACAGCGGACTTTTTTGAGTGGTAGCAATGAACACATGACTGGAGGAAGGGCTTACAGAGATAATTGCTGAGCTGGCTTTGCTTCTATGGGCTGGATGAAGTAAGACATTTTTATATGATATAGTTTTTATTTCATGAAAGGAGAATCCTGTCTTCAAGAGCCTATAGTCCAACAAAAAGGAAAAGAGATAAGAATAAAGGTAGAACTATTAGGGCATATATGATTATTTTCTGGTAGCTTTGCCTTTTAGTTGTCTATGCAACAAATCACCCAATATATTACAGCACGGAAGAACAAGTATTTATGACCGCAATCAGTTTGAAGGTCAGGAATATGTATATAGACTGTGCACATGGTTGTGGGCATAATTCAGCTTTTAGCAGGTCACTAGACACAGTCCTCTCCACAGAGCAACTAATAGCCCTATTTTCCCTTTGAGACAGCAAGCTGAAAAGTGGGAAAATGAAAGCAAATTTAGTGGTTCTATCTTTCTGGTGTCTAGACACAAAGTACATCCCATACACAAGGAAAAGAGAGTACACGGTACATGGTCTGCAGGTGGTGGGGACCCTGTGATACCCTGGAGACACCTTACAAACTTCAGGTGCAATTACATCATCACACATGAGGGGCACAGGTAAGGAAGGGCTAAGGTAGGGCCATGGAAGAGGCTCTTTTTAGTGTATAAGAGTTTGGTCTTGAGGAGTTAATAAAATGTGCATATAGATAAACAAACAGCCCCAGTTGGAGACAAGAGGACAAAAAGTGAAGACCAACAAAACATTAGATTCTGTTATCATCAAAGCTATCATTTCAACACCACACAGGTTTTGTGGTATTCTAAACTATGTCTTATTCTTGGTGTGTGATGATCTTGTTCAGAATGTCTTCCTGGACAGTAAAAAGTATAGTTTTAATACATCTCTCCCAATACAAAGGTTCAAGTGATAAAGCTGCCAATGTGATCATGTAGTTGGATTTCCCAATTTTAAAAATCATGCACACTCTTCTTTTCTCTCCTACTACCTGCACAGTTGATGTACATTCTGGGTAGGTATAAACATCAAGTTTCAGATCTGTCCTGAAGCTTTCACTTCGGATGGCCTTAAAAGTATCATTTTAATTAAAGTGTAATTGATTCACTGTGATACAGGTAAGTAGTAAAATTAGGTATCAGTAGCAGGAGTTGATTGCACAAGAAAGCTCTTTCTGGAATAGCCTGAGACCCAAAGTAATCCCTACGAGAGCTGGTGGTGCATTCTAAACAATACAGGGAAAGTGGTTCATAGTTCTTTGCCTGCTTGCTGTTGTCAATCACAGCACATAGTTCACAAAGAGCAAGAGGATAGGCACACTCATCTTTGTGTAGGACAATGTATCTGCATAGAAAGAAATAAAAAGAGCATGTACTCAGTAAATCATAACCATCACTGACTCCTTGGGAGAATTCAGCACACCATCACCTTAGCTAAGTTCCTGGACTAAGCACAAATACTCTGAAGCTTCATTGTAGGCAGCTTGTACTTAGGGGATTGAGAAAGAATAACTGAGAATAATAATTAAGAATTACCTTATCCTTCGATTTGTCGAATTTTAAAAAGTAGCATTTGCTTTTATTTAAAATACATTGCAAATCTCAAAGACAGACTTTGAGTTATTTATGAATATGAAAAAGCATGAAATCTTAACTTTAAAAATGTTTTGAGGTTTTTACTCATTTTACAGTTTGGTCTATTACCTTAACACATTCAGAAACTAGAAGAAATCTTAAAATTATAAATGACTTAAAAGAGAAGGCACATAGATGATGTGTTCCTGGGCATTACGTGAATGTTCTTCTTTAAAAAGGCAATGTTAATTAAGACTGTGGATTGTTAAATACGTTTTAGGGTGGGAAAGCAGGGGTGGGGTGGGGTGGTGGAGATAATGGAAGCAGGGCGAAGGAGAATCATTTCAGTCTGTAATATTGTGCCCTCTGGACTAGACTTTTATCTTTTTCTTCCCTCACCTCCTTCCTGGCTCCACTGTGCCCCAGATCATCTTTGGAATAAAAGGAATCCCACCAAGAACAGATGATCCCTTGATTTTTGTCCTACTTAGGACACCAACCAAAACCAGTTCAGGAGAAGAAAGGACTTATTTGGTTTACATTTCCACCCAGGACAAACTCTCTCACAGACAGAAGTCAGGGCAGGAACTCAAGCAGGAATCTGTAAGCAGGAAAGGAAGCAGAGACCATGGAGAAGCAGAGGGGTGTTGCATACTGGCTTGCTCTGATCTTTTTCTCATAAAATCCAGGACTACCTATCCACCAAGTGTGGCATGGGCCTCAGTGGATGTGCCCTGCACATCCGTTATTAATCAAGAAAATGCCACATGCATGCACATAGTCCAATCTGATGGAAGCAATTCCTCAACTGTGATTTCCTTTCCCAAATGACTCAAATTTGTATCAAGTTGACCAAAACTAACCAGTGTAACTAACCTCTTGTCAACACACTCAGCCACGAAGGTTTCTTATCCCCATTATCTCACGTTAATGTCACCATCACAGTCCAAAACATGGTACAACTTTAAAAGTCCCACAGGCTTTTAAAAATTCCAATATTTAAAATTTCAAATTTTGTTTAAAATTTCAAAGTCTTAATTGTAGGCTCCTGTAAAATTAAAAAATAAATAAATGAAAAGGTGAGCTGTTTTTTATTGTAAGAGGTAAAAATAAAGGCACATATCTAATCAAACCCAAGCAAAACCAACATCCTGCAGCAAGAAAAGCTCAGTGTCCAATGTCTGGGACTCATTCATGGTCTCCTGAGCTCCAAAGAGCCTGGACAGCTTCTCTTTGCTGGCTTTGTCATCCACAACACACACAGCTTGTCTTAGAAGCTCAGGAGGGCTCTACTCTGCTGTTTTTCCTGATTTCTGGTTTGTTCTCACTTCTGTTTATTTTCTCTTACCCCTAATTCTGTGTCAGTGCTGTTAAAAGGAACTTCTGATAAAGTGGAATGTTCTTTGTCTGGGTTTTTCAGTACATTTACTCACTGACTAAGGCTGATGATCACCTGGCAGTGTAAATGACAAGACAAATTCCTCTCTCTCTCTCTCTCTCTCTCTCTCTATATATATATATATATATATATATATATATATAGAGAGAGAGAGAGAGAGAGAGATATTTATCATCTATCTATCTCTATTTCTATTTATCTCTATCTCTCTCTCAGTGCCTTTATTTTTATTTTATATTGTGAGTGTTTTGTCTAGATCTATGTCTATTACTGTATGCATGCTCAGTGCCCGTGGAGGCCAGAAGAAAATAACAGATGCCAGGAACTGGAGTTACAAATGTTTAAAAACTACCTCATAGGTCCTGGAAATCAAACCTGGCTTTTATACAAGAGCAGAAAGTACTCTTAACTACCAGCCATCTCTCCAGTACCAACAAGCTGACCTTCTCATTACATTCCATTTTAATAGATTTTAATTAAAGGCATCACGGTGGATTACAGAATTAGACAGTGGAGTGAAAAATGCCTAAATTTCTCAATCTCCTCCTTCCATGCTGGTTTCTCCCCTAGGAAGACCATTCTTTGCTTCCCAGCCCTGTTTGTTTGTTTGTTTTCAGTACCTCCTGGCCATAGTTTCTCCTCCATCCACTCCTGCCACCCACCCCTCTCCTCCAGATCCATTCCTCTTCTGTTTCCCTTCAGGGAAGAGCAGGCCTCCTAGTGATATCAACTGAACACAGCATAGCAAGCTACAATGAGACTAGGCATAAACCCTTATATCAAGACTGGGAGGGGCAACCCAATTGGATGGAAAGGGTCCCAAAGCAGATGAAACAGTTAGACACATCCCCTATTCCTACTTTAGGAGTCCCATAAAAACACCAAGCTATATAACTATTATACACACACATATATATGCAGAGGAAACATGCAGTCTCCATGGTTTCTTCTGTTTCTATGAGCTCCTATGATCACTACTTAGTTGATGTCTGTAAGCCATGTTCTCTTGGTGTTCTTGATGCCTCTGGCTCCTAAAATTCTTCCTGCCCCACTTCCATGAGCTCCAAGGGGAGGTACCCAATGGAGATTTCCAGTTTGAGGTCTCCCTCTGCCTAATGTTTGGCTGCAGACCTCAGCATCTGCTCCAATCAGCTGCCAACAGAAGCCTCTCTGATGATGATTGGGCTAGGCACCGATCTATGAGTGTATCAGAATATCATTAGGAATCAGTTTATTGATTTTTTTCTATCCTAGGTCTCTGGGCTGCCCAGCCTCTAGTTCATGGTCATCCAGGCAATGACTCCCTCTTGTGGCAGGGGCATCAAGTTAGACCA
Source organism: Uromys caudimaculatus (assembly GCA_028551405.1). NCBI lineage: Eukaryota > Metazoa > Chordata > Mammalia > Rodentia > Muridae > Uromys > Uromys caudimaculatus. The sequence goes on from CM052703.1 coordinate 43,468,410, forward strand.
GTTGTTGGTTGGTGCACAAGTTCTGTACCTCCATTGACCCAGTACATCTTGCAAGCCTGATAGAGTGCAGATTGACAGCTTTGTGGCTGTGTTGTCTCAGTCTCATCACTGGAAGCCTTGCCTGATTACAGAGGATGGCTGGTTCAGGCTCTATAATCTTCATTACTAGGAGTCTTCGCTAGGGTCACTCTCATAGAATCCTGGGAGTTTCTACTATACCAGGTTTCTACATTGCTCCCCTAAGTGTGTCCCTGATTCTAGCCATCTCTTCCCATACTCTCTCCCTCCAGTTCCCCCACCCACCCACTTACACCTCTTCTCATTCTCATCCAACCATAGTTGTTACTTAGTTGTTACAACCCTCCTTGTTACTTAGCCTCTCCGGTCTGTGGATTGTATCATGATCATCATTTACTTACAGCTAATATTCACTTATAAATGAGCACATACCATATTTGTCTTTCTGGGTGTGAGTGAATTCACTTAGGATGATTTTTCTAGTTCTATCCATTTACCTACAAATTTTACGATGTCATTTTTAACAGCTGAGTATAATACTCCACTGTGTAAATGTACCACATTTTCTTTCCTATTCTTCAATTGAGGGACCTCTTGGTTGTTTCCAGAATCTGGCTATTATAAATAAAGCCACTATGAACATAGTTGAACATGTGTCTTTGTGATGGAGTGGAGAGCCCTTTGGGTGAAAGTCCAAGATTGGGACAGCTGAGTCCTGAAGTAGGATGATTCCCGTCTTTCTGAGGAACCACCATACTGATTAACATAGTGCTTGGACAAGTTTACACCCCCCAGCAACGGAGGAGTGTTTGCCTTACTCCACATCTTTGCTCCACATGACAGCAAGAACTGTCACCTGAGTTTCTTATCTTAGTCAGTCATTCTGAGAGTTGTAAGACAGAATCTCAGAGTAGTTTTGATTTGCATTTCCATGCTGACTGAGGATTTTGAACAATTTTTAAACTGTTTCTCAGCCACCTGAGTTTCATCTACTGAGAATTCTTTGGGTCTGTACCCTATTTTTTTTTTAAACTGGATTATCTGTTTTCTTGATACCTAGTTTCTTGAGTTCTTTACATATTTTGGATATTAGCTTACTATTAAATGTGGAGTTGATGAAAATCTCTTCCCATTCTGTAGCCAGCCCTGTGTCTTGACACTAATATCCACTGTCAGAAAGTGGAGGCCAATCTGGAGGCTTTGAGGCTGGCAACACCAAGAGCATTGCCATGCAGTGCTACTGGAATAAAGACCATGTTCAAAACAAAGCTGCTTCTGTGAATTGTACTTCATTTTAAAATGTTATAGAAATATTCTGGAACTCACTGTATGTTTAATTTTGTTTTTTTTACTTGATAGTGTTTAGAATCACATATGAGATAAGCCTCTGGGAACGTCTGTGAGGAATTACTTAGATTAGGCTAGGCTGTTAACGTATCTGTAGGGAATTATCTAGATTAGTTTAGCCTCTGGGTATATCTGTGGAGAATTATCTAGATTAGGTTAGCCTCTAGATACACCTCTAAGTGAAGATCTAGATTATGTTAGCCTTTGGTCTCATCTGTGAAGGATTATCCAGATTAGGTCAGATTCAAGGCATCTCTGTAAATGATGACCTAGATTATGTCAGCTTCTGAGCATATCTGTGAGGGATTATCTAGATTAGATTAGTTTATGTGCATACTTGTGAGGAGCTTTCTTGATTATGTTAATTGAAATGAGAAGATCCATTCTGAATGTCACGGTACCTTCTGGCAGATATAAATCAGAAGGAAAAGCTTTTGCTGTGTCAGTCTGCCTGCACGGCGGCTGCTGCCATCCTTCACTGACTTTCATCATGTGGATCTCTAGCAATCTTCCAGACCTTCAGTATCAGATCAGACCCACAGAGACACAGAGCCTTGTGGACTGAGCACCCACCAGGTTCTAAGCTTCTCTAGTATGAAGGCAGACATTTCTGGCCACAAACAAACAAACAAACAAACAAACAAACAAACAAACATATTGCATAGGACCATTTAATACATCCTTATTAAATATACTCCTACTTAACACCCCTGTTTAATCACCTTATTGATTATTTCCCTCTAGAGATCTCTGACTACACACTTACCTTGACTTGCTTCTTATGACAGAAACACTAATAAAGATGTTTCTTTAGGCTTCCCCAGCTTGTAGAGGTTTTTGATGGTGGCTGGTTAGTTTGCTATCACTTCATGAAAGTGATTTTACACCTCCAAAGCATACATTGATTTTTTTTATTATTATTAAAAATGCCTTTCATTGTTGGTCTCTATTTGTTCTCAAAATATATCTGGTACTTAGTGTTTCTTGATCAGAATTGGCTGACCTGTTTCTATAAAAGTAACTTATTTCCTCAGATGATGTAATTGCCATCTTGGAGGCTCACTGCTAAATAAGCTCATTCTTTCTAGTTCTTTCTGAACTCTGGCAGGCTGGTTCAGCTCAGCTACCCTGGACCAAACAACTCTCCAAGCTGACTGATTCAAACTGGCTTCTTTTGGCTTTTGAATGAATTGCTCTGCTTGGCCTCAAACTAACTCTGCCAATCTGTTGTAATCTCTCTCTCTCTCTCTCTCTCTCTCTCTCTCTCTCTCTCTCTCTCTCTCTCTTCTCTCTGTCTCTCTCCCTCTCTCTCTCCTCCTCTCTCCTTTCTCCATTTCTCTTTCTCTCTGTATGTCTCTTGTCTCTGTCCCTGCCTGTCTCTTTCTGTCTCTCTGTCTCTGTCTCTGTCTCTGTCTCTCTCTCTCTCTGAGATGCTATCTTAAGTCCTCTGTTTCCTGTCTGTTCTCCTGAGAGTTGTATTCTATTTCTGACTCATTCTGTCAAATCTTTGATTCAACACTTTACCCCTCAATTAGACCCCACTTTCAAGCCAAGCATGATTGCTTCCTTCTATGAATTAACTTTACCTTCATTGCTTAGGATTAAGGTGTATACTAAGGGCATGCTTGTAATGCAGCCAGAGGGGTTATGGATGAATCATTCTAGTCAGATCACACAAACCTAGGTCTTTGGATGGGATCTCTTGCCAGAGTAGCCGTGTTGCTGGGTTAAAATTCTTCTACACATTTCTATGTTTCCATAGCACTCACTGCTGATTGAAATGAATCATAATGATCTGTCGAACCGTGGCTCTTCATCCACTCTCGTGGGTCTTAGCAGACTGCGGTGGCCTCTATAGACCTTACTGCTGAATAGAATGTCCCACATAGCAGCATCTCAGCAAGTCTTCATGTGACTGAGAACATTTTGGTGTGAGTCACAATTCTTTACAGATTAATCACTTTTTCTTAAGGATCTAAGTGTGCTCTCATTTCATTCACTACCCTGCTTGCCTTCCTACCACTGCCAACACTGAGGCCATTTAAACAAATATGGGTTGAGATTGACATTCATTTACAGATTCACTTTTCTGTGTCTGTGCTATGGTTGAATTTTTAAAAATTTCTTCTGCTTGTTACATATTTATTTTTGCACCTCATAAATTACACAATAATAGAAGCGATATTATCTAGTAACCATCTCCCACAGTCAGAGGCATTATTGTATGTCTCAGCATCTTCTTCAAAATCTGTTTATTTCTCCTTTTGCATCCATTCATCTTTCATCACTAGCCTTAATTATGCCAATAAATCCCACCACAAGGCTGCCCCCATTGTAAATTCTCTATAATTATTTTCTCCTGCATATGCTAAATGCATCCAAAAGCTCAATAGGCATTTGACAAGTTATTAAATACTAAACTGAAATGTGTTTTAACACCTACACATGTGAATGGTTGCAGTAAATAAGAGGTTTATAATGAAAGGCATTTATCCTGTTTGATGATTCCAATTAAACCATTTTAGGTGGTGCATTTAAAGCATTAATTTTCCTAATCTTAGTTGTCTTTCCTTGACAGTTTTAACATGACTCTTGGATCCTTTTGGTTCAGGCCATAGTGCTCTATTGATCCTTTTCCTAAGTGCAGATTTGATTTTCAGTCACACTTAGATTTGTTTCATTGTCAGTTATTACTATGTTATTGACACAGAACCATCTCCATTGCTCTTACAGAACCTCGGCAAATTTAGTGGCTTGCAGAAATGTTACTGTTGGTCAAGGTCTGGGCCAAGTGTTTTCAAGTTAGTGGCTCTCATTCCACAAGGGCTCACACAGATTTACAAAAAAGAAAAATAACTTTATTTGGAGCAAAGCAATAATACAGATTAAAGAGTGGGCCACAGCAGTGAGATGACTGCCTGTTGTTCAATGCTCCTTTCATTAGTATCAAGAGAAAGAGGAACTGATCTCTAAAAGGCGTAGTGAAGACAGTTCTCTATTTTGATTGGTGAATTAGGTCATATATTCTTTTTTCTCTAATGCACATTTTCCTTCCCATGATGCATCTAATTCTAAGCACATGCACATTCAATTATGTGTGGACAGAAGATGATAAATAGGGATTCTCCTTAAAAGTTTGCTGGAGGACACAAATTTGCCTCACTATGTACGTACCAATACCCACTTTAGGCAAGATTGGCTATTCTATTCTTGAAGCTTGGATACACTGGAGATACATTTGGAAAGAATTTGTCTAAATTTGACTGTTACTAGGGGAGAGAAATTTTATTGTTCAGAGATGGAAATCCATGTAGCCGGATGAAGCTGGAAGGACAGGACAAGGGATTTAGAAAGCTTCGTTTCATTGTTTTAATATATTAAGAAGAAGAAAGGAAGCTGCTAGTGTATTTTTGCAAGGGAGAGAAAATGTGCATAACCCCAAACCAAATTGGGTCTCAATGTACTAACTTGACTCCTAGCTTGCCTGCCTGAAAAAAAAAAAATCTCAAAACTATTTTAGCAACTAGTGATATGCCAGAGAGTTAGAATGGGCTTGTGCAGGGCCTTTAGGGCTCGGTTCTGAAATCCATTGCCAGGCTAGCTTTCACCAGGAAGTACATCAGAGTTTCACCAGGAGTTCTTGAAAGCAACTATTAAAAGAGAGCTTTGGGGTGGCACAGCAGCCTTTTACTAACTGGTATGAACTTAATAAATGCCAGGCTTGCTGACATCTTCTCTAGGAACCAGAAGAAAACAAAATCACTGTTCAGCACCTAGAATGTCTCAGAACTTGTTTCTGGTTAATGTTTGACTGTTCAATTGTATCTGTCATTAGATGATTACAAGAAAGACATGTTTTGTTTGAGCTCATTTAGAAATAACATTTCTGAAGCTCACTGACTCCTTACTTGGTCCTTAATGCAGAATAAGTCTCTTATTTTGTATCTTTCTTGTGAATTGTAGGTCAGCCCCAGGATCACCTTTCCTCACATGTATGTCAATTCTCTAAGGGTGTCTGTGGAAAAACCCCTTCAGGCTGCAGGCATACAGATGAAACTAGTGGCAGTATCTCACCCTTGGTTTTCAATGTCCTGTTCCAAACTTGCATAACATGTCAAAAAGTCTCTCATTGTTGTTATAAACCTGCAGTCACCTGAGATTTCAAAACCAGCCACGGGTAGCACTACACATCACCCCCAAATTAGGGTAGTTATCTATGACAATGATGAACAGGAGAAATCTTCTTCCAGGACCAAGATTGGCCCCACTGAGCCAAGAGGAGCCTTTTGAAGAACCAGAATTGAAATCATAATCAATCCATCACACTTTGAGCAACACTGCTTAATTATGCATACCACTTTCCCTCTGCCCTAATTTTTCCTCTGGTTAAATTCATGACAATTCTTACAGACTTAGAGTCACTAGACTCCTTTGTCTGTTCTCCTCCTAATGCGGCACATCAATTAACTTTTCTTTCCTGGCTTTCCATCATCACTCTTCTCTTTAATTGGTATATTGGGGGCCAGAGGCTGATCTCACTCTGCCAGGATTCCCAAAACTGCAGCTTCTGCCTTAACACTAAATTTTCTAATTGCAATAGTCACTTGCATTGGTACAGTAGGAATGAAAGAGTTTTTAGCATGGCCTTTTATTTGGGGCATCTACTTGAATTTGAATGTCCTTTGAAAAGAAAACAATACAAAACAAAAACAAGCCGGTTTTTATAGAATGAGTCAACTATCAGTCTGCAGATCAGGTGTATGACAAACCTTTACATGTCATGGTTCCAGACCTCTTTATGAGTCAACTTGTTCTCATTCTTCCTTACTACACAATTTAGTACATGAAAGTTGAGTCATCAGAAAGAACAGGTTCTTCCCAACAAAAGTCGGGCATTTTTGGAGGAGCTGAGTATGAGTTCTAAGTATGGTGATTGAAGTTCACCTGTGGGGAATGTATTCCAAGATACCCCATGCATACCTGAAACCATCAAACTTATCTAATTATATAGTCCCTGTGATTTTCCTATGCAGATATAGTTATGTCATAGTTGATTTTATAAGGAAGAGTATAAAAATCAGTATTCATAATATAGAAATCATAACTATATACTGCAACAAAAGTTGTGCAAATGTATTTTCTCTAAGAATATCTTAATGTACTATATGTCTTGGCAACTTTGGCTTACAAATGCTTTCTTTTCCTTATTAAGTCAAGTGCTTCCATGTTTTCACTTAAAGGAAATGCATTTCAACTTCCCTTTGGCATTTGCAAATTGTCAGTCACACTACTCTTACACTTTGCAGGGTTTGCTCTGGAAAATAAGGGAGAATTGAATACAAGCCCTCCATAGCATGACAGTAAGCCTGGTGACGAAGATGTCTGTGAAGGTCTTCTTAAACTTTCACTTACAGTCTTGTGGTTGTTTGAAAATGATTGGCCCAAGTGGTGTGGCCTTGTTGGACTAAGTGTGGCCTTCTTGGAGGAAATGTGACAATGTGGGGGTGGGCTTTGAGCCCTTCCTCCTAGCCACATGGGGAATAGTCTTTTCCTGTTTGACTTTGGAACAAGATGTAGAACTCTCATCTTCTCCAGTGCCATGATTACCTGGGTGCTGCCATGTTTCCAGTCTTAGTGATAATTGATCGAACCTCTGAACTTGTAAGCTAGTGCCAATTAAATGTTATTCTTTTTATGAGTTGCTTTAGTCATGGTGTCTCTTCACAGCAATAGAAACCCTAACAAAGACAGATCCCTTTCTGCCTAAGAAAATGTCACAAACCCTTAATATACGGGTATATAACAGGTATACATTTCAATTATGAAATAGATGTGCTTGTGTTTTCTTATGTGAAGAGATGACAGAACTGGAGGTGTAGCTTAGTTGGTAGAGTGCCTTATGGAGAACCTTATATGAAACCCTGGGTGTCATCCCCAGCACTGCATTAAAAAATGAGTGCGATGGTCTATACCAGTAATTCCAGCACTTAGAAGCAGTAGGATCAGGAGTCCCAGGTTACCCTTAGTGACATAGTATGCTCAAGTTCAACCTTGGATACTTGAGATCATTCCTCAAAAATCAAAAAACAGAGCAATTTTCATCTTGGCTACACATTAGTTAGTTGATACTGTAGGACACAGAGAATCATCAAGATTTTTTAATATTTTGATTTTATAATCCCTAATGCTAAGCACACTGCTTCATATACATAGAATGTGAAAAATGGCAGAAGTATGGTAATGTCTATTTCAGGAACTGTTGGAAATCATATCTGAATTCAAAGTAAAATTTGATTTAACAATTTTTATCAAATTCAAACAAATGACCAGAGTAACAACTTTAAAAGACAAATAGACCCAACATAATCCAAAGACATGCTAATTTGATATTCACAAGGGGATGATGGTAGGAAAATACTGAAAGTCTTTGATCTGAATGATGTAATCAGTATGCTACTGTAAGAGGAAGGACTATAAAATCTTTGTGTTAATACCTCAATTCATAATGTGGTAATAGTCTCAAATATGAGTCAGGGTGTTTCAGGTAATCTTTGTTGATATTCCCAACATGCCTGTATGTATGGCCAAAGTGTACCTGTACATGTTCTAAACCCAGGCTGCAGTGAAACACATGATGAAACAGACAAACACTGCTGGAAATACTTTGCATTCATTACACATTTTATTTAAAATTAAGTTTTGTAGCCTGGCTACTTTTTGCTAACTCCATATTCACTTATAGAAACCCACATGATGTCACGGTCCACTATGTCGGACGTTGTTCTGACCTATGAATAAGTACACATAATATGGCTGTGCTGGGCAAAATAGTGATTTGCCTCCATGTAGAATGGGAATTATCACAGGAGATTTTTCCATTCTACTTAGAACATCACACAGCCTAGAACGTTTGAATTGTTTATTTAGAGAATTTTCTTCTTAGTATTTTAGGACAGTAGCTAATGGTAGAATATCACAGAAAGCAAAACCACCGAAAAGTAGCATGTGTGAGGGACTCAGCAGGTGCTGTACCATGTTTCAACCAAGCATAAGAGATGGTGGTCTAGTACATTATGTGTTTCCTGGGTTGTAAATTTCCCCTACAGTCTGAAATAGTATTTGAACACAATTTGTGTTGGAGCCGTCCTAGCTTATTCATCTAGCTCCTTCATGCCCCTATGCTCTGGTTCTGGCTACTTCCTTGGCCACATGTGGTAAGATAATGACTCATGACATCTTTTGTGTGATAAATGTTAAAGCTTCTGCTCAGTAAACTACAAAATTCTTTCTTCTCTGGGTTGTTATCTCCAAACTGACAATGCATTCATTTATTCAGCAAACATTTCATAGTTGCTTTTATGGGTGGGCAATATTCCATGTAATGAGAAAGCAGCTGTTAAACATGTTCACAGAAATTGTGAACTATAAATTGTACTAAGTGTTTATAGTTAATTAAGGGTTTATAGTTAAGAGTCACTGAAATAGTGATGAGGGACATTGGGTCCTGTCACTACATACAACAGCATAGTTTAGTTCTGAAGAAGTAAGAGGAACTTGTTCAAGAACTCTGAAGATGCTCTCAGGATCTAGAATGAGTTAGATATGATGGCAAAGCAGCACACAAAGGATGAGAAAGCAATCGGCACCTGTAAATAAGGCCATTATCACTGTCCCCAGTGACTCGAGTCTGCTTGTGTCTTTGAAAAGACTCTAGAATGATTCTCAGATTTCTCACTTAAGAGTAGACAGACAAAAGCAAGCATAACTTGATATATGCCCGGCTCCACACAAATATTATTTAAGATATACCTCTTGGTTAGCTCATGTTCAAGTTTACAGACTTCTACTTACCACACTAGGACAGGATTCAGCCATTGCACTGTGAAGTCCAACACTTTGAAGGAGCCATGTCTAAGCTAAGTTCAGGATGAGGTCAAAGCAAAGGGACTAGATGAATATGTCCTCTTTTTCTCCCTTCAAGCTCATTCCCTCTAACATCACACCAAGTCTATGAGCTATAAAGGTGGTGCTTTGCTCCAATCTCCACAAGTGTTTAACATGGAAGCTTTAATGGAACATGCCAAGTATTTACAACTTTAACTCACTGTCAAAGCATTCATTGCCTCCTTCCTTAATTATCTAGTTAAGCTATCTTTATTCTACCTGGCATGGGTGGTGGTAGCCCCGATCTTCATTCCTGAAGAGTTTGCACTTTCGGTTCATTGCTACTCTGGGCTATATTTGCTACATTCATTTGCCCATTGCTCTCATTGACATTAAGGGAAATATATCCAAAAAGGTCTTTGACAGCTCTTGCAGGCAAATGCTGTAGCAGCAAACAATTTTCTTACAGTGTTGTAAGTTCTTTTTGATATTTGTTGATTTTGTTCTTAGTTATTCTACCACTATGAGTTGCCTGAAATGACTAGATAGATTTGCAATTTCCAGTCCAGTGTAATTTTTCTTGTGTCTTCTTAGGGAAGCATTCTGTCCCTGGAAATATAATAATTCAGAAAGGTCTCCAAAGTCTGGGGTTAGGAAACAAATTCCACAATAGTTCACTAATATCAGTGATGAGAAGCAACATTTGGACCTTCACTACTCAATTCAAATACTTTGGACAACAAATATTGGATATTTGGAAGACACAGCTAGCAGCAAAAATTCCTTAATCTATATCTCAGACATTGCTTCATTATGGATTTTATCTTTTGAGTGACATAATATATTGAAGGACTAATGTGTCCAGTGATCATGTGTTCCATTCCACTATCTTTGAACTAAAATAGGTCTCTTACTTGAGATGATATTATATGTGATGACCCTAGAGAGTAGACTGCCCTATCTGCCTAATTATTTAGTGGGTCTATGTGCATTATGGGACATACTAATTTAAGTCACAATATTCTATATATTCTATGGAGTCAGCAGTATATTCATATAGAACTCTTTGCCTTGCTATGACAAGAACAAGAGCTGAGAGTGAGAAACAAGGATGGTACGTTCAGAATCTCACAGAATTATATGAGTCAACAGCGTTGAATTATGTGTTTGGGTTGCCACATTTATCCCCAGATAATAAGCCTATTTAGGGAACAAGCTACATCCCATTAATCTTCTTGTCACCAGAACTTAGCAGAGTGTTTGGGATTTAGTGAAGCATGTATGCAAATGTTCTAGATATTGTTTTGGTCTGCCTATCTTATGAATGAGGGGAAAATAAAGATTGATGCTGGAAAGGGACTTGAATAAATGCCTCTTTCTCTGTGGTGGTAAAAGCAGGGGTGGTTTTGACCCCACCAGGGTTAGTCTGACCCCAAAGCCACAGGTCATTATGCAATGATGCTTCCTGCAGTTAAAGTACCCTAGAGACTAAGCCAAAAATTTAACCCAAGACTACAAAAGAATATGTGTCTGAGCATAAAGATAATTCACAAGATTATCAAGGATTATAAAACCCTATTACCAGTAAGTAAATTTTATATATTCTTTTACTAAAAGATGCACCACCAGCTGTGGCAACAGTCTTCCAGTAATCTGCCAAAATGACTAAGAGGTACCCACTTTATGTTCCCCAGCCTTTTCAGAAACAGAGCCTGACCACATATGTGTGAGTTTGCAAAAAGGATGGTATTGAAGCCATTAAAGAAATGCCATTGTTTAAAAAGAAACTCCCCAAAAGTATTATCAAGGCACAACTAGAAGGGTTTACAGCATCACTCAGCATGTTGTGAACAGCATCATAAACAGGTAAGTAAAGGCAAGAGTCTTGCCAAGAGAATGAATGTGCAGATTGACCATATTGAGAACTCTAAGAGCAGAGATGGCTTCCTAAATGGGAAATAAAATTAACAGGAAAAGATTAAAAAAGAAAAAAAGAAAAAAAAAGGAAGCCAAAAAGTCTTTTAGTTGGGTTCAACTAAAGTATCTGCCTACCACATCCAGAGAAACACAATTTGGAACTAACAAGAGAAGCTGAACCTCATTCCCTGTGAATTCCTGGCTTTCCTCTCTCTCTCTCTCTCTCTCTCTCTCTCTCTCTCTCTCTCTCTCTCTCTCTCTCTCCATATCTATTAAACAATCAATCAATAAATAATGAGACACACACCTGAAATTCAACAAGAAGCAAAATATTATCCAAATGGATACCAACTTCCATGCATTTCCACTAACTTTATCCCCTTTTGTTTCTCATGAAAGAACTTATATTAATCTACATAGTGGTCATTAATACTTCATACTGGAAGAAAGTGACAGACTGAGAATTTCAGAGGAAAGGAACAAACACTGATATTAAAAACAAAATCTTGAGTCTACCCAGAGAAGCAGGGAAGCTAACGGCAGATCTTCACCTCTCTCTCCTATCCTCCAATCCATTTCCCCAGTCTTCTTTCTAGCTTCATAACAGATTGCTTGATGCACTCTCCACTCCCTCCTGCCCCATCTCTACTGGGTCACATGGGTCTTCCTCTCCAAACTCTCTTCCTCCTACTCATCACTTTATCCCAGTCACAAACTCTAGCAGGCATTGCCTGGGAATCCACAGCCCATTTTAGCCAGAAAAGCAGGCAGGATAACTGCAGATCTTCACTTCTTACTCTTCCACTCCAAATCCAACCTACCAGTCTCATCTCTAGCTCTGAAACAGACTACCTGTTGTGATATCTCCTCATTCTCTGCCTCCATTCCTAGAGAACTAAATAGATTCTCTTAAAACACCTGACTTTCCTCTTACCTTCGAACCCCCTAAGCCCTTACTCAGCCAATGCTCATTCTTAAGTTTCAGCTCCTAACACCTAGAAACACATTTTACCCAGAACCCCAAGTGGCAACACATATTATCAGAATTCTCTGCCAGGCAACACAATGCTACCACAGCCTCCGAAGAACCAGAGAAGAAAACAGAAACCAAGGAACAAAACACCCATCCAACAAAGACAAGACCAGATATCAGCTTCCTATTACAATTTTCTCAAAAATCAGTTCCAAGACAACACCATAAAAACACAATCACTAACAATCAGGACACTATGTCTCCAGCAGAACCCAGCAACCCTACATACCTATAGTAGGCTTGGAGAATAGCAACACAGCTGAAGCAGAAGACAAAGATGTTAAAATAGCTTTTATGAATATTATAAAGGTCCTTAAAGAGGAAATGCATATTTAAGGAAAAGCCCTTAAATAAATCTCTACAAAACAAAGAGTGGAATGAAGTGAATAAAACAGTTCAAAATCTGAAAATAGAAATAGAATCAATAAAGAAAACCCAAATCGAAGGAAGTCTAGAAATGATAAATTTAAGAATTCTAGCAGAAGCCTCAAAGACAAGTTTCACCAACAGAATACAAAAGATAGAAGACAGAATCTCAGGCACTGAAGACACAGTAGTAGAAATGAACACCTTTATCAAAAAATGATAAATATAAATAGATTCCTGGAACAAAACTTCCAGGAAATCTGGACACTATAGAAATCTAAGAATAGTAGGCATAGTGGAAGGAGAAGAAATCAAGGTCAAAGGAGCAGAAAATATCGTTAAAAAAATCATAGAATATTTTCATATCCTAAAAATGGATGTACAATTAAGGTAAAAGAAACAACCAAAACACCAGCTATACTGGACTAGAAAAGAAATTCTCAGTACAAAATAATCAAAACACTAAACATAGTGAACAAAGAAAAAATATTAAAATGTGCAAGGGAGAAAGACCAAGTATCAAATAAATTTAGACCAAATAGAATAATCACTGACCTCTCAGTGAAGACTCTAAAAGTCAGAACGCCCTGGACAAATGTTCTGCAGACTCTAAATGCCCATAGATGTCAGTCTAGACGACTGTAAGTAGCAAAACTTTCAAGCACCAAAGGTGGAGAAAATAAGATATTCCATGATAAAAAAAAAATTAAGTAATATCTAGCTATAAATCTAGCCCTACAGACGTGCTAGAAGGAAAACTCTAAGCTTAAGAAATTCACTGTACTCAAGAAAGCACAAAGATAATCCCAGAGCAGCAAAGCAAAAGAAGGAAACATACAGAGCAACAACAAAATTACAGAAATTAACAATCATTGGCCATTGATACTTTTCAACATCAATATTCTTAGTCTTCCAAGAAAGACACAGACTAAAAGAATACATGTAAAAACAAGTTCTAAGAAATATATCTTAACATCAAGAGTGCACATCACCTCAGGATAAAAGGATGGAAAAAATATTCCTAGCAAATGGATGTAAAAAGCAGGCTAGTGTAGCCATTTTAATATCTGACAAAGTAGACTTCAAACTGAAACTAATCAGAAGAGATAAAGAAGGACACTACAAACTCAACAAAGGAAAAACACACAAAGGGGATATTGCAACTTTTAACACCTATGCACCAAATAGAAGGGTACCCAAGTTCATATTAAACCTTTCATTCTGATAATGAGAGTTTTCAATATTACAGATTCTTGACAATAGACAAGTAATGCCAGAAAAACCTAAACAGAGAAATTCTGGAGCTAATTGATATTATAAACCAAATAGACCCAAAGGTATTTACAGAACATTTCACCAAAACACAAAAGAATATACTTCTCCTCAGCACCTCATGGATCTGTCCCTAAAACTGAACACATATTCAGACACAAAACAAGACTCACCAGATACAAGAAAATTGAAATAACACCATCCTATCTGAACACCTCAGATTTAAGCTGAATATCAATAACAATAGAAACAAACAAAAGTTTACATACCCATGAAAAGTGAAAAAAGTGAGTCTAGATGGGAATTAAGATGGGAACTACAGACTTAATAGTATTGAAGGAAAATTAATACATAGTATAATCAAACTTATGGAATACAATGAAGGCAACTCTAAGAGGCAAGTTCATAGCCATAAGTGCCTATGTTTAGAGAGGGAGAGAGCTCATGCTAGTAACTTAACAGCACACCTGAAAGCTCTAGAACAAAAAGATGAATTCACATCCAAAAGAGGTAGACAGCAATAAGTAATCAAATTCAGTATTGAAATCAATAAAAGAGAAACAAACAAAGATTCAAAGAATCAAAAAGAGAATCAATAAGATTTGCAAATCCCTATCCAAATTCACCAAAAGGTGAAGAGAGAATATCCTAATTAACAAAAATGAGAGATGAAAATTGGGAACATAACAACAGACAGAGGAAATTTGGAGAATCATAAAGACATAATTAAAATAAATACTACACCAAATTGAAAAATCTAAAACAAATATCATTACAGATACCTCTTACCAAGATCAGATAAACAATTTAAAGTGACCTATAACTTACAGTGAAACAGAAGCAGCTGTTAAAATTCTTCCAACAACAACAAAAAACAGGGGCAGATTGTTTTAGCACAGAATTTTACTAGACTTTCAAAGAAAAGTTAACACCAATACTCCTCAAATTATTCCACAACATAGATAAAGAAGGAACATGGCCCAATTCATTTTGTATAGCTACAGATAACCTAATACCCAAACCATATACAGTCCCAACAAAACAAGTATTACAATCCTATTTCCCTAATGAACATAGATACAAAAATTCTAAATAAAATACTTGCAAACTGAATCTGAGAACACATCAAGAAGATCATCCACCAGGATGAAATAGGAGGGTTCAATATACTAAAATCAGTAGATGTACTCCACCATATAAACAATCTGAAAGAAAAAAACCATGATCATCTCATTAGGTGTAGAAAAGGCTTTTGACAAAACCCTTTCATTACAGAAGTCCTAGAGACCGTAGGGATTCAAGAGACAATACTAATTTTGATAAAGGCAGTTTATAGCAAGTCCATAGTCAACATCAACTTAAATGGAGAAATTCAAAGCAATTCTACTAAAATCAGGAACAAGACATGGTTGTTCACTCTCTCCATGCCTATTCAATATAGAATTTGAGGTCTTAGCTAAAGCAGTAAGACAACTGAAGGAGATCAAGAGGATAAAAGTGTGTTTGGGGGGGGGGGGGATGTCAATGTATCTTTATTTTCAGATGAATGAAAGTGTGCATAGTGGTACTAAAATTTTCACTTGTAAACTTTTATAACTGATAAATACTTTCAGGAAAGTGGCAGGATACAAAATTAACTCACAAAAATCACTAGCCTTCCTAGTGAAGAAATGACAGACTGAGAAAGAAATCAGGGAAAAAAAAACTTTTCACAATAGCCTTAAATAAACATAAATATCTTGGAGCAACTCTAACCAAGCCAGTGGAAGACTTGTATAATAAAATCTTCAAGACTTTGGAGAAAAAAATTGAAGAAGATATCAGAAATGGGTAGATCTCTCATGCTCGTGGATTGGTAAGATTAAAATATTAAAAGTGGCTATCCTACCAAAAGCATTCTACAGATTCAATGCAATCTTCATCAGTATTTCAACAAGATCTTTCATAGATATTGAAAGCACAATTTTCAGTTTCATGCAGAAACACATACACACAAAGATAGCTAAAAACAATACTCAATAATAAAAAAAATTGTGGGAGGTATCACAATATGACTCTCCTCAATTTCAAGTTGTACCACAAGGCTAAAGTAATAAAAATCACATGATACTGGCATGACAACAAACACATTGATCAATAAAATTGAATTAAAGATCCAGACCTAAGTCCACACAACTCTGGACACCTGTTTTTTTATTTTTTAAAAAATAAGCCAGAAATGCAAACTGGAAAAAAATGACAGCATCTTCAACAAATGGTGTTGGTCAAACTGAATGTCAGCATATAGAAAAATCCAAATTGATCCATACTCAACACAAAATTCAGCTCCAAATGAATCAAAGATTTTAACATAAAACAAGATATACTGAACCTAACAGAAGAGAAAGTGGGGAATAGCTTTGAATTCACTGGCACAGGAAAAGGCTTTCCGAAGAGGACACTGATAGCAGTTACTGAGATCAACAATTAATATATGGAACTTCGAGACAGTCCCAAATATTTGCATAGCAAAGGACACCATGATTAGAACAAAATACCAGCCTACAGAATGGGAAAAGATTTTTACCAACTACATATCTAATAGAGAGCTAATATCCAAAGTATATAAAGAATTCAAAAACTAGATATCAATAAAACAAAGTAATTTAAAAATGAGGTAAAGATTGAAAGAGAGAATTTAGCAAGTGGAATATTGATATGATAACGTCTTCAACAGAATTCTCAATAAAGGAATCTCAAACGGCTGAGGAACACTTGAAGAAGTGCTCAACATCCCGAGTCCTCAAGGAAATGGAACTAAAATATTACTTTGAGGATCCACTTTATACCTAACAGAATAGCTAAGACCAATACAAATAAATGAGAGCTCATGTTGGTGAGGATTTGGTGTATAGGAACACTCATTCATTGTTGGCGAGAGTGCAAACTTGTGCAGCCACTATGAAAATCAGTATGGTATTTCCTCAGGAAGATGGGAATTGATCTATTTCAAAATCTAGCTATCTTACTCTTGGGCATATATCTATAGGATGCTTCACCCTACCACAGAGACAGTTGCACAACCATGTTCATTGTTGCTCAATTAATAATCACCAGAAATGGGGAAAAAAACATGTATCCTCCTCAACAGATATAAGGACCAAGAAAATGTGGCACATTTACACAAGGGAATATTATTCAGCCAAATGAAATTATGGAAGTTGCAGGCAAATGGATGGAACTAAAAAAAAAAAAAAAAAAAATCAGCATTCGTAAGATAACCCAGACCCCCAAAATAAATACTGTATGTATTCACTTCTATGTGGATAATTGCTGTTAAGTCAATGATAACCAAGCTACAATCTATAGAACCACTGAGATAAGGGTAAGGGACTGGGGTAGAGGAGGAGGCTAATAGATCTTCCTAGGAAAGGGAAATAGAAAGATAGAATGTTGTGGATAGACGGGTGGGTGGGGTCTAGAAAAAAGAATCAAATGATGAGGGGAAGGTGAGATAAGGGAGGGAGTATGGGAAGAGATAGCTAATAAGGGCCACGTGAAGGGCAGTGTGGAAACTTATTATGAGAGAGAGAGAGAGAGAGAGAGAGAGAGAGAGAGAGAGAGAGAGAGAGAGAGGGAAAAGAAGAAGAGGAGGAGGAGGAGGAGGAGGAGGAGAACAAAATTTTATTTCACAGAACAATCCAGCAGTATTTAGTCAATGACAGTCTCATACACCATGACTCCACACTCCCTTTCTTGGATACCTTGTTTAGACAATGTGTCAGGTGGATCTCTGTGGATTCCTGAGGAATTCTGGGAAGATGTTCTTGAAGTGTTGCTGGTGCCAAGGCTGGTGTTCAAGGAAATTTCTTGTCTTTCACCAGTAGAAGAGATAAGCACAAGTCTTACTTAATTGCACAACTCCTCTATAGAAAGCAAAATAACAATGGTGGGAAGAAGGCAAAAATATTTCTCACTCAATATGCAGTCTGAGTTTCAGTGGTTCAAGGCTGCCTGACCACTCCATGGCCTTCATAACTATTGTTCTATTTTGATTATTTGCCATTTCAACATCCATCTGTCTTCAGGCCCACAGTGATTCTTCTGCCAGCACGTAGTAGGAAGAGGGATCAGGCAAAGTGGAGTGAACATTACGCTTCTGACTAAGGCACATTCCCCACACTTGTATCTCATTTTCAGAGTATAAATCACATGATTACACCTGGCCACAGAGGATTTTGGGAACTGTGAGTTCTAACTGAATGTTGATTATCTCAGCTAGTCCACTAGTATTAAAAAACAAAGGGTGGATATCATAAAAGAACCATCATTGACATTGTGGATGAGTTTATGCTAAATATATACGGTTGGATTCAGTAATGCAACAGAATCCATGTGCTTGTTTCACTACCATGGCTAGTTCTCAAAACCTTCTATGGCTTGAAAACCTGAGCAAATGAGACTAGACTAATAGCTATCATATTAGCAGGTAAATAACTACTTCATGTAAATAATTACAATAATAAGAGAAATGTGCCATTAAGAACAAAACCAATAATAATGTGCTGAAAAAAAAATGAAGTTTTGGAAACTAGAGCTTCATTCTAAATCTAGTTCTGTCCATGTGGTCTACTGAACACCACAGACATGTTCTAAGGACTAGTTTTCATATCTTAAGCTATAATTACAATATCCTCACCATCTGGAGGTAAAATAAACTTTTATATTTAAAACATTTATCAATGTTTACTACATAGTAAACTTCTAATAGGCTAGTTGTTACAACTATGATTTTATATTGATATCTGCTTATTGTTTGACTGTTGACTCTGAGGTAGTATCTCACTACGTAGACCAGGCCAGCCTTGAACTTTCTTTCCTGGACCTTCCTGCCACACCTGGTTGTTATTGTTATTAGAGAACTGACTTGAATGTATGAGATTGGGATTTCTGGTAAAAGTGACTCTTGGCAAATATTGGTTGGATACACGATCATAGAACATAGAATGTATTGGACACGGTTAATGGAATGAGCTAGAGAGTATAAAGTTAGATGCTAAATATTTACTTAAGCATCTCTCATGGGCCAGGCCCCTAGACACAAAGATGAGTAAAAACTATCATGAAATCTGCCAAGGCAGGAGAAAGGCAACAACCAAAGTCAAATAAAGACTTGAGAACCTCCAGCTATCAATACCAAAGTGAAGGGGATTGGGGTGGGGGGTTCCATGTGTCTGTCCTGTGGCCAGGGCACTTGATCTACTCTGCACAGAAAGAAGAAGAGCATGTAACAGTTCAGCATGAAGGTATGACCGTATGCAATATCATTTATTTATACACAGGTTTTCCTATAAGAAAGGCCACTTAAATGTTTACTGGAATTCTATCCCTCTGCCATCTCTGTTCCCAGTTGATCTATTCTGCTACTAAATGAGGACCTAATTAAGCAATATCAATGTCAAGATTCTCAAACATATCAAGTCCTTGTTTTTCCATCTTTGTGTGACCTTTCTTTGTAATTTTGCAAGAATTCCTTTTTATCTTCCTGTTAAATCCCTAAAGAAGGCTGTACCAATAAACTTCATTTCGGGTTATTTCCTTTCTTCTCTGTCCCTCCATCCTGAGGTGCACATGCGCAACACACACACACACACACACACACACACACACACACACACACACACACACACACACCCCACACTACTCTTTGCTCTCCATTTCCCCCTGGCAAAATCTGTAAGGTGTGTAACAAGTTTTCAAAGAGCTGAATATCATACTGACTTGAGTTAAACTGAAGCCAGCTGGCACCATTTATCCCTTCAAATTACAAGAGAATGTGAGAAACCACAGGGTGTCTGTGTGAGGCTGGGCAGAGCCTTAAAGGGCAGCTTCCTGTGAAGGAGTGCAGTCTGGCAATGAGCTTGAGAATTAGGTGCAATCCCAGAAGTTTGCACTTGACAGAATTTAGTTCAATGTGACTTCATGATCAGATTTTGAGGTTTCCCTAACCTATCTGGTTACATCTCATTAAACATTCGAAATTTCAACGAGAATAATAATCATGGGAGGAAATTTCTCTTATTTTTGTGCTAAAAATCAATTTGCAGCACTTGTAGGGTCCCTGAAATCTCGGTTGATATTGAGCTTTAAGTTCTCCAACTCTTTGTTATTTTGCTGTGCTCCTCCATATCAGCGTTGGCTATAGGCTGAGTTTTACAGTGCATCACCATAACGAGAACTAAAGCCCCCTTCATAAGCATCTTTATTCCTGTATGAGTTTCATATCTTAGTCAAAACTCATAAAGGACTTTTATGCCAGAGAACATGTTATAGCATAATCTATTTGAAGCCACACGTGAAAAGATTAGCCAAGATAAATGTATGCGTAGTATTTTTAGAAAGTAGAAATAACTAGAAATCTCTTAGCACTTCTTTTTTGTGTATGCCTTAGCGAAAGAAGAAATTACATAAGAGAATTCATAAATGCTAAATTTGGATTATTAGAAAGAAGGCATAAAGGTTCATCCTAGAATGAGTTTTTCTTACATTTTCTTATTATTACATTTAAGAAGTTACAAAAACACAAGGATGGGATAATTCATCCTTAAATGCACATAAGTATAGAATTCAAGGGAGCTGACTAAAATTTATATTATTTTAAGAAATGTTTGTACATTTAGATAAGTAAAAGAAAGTTTTAGTGCTCCTGACTTTTTATGTGGCATGAAAGACTTTAAATTATTCATTTCAGGAACTACAGAAGTAATCAGCTTAATTTCAAGAGCCAAGAAAGAACTAACAAATCATCTATGACCGAGTTGTCTAGGAAAGTGAAAACATGAAAATGTGTATTTTTTTTTTAGGTAAGACAAACCTTGTACTTACATAGAAATCAATATAACTTTGATACCTGGGCAGATGCTGGGATTAACCATGAGGTACTACAAAACTCTGGATTAAAAAAAAGAAATCAACAATGTTTTGCAGAAAGATTTTTAGCAGCATTGCTGAAGCATGATAAAAATCAAACACATGCAATGGAAGAGGAAGGGCTCCTGGGGGCGTCCCCGCCCTCTTTTCCTTGACAGTGAACCAGGGCCCACCCTAGCATGAGGCTGGCTCAGCAGTTCTCAAATGACCATCGGAAAAGCCTTTTATATTCTTAAATTTTTTGAAGACTTTGAAGAATTTTCTTTATGTATACTACTTAATATTCACCGTATTGGAAATGAAAACCGAAAAGATGGTAAATCACAATACATACAAGCACACATTCTGGTAGCCAAGGACTGATAGCATCATCATTCATCAGATGTCTTAGAAGATGTCACTTCATGCTCTTCAGAAAGAGTGAAGAAGGGGAATAGACTAGTATGGCAATGAAAGCAGTTTCGGTACCAGATGCCCCAGCCTCGGTGTGGCCAATGGTCTCTGAGACAGAGTCTGAGTGCCTCTGTTCTGAGAGTTGGTAGCTAGATATAGTGATCAAACACTTGGTGAGAGGATCTTCTGGGGAAAGGATACATGCATTAGTGTCCCTCAGGGGTAACCTTGGTCTGATTGAACATTAATATTGTTGAAGAGCCTTCAATAATATCTTTAGGTATGTGACTTTCATTTAATGAATAAAGTATGATTTGGAGGTGAAGAATAGGGAGAAGAATGAACAAATATTTGTTAGTTATCAACATTAAATAGGAGATGAGATGAGAAAGATTTAAGTGAGTTACTATGCCAAGTGTGTTCATAATTTGGGGAAAGAACTCACAGATTCAGGCTTTACAGAACTCAGAGCAAAATGCTCAAACAATTTAGGGAAGGGAGAGATTAATTCTGCTAAGCTATTTCAGAAAGATCCTGCAGAAGACGTAACATTTATGGCCCCGTATATGCAGGGAGTGTGCATTATAGGCAAGAGTGCACAAGGAAGCGGATTTAGAGTAGGGTTTCACAGACAATTTTATAAAATGTGAGTTCTGGGATGGAAGACTGTTGCTTAGTTGGAGCCACAGAGTGTGGAGAGATGAGGTGTGGATGGTAAGTGGTGGCAAATTTAGTCTTATTTCCAATGACTTATGTTGCAGAAAGTCAGATCAGTAGGCTTGTGGAAGGAAGGAAGGAAGATGCTTCAACACATCTTGGGGCAGACTAAACAAGAATCAGGTCACACTGCAAAGACTTCAAATTCAGACTGACAGTCTGCCTGGATTCAAATGGTACTTTTTCCCTAGATTTAGGAGAAACTTGAGCAATTATGTAACTAAAGTTCTTAATCCTCAGAGTTGAAAAGCAATGACTAAGTGAGAAAAATATTAGGAAAAACAGAGAAAAATAATGGCTTAATCACACTGACCCATTACAATTGTGCAATGAACTTTAGTTGCCACTGTAGACTTGTACAGTCACAGGAAAGAAGATGCTCACAGACCAGAATGCAGTAGAATTTTTCTGTGTAAATGAATGGAAGGGAGAAAGGAGAGAGAGAGAGAGAGAGAGAGAGAGAGAGAGAGAGAGAGAGAGAGAGAGATTCTATTAAGTGCTTATACTCAGGAGAATCCAGAAAAATGGCAGCCAATAAGTAATAAAGCAAGGGGGAAAGGGCACCCCAGAGCACAGAGAAATGAAGACTTATTTTTTTCACAAATTCTTTTTATAAAAATGGTAAGAAATGCTAACCATAGGCACCTCGTATAACGTGAAGGTGTGGTGTACGTGACTGAGGATGGAAAGTATCCAAGAAGTTTTAAGGAGCAAGATGAAAAAAGCTATTTATAGGAAATCTCACAAAGCAAATCAAGAGAGGAAAAGGGTACCTAACCCTCTAGCAAAAAAACTTAATTCCTCATTAGAATCAAGTGCTGTCCTTGAGAGTTGGAGGCTGGCATGTGGCCTTTAAAGAATAGGGGGAAATTAATAGAGCAGCTAAGATTTAAACCTGAGCAAGATAATTTTTTCCTTTAGCCTTAAAAACTGAAGAAGAAAATGATTTTTGTGTTACAGGAGAAAGTAATATATTCTAAGCAGCCAAATGACTTCATCTAAATAATTTTCTTTTATAAGAAGTTAGATTTTAAATAGTGATGTTAAGTAGAGTTTTTAATCTATCTAGATGGTCAAAAGGTTATAGTTTAAAAGAAACACAAATTCTTTAAATGGTGGGAACACCTCTTTGGTCTAGCAGCAATTTAAATGGGGTAAATGAAGTCACAAATGAAGTTTTTTCCTAAATACAAACAATCAGGGTGGGTTGTGTCAGCAGCCATGATATCAGAGGAACCTGTAAGACACTCTGGCTTGTCTTAACCATTTGCAAAGACATGGCAAAATTCTCTGGAACACAATTACATAGAGAGAAAATTCCTAATCTCATTAAAATGTAGAAACAAGGGAAAAAGAATTAAACTAAGGATCTGTATTACAGTAATATTTCCTAACCACTTATTTCATAAAGACAAGGGAGTGGTAACCAGGAGTGAGGAAGAGTCTCTTATGAATTTAGAATATCTCACAGAACTCAACCAATTAACTCCATGATATGTTTCTTCACATTCAGATATTGA
The DNA here is from genome assembly GCA_028551405.1 of Uromys caudimaculatus. Lineage (NCBI taxonomy): Eukaryota > Metazoa > Chordata > Mammalia > Rodentia > Muridae > Uromys > Uromys caudimaculatus. Next base: position 43,491,786 of record CM052703.1, read on the forward strand.
ACATATTTTATTATATGTGAATTAAAGAAATATGAAGAGTTCTGTATTGGCAGTTCAGTTGAATAACTTCTGTCCTCCCACTGCCTGAATATATTATTTAGCTCCAGAGAGAATAATAGCACATGTCGTCTGAATGGATAAGGATCTATCAAATTCAAGGCTGCTCTTAGGACTTACAGTTGATTCTAGGTATATCTAGTAAAACCATATTTTCCATCTTTTTCCTGAATACCATTGATTACTTCTTCAAGTGGAAATCTGGGTTCCGTAATTTCCTTGGTAAGTGAAAAGGATGCCGTTCAAGAATGCCAGTATTCTAGCTCAGTATAAGAAGCCTCTGTCTTTGGGGATTCTGATTCTTCCCCATGTCTGGAGCACATGCACAGAAACCTCTCTGCTGGTATGCCCTCCTTGGGGCTTTAAAGTGGGTGAGATCTTTCTGGGATCTAAATATAAAGGAAGGCAATTTTAACATATTGTGTCATTAAGAAGTTTAGGAGCTTTTAGACACAGTCTGGAGGTAGTAGGAAATTAGATGCAGTGTTGCATTAGACATGTTTTTAGTATTTTCTTCTTTTTTGTAAAAGCTGTAATTTTCAGAGTTTAGAACCAATTTAATGTCCCTGGAGTTACAGCTTTTTGTATCCATTGTCCATTAGGTGAATTACTAAGCCAAGAATGGAATCCATTTATAATGTATAAAATACAGTGAAATGTCTTAAAAACAGTCTTTGCAGGGGGAAAAAAGCTTTGGGAGTCCATTAAATTTGAAGACAGTGAGTTCTGAGGTTCTTATAATCATATAATGGTTTTTGTGCTTTGATAATATGATACATTAGATATTGGAAGATTTATTTAAAAGTTTGAATTCAATGAGAAATTACATCGAATGAAAGAAAATACATTCTTTTTGACATTTCAGACAGATTTTAAAACTGAGTGTATTGTCTAAAAAAAGAACCTTAATAATATTTATTATATTTTAATAAAAATTAATAGGCACTAAAATGCTACCAAATGTCTCATGTCTCATGTATGATGATATCACTATCACTGTCATTTAATGAGCTTAGAACAATTTTTAAATTCTTATTTTGACAAAATTTCAGTGTGGTCTGAGAATAAAAAAATGGTTAGGGGCAGGACATATATAAAGTGTGTTATACATGACATACATGTAAGTATATGTATGTAGTTTTTTTACATGCATAAACTCATGTCCAATTATCACATTCTAATTAATTACATATTGAAAAATCTGTGACTATCTCAGTTCAGTATATTGGCACTACATGGCTTTGAGGACCTAATGTGTAATTAACATTTTCCTAATTTTTAATATTATAGAGGGAATTTTCAGAATAACCCAAGGACTTAAAATTCATGTTTATTCAAAACATAAATCAATAAAATTTTCAAATATGTGTCAAGGGTGTGCTTTACGTTAGGCAAATCTGCTGTCAGGGTCCAGACACACCTTATAACTGTGGAGGTGGTACTATAAGAGATATTGAGCCTTGGGGGACTTGTCATTTGTATGGTCAAAGCCAGATGACAGGCAACTATTTTATTAGATTTAATTCAAAAGTAATTTTCAGTATTCTGGAAGATTAGCTGATGCTACTATAGTACATTATGGTTGATGTGCTATTCTCTATCTATCTAAGAGCCATATCATGCTTTCTCTAACCATGAAAGAAGAGAAATACATCATGGATGATGATTTCAGTAAGAATTATTACCAAAGGCAACTTTCCTAACTCAATATTAGGATTCTCTAACAAAATCTTATTTCATGTACCCTGATAATTCCTGTAGATGATGAGTGTTGACTTTTTCATGTTTACTGTGACACATGTAATGTCATGATCCTGTGATAGTATTTTTGGTAACTGACAAATAAGGAGTTTATTAAAGAAGTTACTAAAGCCATGGCAGTCAAAAGAACAGTAGCATGGCAGGGGTTCAGAGGAGAGTTCAGATCTTAGCGTTAGGAAAAGAAACTGTGATGGGGTCTGTTGTGTTTTTCTTTTTCGTTTTTTCCAGCCTCAAATTACAGAAAACCTATTAACTCATGACTGAAAGAAATGTAAGTTTGTTTTCTGTTCACATAACAATGTCTGGAACTAAAAGTCCAGGGACTGGTGTGATGGTTCTGAGATGTGGCCATGACTAGGCTTCTCATCAGCATGTTTAACAAACCTTACAACCATCTGATGACAGCATCTTACAAGAAAACAGACAGCCTTGGACCGGTGGGCTCAATTTTTATTACAAGAGCAAATGTTTATCTATAAGTCACAGCATATGCTGCCTTTGGTCAGGGAGGTGTCATCTGATTGTACATGGGCATGGCTAGAAAGACACATTTATATATATATATATATATATATATAAATATATATATTATATATATAATATATATATATATATATATATAGTTTTAAAATGTATATATACTTTTAGAGTTGAGGGAAGGGAAGTGAGGAAATTCTAGGACAATTACTTCTTTTGTTACATAGAACTCAGAAAATAGTTATAAAAATTTAATTAAATAATATGTAGCTCATTTTAACTTTTTTAAAAACAATCCAAATTTAAGGTTTTGTGGGAAAAAGATAAATAAATAATCAAATCATTAAACAAAGGGAACGCTGGAATTCCACACAAATCAGTTAATGCCAAGTCTGGCAACTGCTTGCTCTAGTTGAAATAAAAGCCCATTAGAAACTGTAGGAGTTCCTTGTATACAAAAGGGTATGTACTAGATGCTGAAAACTGGAAAAATGAATTAGAATTATGACAAATAGGCTCGCATAAGAAGAAGCACCACAGTTGTAGCCAGTAGTGACAGCACTTTGATGTTGGATTGAGATTAATTTTGGGTCCATATTGCATGTAGATTTTCTGTTGTAGCAAAATCGCTTACTCTGTGTTTTACTTCATAACATTTAAAGTTATCTCTCACTTATTATTCATGTGAAGCTTGTATCATCCCAGGGATGCTGCTTGCTCATTATGTTTGTTTTTTAAGACCATTAAAGTATATGATATTTTAAGTGTTTTTGCCAGTGGTTGTTTGCTTTGTAGTTCCTGAAAGTTTCAGAAGTCACCAAATAAAAGTCAAGAAACAAAAAGGACTAAGTTATGAGGTAAACTCAACACCAGATTTTCCTAGTGATTTGGAGTACAGGATAGGACTAAATGAACGAAGCAAGGTTCTGTGAAAGAAGTCACCATTGCATACCCACTAGAGGCTTTCTGTCATTGGACAAACTATCAGGCTGAGAACTGGCTTGAGAGTTCACACACTCTGTATGGGAACTATCTGTGAATTTTATCAATTCTTCTTCTATGTCTCTAACCCACCCTGAACCTATAACTCCATATATCCAATAACCATTTCCAATAGGACCCTGGGACAACCAGGAATCTTCTGCTAAAACCATTTTATAGATGTGGTCTCTCTACTGTCCTTTTGCCTAGGGGCATAGTGTATATATTGGAGGCAGGCTATTAGAGGTTTGTAGTTAGTGCTTGGCTTGCCCATCATTTTGTCTGTCAAGTGTCCTCAGTGAAGCTAGATTAGATGCTTTGATGTCATATTCAATCTGAAACACAGATTTATGACGGGGAAATCAATGTGATAAAATGATTCCTATGTAAATTCTTTTAAATACAGTTTTAGGTTTACGCCTTAACATCTCTTTGACTTCTATTCATTGGGAGTGGTTCTTCTTCTTTCATGACCATAAATGAAATTCACATAGGCCAATGGTTCTTGGAATTAAAGGTTCTTATGGTTGTGCTTATTTGTAAATACTGGCTCAATTTAGAAATTCAAATGTTTAGGCCCACACACATTTTGAAATTCTCCTCTTCCTCTGTTCAGTCCCACTTTTCCCTGAAAATCTGAGGGAGTGGGCCCTATTAGTTACCTCCACTACAAAACAAATTGACACAAAGACTTCCAATAATCTTTGCTGTTGTTGTTGTTGTTCAAATTTCTTTGAAATAAACCACCTAAGCTGAGTTCAGTAGTAAATCTTTCACTGGTCCCTTGAATCAACCACCCACATTGAGCAATGGATTCACAGTGACAGGATTTATGTAGTGACAGGATAGAGAGAAAAAACCTCAAATCTGTATAAAACATGCTTTATCATTTTTGTAGACTAGGCCAGGGTAAACCAACAGTCTTGTTAAAATACTCGAGTATATGAGCTACAGTTGTTGACAAAACTATTCCTAGTCTCAAATTTCAAAGGCATGTGTGTAGACAGAGGGAAGACAACAACAACACAGATGACCTAATCTATCCTTAAGTATTTAAACATCAATTTCTAAACTTGTATATTCTCTCTGCATTGCTCACCATTCACTCTGACGGATGCCAGGAGAAAGGTGAGAGACACCGTTTTTAATTCACTGAGACAGCTTCTAGTTGAGGGGGCCTTTAATAATACAAGTTGACTCTTGTATCTGAGAAAGTCTTGATCCTCCGTGGTTGTCTTTACTGGAGCTCTTGCCTAGCTTGGATCTTGGGCAGTTGTTTCTATAGCCTGGAGAGTTGCTTATTATGTGACCTTTATCACATCCAATTTTAAACTCCTGGGCTTTTAAATAGGACTGACACCCCCAACATCTGCTTTCTCTAATTACCCATGGCCCATTTAAGCCATGGGATACACCATTCATTGCTATCCCATCAATTCTAACAAAATCTTCCTGTATCTACTGTCAAAACAGCCTATGCGTTATACATAGGCTCTATGCAATAGAGCCTATTTCTATTTCCCTATAAATTATGTGGAAGCATCAGATTTTAACATTTAAAAGACCAGTATCAACATTTCTCCCATAGAAATACAGTTTCAGTCTTTGAGTGTGTCCCTCCAGGTTTGATATTAGAATGTAGTACTTCACTTGATGAAAGGAATGGGCTTACATTCTAGAAGAACTTGAAAACACTCTGCTCACTAGACTGTTCTCTTTAATTTCCCCCTGATCTCTAATTATGTCTCTGATCTGACTGCAAGGTACAGAAGTCACAGAACAGATTCCATTTGTAAATTCTGCATATGGCATGCCTATTGGCAGGAATCTTTATTCCCCATATAAATTCTCCATATTGAATGTCTCAATGAAAATAACTAAAACAGAGAGGATTTTTTTCCTTTTAAGAAGAAAAGAAGAAAGGAAGGGAGGGAGAAGGAAGTTAGTTCATTCTTAAGTATAGCTTGTTTATATTTATTTTGCGAATGTTGACTTCAGATCAAGGCACATATAATTCATGGACTACCAGCTTCACTGGTAGTCTTTATTTTATCTCCCAAGACAAATACTAGTCTCTTTTTCTCGTTACTGAAATCTCCAGAACTAGTAAAACAGACTGGAAAATTCCTTCATTTGAACAGTTCGTAGGTCTCAGCTTACAGGGTTCTGAAAGAAAGACTATTTATGGATGCCCAGCCACGAGAGCCAACATAAGCAACAATGCACGGAAACTTATGTGAAGTTAAATTGGCTATCAGCTCTAGCATTTCATATGGCAGAACTGCCTATTGGGTAAATAATATGCATTTTATAAAAACATTCATAAATGTAAATTCACACAAGAGACTGAAATGGCTCCTTAGGGTTAAATGAAATACATATTAACAACACTTATGAATAGTAAATAGCATGGACTTTTTAAATGTGCTCAATGTGTATTTACATAATAGCCGATAAGAGTTCTACTGTCAAGTAAATAATACTGTAGCTGCTTTTAGAAGTCTTTAATTACCTACAGTATTTGCAAAGTACGCTGTAATGGATTTCTGGTTTGTGTAGCACTCCACTCACTTCCCTTTTCTTTTCTTCCCTGGTTTCAAATACATATATATTTATGAAAATGATTTTAAATTGGCACTGAAAGAAACCACCTATCTAGGGAGAATGGTCTTCAATGGTTTCACTTATGTGAAAGGGAAACTTTTAAAGTGAGATGGTAATACCACGCTGACACTGAGCCCATAAAGACCATCTTATAAATCAAAACATGTAAACAAAAGAGAGTACCTTGGTAAATTGAACTCATGCTTTAGCCCTTTCCTGTGTGTTTGTGGGACCTGGTAAATCTCAGATTCATTTCCTGCTCTATAACAGGATTCTGATTCCTGAAAACAGAGATGCTCAGTTACCAACTAATTTCCGGCTCCTGTAGGAGCATGTATCCACCAACAACTTTTGTCCCACTTTTCAGCCTACACCACAGATCTGGAGCCTAGGCCCCAGAGTCTAGTGATGCTGTCTCCTCCCTCCAGTTGTGAAGAGGGTAGATGCTTCCTATAACAGTTAATCTGTTACTTCATCTTTCCATTGGCCTTCAGTTTGCTAGCTACTAATAACCTATTTCCATGAAAAATTGCCCCTACTCTAACCCTCCAGTATGGTATGCTTTGTTTCTTGAATGTTCTCTGAGGTTCCTGGATGAGGAAGCTGGCATGTGAAAGTGCTCTTTCCTGAAGAAGTTATCCACAGGCTAAACCAGCTTGAGACAAGGAGACCTGTCCTTTCCATTCTCTGCAAAGTATCTCTTGTGACTTTGCATTAAGGCTCTAAACACCCAATGGCTATTTATACCTTTTTTTTTTTTTTTTTTTTTTTTTTTTTAAGAATGAAGGGAAGAAAGCAGAGATTACATTTAGATAGGATAGAGGTTGATATGTATGGCTCCAGAAATCACCCCAATGCAAATAAAGACTTGCATTTGACCATTTGATCACGCCTTACTGCTCAGAGCTCCTGACTCTAAGATGTGCCTCTGACTTGTTCTTATTTCAGCACCCCTAAGCCATGCAGTTGTGATTGAAAATGGTGGTAGAGTATGATATGAAAGGGCCTGAACCCCCCCCCCCCGTTCGTCCTGGAGTTTGGACCACCAACCAAAGAATACACATCTATGGACCCATGGTTCGGACCACATATGTGGCAGAGGATGACCTCGATGGCCATCAGGGAGTGGGGAGAGGCCCTTGGGCCTGAGGATGTTAGAGGCCCCAGTAAAGGGGAATGTCAAGGCAGGAATATGGGGATGGGTAGGCGGGTGGGTGGGAGGTGGAATTCCCTCATAGAGGTAGGGATGGGGAGGGGATAGGGAGCTTCCAAAGAGGAGACCCAGAAAAGGGGAAACATTGGAAATGTAAATAAAATATCAAAATAAATAAATAAAAAGAAAAGAAAAAAAAGAAGTCATTCAGAAAGTAAAAATGGAATTAAATCTAAAAAAAAAAAAAAAAGACAGAGAGAGAAGTCAATAAAAAGGTGAAAGAAGGCATCTTGATAACAGAAAGTATGTGTTGATGCGAGTCAGACTTTGTTATAAACTAATGTTTCTACGTGAGCCACACAGAGCAGTTATGACTGCTCCTACCCAATCCTTCCCCAGTGACGCTTTCCCTAACCATGATCTGGCTTATTCTTGTCATTAGGATTCATAGTCTCTTAGGTGTTCTCCTTCACTCTCGGTTCTGGCAAATCTACTCTTTCTTGCTATGAGTAACTCCCACCCCACTCTCTCTATCAGTTTCTAGCCTTCCCATTTTGTCATGAGAATAACATTTGAAAATTCACTGCTAGAAATCCTCTGTTTTGCAAATATCATAATTGCATCTTCAGTCTTATTTTACTAATAATACAAATTTGTTCTCCAGTTTTCCATGGCTTATTTAATGTTTACTTCAAACATCACTGTGGTTATGTACAAAGATGAAGGGAGAACACAGAGTGTTTAATTCATTTTTTTCCTTTTTTATTTTTGATACTTTATGTACATTTGCAATGTTTCCCCTTTTCTGAGTCTCCTCTTTGGATACCCCCCGTCCCCTCCCCAACCCGCCTCTAGGAGGGAATTCCACCTCCCACCCACCCACCCCCATATTCCCGCCTTGACAGTCCCCTTTACTGAGGCCTCTAACATCCTCAGGCCCAAGGGCCTTTCCTCTCTTCCTGATGGCCATCGAGGTCATCCTCTGCCACATATGTGGTCCAAACCATAAGTCCATCAATGTGTATTCTTTGGTTGGTGGTCCAAACTTCAGGAGGACCGGGGGGGGGGGGGTCAGGCCCATTGACTCTCTTGCTCCCTCCATGGGGCTGCAAATTCCCTC
>CM052703.1:43500438-43557522 GCA_028551405.1 Uromys caudimaculatus
TATAATAGCCAGAAGCTGGAAACAACCCAGATGTCCCTCATCAGATGAATGGATACAGAAAATGTGGTACATCTACACAATGGAGTACTACTCAGCTATTAAAAACAATGACTTAATGAAATTTGCAGGCAAATGGATGAAACTTGAAAATATTATCCTGAGCGAGGTAACTCAGTCACAAAAGAATGAACACGATATGTACTCACTGATAAGTGGATATTAGCCCAAAAGTTCAGAATGCCCAAGTTTCACTTTACAGTAACCGCTGGACTGAGAGTGAGGTCCCAGATGGAAGAGTTGGAGACAGGATTGAAGGAGCTAAGGGAGTCTGCAGCCCCATGGAGGGAGCAACAGCATCAATGGGCCTGAACGCCCCTGGTCGTCCTGGAGTTTGGACCACCAATCAAAGAATACATATCGAGGGACCCATGGTTCGGACCACATATGTGGCAGAGGAGGGCCTTGTTGGCCATCAGGGAGAGGAGAGGCCCTTGGGCCTTAGGGTGTTAGAGGCCCCAGTAAAGGGGAATGTCAAGGTGAGAATAAGGGAATGGGTGGGCGGGTGGGTAAGAGGTGGAATTCCCTTATAGAGGCGGGGGGGGGGGGGATAGGGGGTTTCCAAAGAGGAGACCTAGAAAAGGGGAAACATTGGAAATGTAAATAAAGTATCAAAAATAAATAAATTAATTAATTTAAAAAAATAAACAAATGTGGGATTCTACAACTCCATCTTCTGTTATATATGAGGAAACTAAGGTTGTGAGAAGCTTCTTGAATTGTCCAGACAGAAGCTCTTAGCACTGTCAGGATTCCATTTTCTTTCATTGAGACAACACACAGTTGCAGAAGATGGCAACTGCTGGAACCTAAACCCATTTGTCTACAGTACAGAGTATTCGGAACATCCTTTGTAGGATTATCTGTGTGACAATGACAAAATCATAAATCTTTTATTTTCATTATTTTTGTTCCTATGTATGGCATGTTTGCTAACAAATACTAACCTAATAAGAACTTTTGGTGTTTCACTGAAAACTCCTTTTAAAAAAATTAGCCCTAGTCTGTAAGGAAAAGCCTATCTTTACATGATAAGACAAAAATTGAAATAAAATTATCAAACAAGACTCATATTCTGCATTGTGGAACCACAGTGGCCTTGTGAATCAAGATCTTACCCTTAAAGAGTGAAATCCAGGCAACCGTGGCTGATGCATCAGCTCCATGTCACTGTCAACTCTCAGTATCTATCTATCTATCTATCTATCTATCTATCTATCTATCTATCTATCTATCCATCCATCTCTGTCCTCACCCATCAGTCCTAGAGTGTCTCTCACTGTCAGTCATCTAAGTGTTGTGCAGTCTCCACCTTAGGTCCTGTAATCTCCGCATTCTAGGCAGGCAGAAAAAAGCAACAGAGAACAAATCATGAGATATTGTTTGTGAACAGTTGGACCCTGAAATACCCTACATGTTTCTGATTCTGGGTCCTCACTGCTCAGGCTGTCCCATGAACAATCCTACCCTTATGCAAACTGGGATTTAAGTATTTTGTCACAACTCTCCTCTGATATTAGTATTCAACTATTACAGACAAGAAGATAAAGAATATTTAACAGGAATGATTAGCATTATATAGCACAAAAAGAAGTTTTTTGTTACATAAGGCTGTGTGATATAAAATAATAGCTATCAGCCACATGTGGCTTTTAAAAGTGGCCAAGACAAACTGAAGTTTTCTATAAATTTTTAAATGTTCTCCTAATACTGAAGAATTAATGTGAAAAGGAATATAAGCTATCTGATTAATAACTTTATATCAATTATAAATTAAAATAGTATTATATTGAGTTAATATATTACTCAAACTAATATCATCTGTTTTAAATATTTTATTGTGGCTTAAAATATTTAAGTTACCTATGTACTGTATTCATGGGTTACATTGTATTCCAAAATTTGGAAAAACTTCTTTTGGCTTAGTGCATTCTATATTTCTTTGCAAATAATCTTGAATTACTGAGTAATTAATCAATCATAATTATACTGTTGAGAATGTCTAAGGAAATTGGCTCCTTATATGCTGGCTGGCAAATTTCTCTAAGAAATTAAATGAAATAAGCAAAGGGAAGCAATTTAAGAGAAAAAATATTACATATAACAGTTTGGGGGTGGATGCAGCCACACAGCAGAAACTGAAAGGATATCAGCTGGTTATGGTAAGAGAACATGCAGACTGAAGGGAAGACTAAGCTAGAATAATCATTGCCAAGATAAGGCAATACTGCCAAAAAGGAATAATACATGGTTTTCAAAAGGCTAAAACTTCAAAAGTAACAACGAAGTGGAGAGTAAAACTGAGTCTCAGATAGGGAAAAAGGGGGGAGAACCTCCAGATGTTTAAGTGTCTATGGATCTGGGGCTTATTGGTATTTACAAGACATATCATTTACATTTGCTCTGGTCCTCATCTTCATCTGCAGACATCAGCCCATGTCCTTCTCATTTACAAAGTGTTGACTCTGTAAACCAGTGGTTTGTGGGCTATTTCTTCCTCAGTGTGACTCCATCACTTGTCTCTGTTTTGGAAGCAAATGCAGCGGCTGAGGACTCTGGATCTCACTGTGCTGGCTGATGCCACGATCATCCAGCACCATCAATGAGGTACAGGCTGATAACTAAAAGTGAAAGTTCTCTGTGTTGATCATGGTTCTCTAAAGGAACAGAACTAGTGGAATGAATGTATATATTTAAATACACATATTTATAGGGGATTTATTAGATTAGTCTACAAGATGTAGTCCAAGTAGTCCAACAATGGCTGTCTCACACTGGAGAGGCTGAGACCCCAGTAGTGGCTCAGTTCATGAGGGTAGACGTCTCTGTTCTCCCAATCTGGCTCCAAAGACCTGAAGGATTCTGGAAAGCTATTGATCTTCAGTCTACCTTGAAAATCTGAAGAATTTAGTTCTAATAAGGGTAGAGAAATGTTTCAGCAGCAGAACAGATAAACTTGCCAGTAAGGAAGGAAGAGCAGGAAAAGGGCAAATTTTCTTTCCTCAATGTCCTTTTCTCTGGGCTACCACATGAAGATACCACCCATATTTAGGGTGTTTCTGCTTGAAGAAATCTGATCACGAAAAACCCTCAAAGAAGTATGCAGTGGCTTATATTTTAGTTAATCCCATATGTAGTCAGATTGACAACCAAAACTGGCAATCACACTACCTATAAGCACACAGAGATAGAGTGGAACAATGAACATGCAAGCATGGTATACAACTATACCATGAGTCTATCTGGGACAGTCTACAGAGGTGAGTCACATGTGGTTGCCTGAGCTCCATTATCAAGCTGTGGGCTGGCTCTTTGGTCTAGAGGAGCCTTGCAGGACCCCAAAAGCACCTTGCCTCCTCATGGAAACGTTCAGGGGGCCCAAAACTAACATGTTTGGAACCCTGCCCAACTAATCCCATCCTAGTTAGATCTGCCCATCATCCCAGTTTGATTCACCTGGGACAAAGCCTGCAGAGTAGGATCCACCAGGGACATAGCCTTCAGAATGGGGTTTAGCTGAGGCACAGCCCTCATTACCTGGGCCATGGCTCCTACAACCTTCCCGAGAAGTCACTCTGCAATCAGGATCATCCAGCCAACACCAGGGAAAACCAGATGCCTAAAGGACAGCATAAGAGCACAATCAGTAAGACTTAGGGCAAAATGTATCACCAAAGCCCAGCTATCCTGCTACAACATACCCTGGATATGCTAATGAAACTGAAGCACAAGTAAAGGATCTTAAAGCTAATGTTATAAAGATGATATAGGCCTTTAATGAGGACATGAATAAATCCCTTAAGGAAATACTTGAAAATACACTTAAACAGGTAGTGGTATTAAAAGAAGAAACAAATAAATAAAAAGAAATACAGGAAAATACAATCAAACAGGTGAAGGATATGAATAAAACTGTCAAAAACCTGAAAAGGGAAATGGAACTGAGAAAGAAAGCTTGAACTAAGGCAAACCTGAAGATGGAAAACTTAGGAAAGAGAACAGGGACTACAGACATAAACATCACCAACAGAATACAGGAGATGGAAGAAGGAATCTCAGGTGTAAGAGACACAATAGAAAAAAATCAATATATAAGATAAAGACAATGCAAAATCTAAAAAGTTAATGACACAAAACATTCAGGAATTTTGGAACACTATATAAAGGCCAAACGTAAGAATAATGGGAATAGAAGGAAGAAATTCCCAGATCTAAGGTACAGAATTCATTTTCAACAAAATTGTAGAAAGAAAACTTCCCTAACTTAAAGAAAGAGATGTCTGTATGTGAACAAACATATTGGACTAGAAAAGAATATCCTCTTGCAAAATAATAATCAAAATATTAAATTTACAGAACAAAGAAAGAATTTTAAAAGCAGCAAGGGAAAAATGTCAAGTAACATAAAGTCAGACCTATCAAAATTACACTCAATTTCTCATCTGAGATTCTAACATCTAGAAAGACCTGGGCAGAGAGGTCTTTCAGACCATAGGAGGCCAAAGATGTCAGGCTAGACTACTATATTCAGCAAAATTTTCACTCAGCATAGATGGAGAAACCAAGATATTCCATGACAAAACCAAATTTAAACAATACCTTTCCACTAACCCATCCCTACTGAGGATACTAAAAGGAAAACTACAACCCAAATGCAAAGGTAACCACATTCATAAAAAAAAACTTTACTAAAGCTTAAATCACAGAAAACCCTGTACATTAATAGTGAGAGATTTCAGCCCACTCTCACCAATAATTGGATCATTGAAAGAGAAACTAAGCAGAGAAATAATGAAACTAACAGAGGTTATGATTCAAATGGAACTAACAGATATCTACAGAACATTTCACCAAAACACAAAAGAATATACCTTCTTCTCAACACCTCATAGAACCCTCTCCAAAATTGAACATATAATCTCTCACAAAGCAAGCCTCAACAGATACAAGAAGATTGAAATAACCCCATGCATCTTATCAGATTACCATGGATTAAAGCTGGGCTTCAACAACAGTAGAAACAACAGAAATTCTACAGATTCATGGAAACTGAACAACTCTCTACTCAATGATATTTGGGTCAGGGAAGAAAAAAGAAAGAAAGAGAGAAAGGAAGGGAGGGAGGGAGGAAGGAAGGAAGGAAGGAAGGAAGGAAGGAAGGAAGGAAGGAAGGAAGGAAGGAAGGAAGGAAGGAAAGATTCTCTAAAATTCAATATGATGCCTCAATATACTCAAACTTATGGAACACTATGAAAGCAGTGCTAAATTCCACTAAAATCAGGGACTAGACAAGGCTGTCCACTCTCTACCTACTTATTCAATATAGTACTCGAAGTCCTAGCCAGAGCAATTAGACAACAAATGGAGGTCACGGGATACAAATTGGAAAGGAAGAAGTCAAAATATCACTAATCACAGATGATATGATAGTATACTTAAGTGACTCCAAAAATTCCACCAGAGAACTCCTAAACCTGACAAACAACTTCAGCAAAGTGGCTGGATATAAAATTAACTCAATCAAATCAGTAGCCTTTCTCTACTCAAAGAATAAACAGGCTGAGAAAAAAATAAAGGAAACAATACCCTTCACAATAGTCACAAATGATATAAAATGATATAAAATACTCTAACCAAGCAAGTGAAAGTGTATGATAAGAACTTCAAGTCTCAGGAGGAAGAAATCGAAGAATATCTCAGAAGATGGAAAGATCACCCATGCTCATGGATTGGCAGGATTAATATAGTAAAAATGATCACCTTGCCGAAAGCAATCTATAGATTCAATGCAATCCCCAGCAAAATTCCAAATCAATTCTTCATAGAGTTAGAAAGAGCAACTAGCAAATTCATTTGGAATAACAAAAATCCCAGGATAGCGAAAACTATTCACAGTAATAAAACTTCTGGGGGAATCATCATCCCTGACCTCAAGCTTTATTACAGGGCAATGGTGATAAAAACCTGTATGGTATTGGTATAGAGACAGGCAGGTAGATCAATGGAATAGAACTGAAGATCCAGAAATGAACCCACACACCTATGGTCACTTGATCTTTGACAATGGAGCTAAAATCATCTAGTAGAAAAAAGACAGCATTTTCAACAAGTGGTGTTGGTTCAACTGGTGGTCGGCATCTAGAAGAATGCAAATTGATCCATACTTATCCCCTTGTACAAAGCTCAAGTCCAAGTGGATCAAGGACCTCCACATAAAACTAGATACACTGAAACAAATAGAAAAGAAAGTGGGGGGAAAAACCTCGAACACATGGGCACAGGGGGAAAGTTCCTGATCAGAACAACAATGGCTTATGTTCTGAAGATCAACAAAAGACAAATGGGACCTCATAAAATTGTAAAGCTTCTGTAAGGCATAGGACATGTCAATAGGCAACCAACAGATTGGGAAAAGATCTCTACCAATCCTACATCCAATAGAGGGCTAATATCCAATATATACAAAGAACTCAAGAAGTTAGACTCCAGAGAACCAAACAACCCTATTAAAAATAGGGTACAGAGCTAAACAAAGAATTCTCAACTGAGGAATATTCAATGGCCGAGAAGCATCTAAAGAATGTTCAACATCCTTAGTCATCAGAGAAATGCAAATCAAAACAACCCTGAGATTCCACCTCACACCAGTCAGAATGTCTAAGATCAAAAACTCAGGTGGCAGCAGATGCTGGCGAGGATGTGGAGAAAGAAGAACACTCCTCTATTGTTGGTGGGATTGCAAGCTGGTACAACCACTCTGGAAATCAGTCTGGTGGTTCCTCAGAAAATTGGACATAGTACTACCTAAGGACCCACCTATACCACTCCTGGACATATACTCAGAAGATGCTCCAACATGTAACAAGAACACATGCTCCACTATGTTCATAGTAGCCTTATTTATAATAGTCAGAAGCTAGAAAGAACATAGGTGTCCCTCAACAGAGGAATGGATACAGAAAATATGGCACATTAACACAATGGAGTACTACTCAACTATTAAAAACAATGACTTCACGAAATTCTTCGGCAAATGGACAGAACTAGAAAATATCATCCTGAGTAAGATAACCCAATCACAAAAGAACACAGATGGTATGTACTCACTGACAAGTGAATATTAGCTCAAAAGCTCAGAATACCCAAGATACAATTCACAGAACACATGAAGCTCAAGAAGAAGTAAAACCAGTGTGGATGCTTCAGTCCTTCTTAGAAGAGGGAACAAAATTCTCACGGGAGGAAATCCAGGAGCAAAGTGTGGAGCAGAGACTGAAGGAAAGACCATCCAGAGATTGCCCCACATGGGGATCCATCCCATATATAGTCACCAAATGCAGGCACTATTGTGGATGGCAAAAGTGCTTGCTGACAGGAGCCTGATATAGCTGTCTCCTGAGAGGTTCTGCCAGAGCCTGACAAATAGAGAGGCAGATGCTCACAGCCAACCAATGGACTGAGCATTGTGTCTCTAATGGAGTAGTTACAGAAAGGACTGAAGGAGTTGAAGGGGCTTACAACCCCATAGGACGAACAATATCAACCAACCAGACCCCCCCAGGGCTCCTAGGGACTAAACCACCAACCAAAGTTTACACATGGAGGGATCCATGGCTCCAGCTGCATATGTAGGAGAGGATGACCTTGTTGGGCATCAATGGAAGGAGAGGCCCTTGGTCCTGTGAAGGCTTAATCCCCCAGTGTAAGAGAATACCAGGGCTGGGAGGTGGGAGTATGGGTGGGTGGGGGGAATACCCTCATAGAAGCAGGGGAGGGGGTTTTTGGAGGGGAAACCAGGAAAAGGGATAGATAACATTTGAAAATGTAAATAAATAAAATATCCAATTGAAAATAAGTACCCTTAGAAAGAAAGAAAGAAGCAAGCAACAAAGAAACTAAAAAACAAAGAAACAAAGCAGTGCTAAGAGGAAAGTTCATAGCACTCAGTATCCTCAGAAATAAATTGGAGAGTTCTCATACTCATAAATTAAAAGTGCATCTGAAGTCTCTAGTAAAATGTTCAACATCCTTAGTCATTGGGGAAATGCAAATTAAAACAACTCTGAGATTCCACCTTACACCCACCAGAATGGATAATATCAAAAACTCAAAGGACAACACATGCTTCTGAGACTGTGGAACAAGGGGAGCACATCTTCATTTGTGGTGGGAGTGCAAACTTGTACACCTACTCTGGAAATCGAATTGGCGTTTTCTCAGATTAGCAATAGTTCAGCAAGACACAGCTATACCACTCCTTGACATGTACCCAAAAGATGTTCCATCATTCCATAAGGATACTTTCTAAACTATGTTTATAGCAGCTTTACTGGAAATAATCAGAAACTGGAAATAACCTAGATGTCATTTAACTGAAGAATGGATAAAGAAACTGTGGTTCATTTATAGAATAGAATACTAGTCAGCCATTAACAATTAGGACATAATGAATTTCACAGGCAAATGGATTGAACTAGAAAATATCATCCTGAGTTAGGTCCCCAGACCCAAAAGGACATGCATGGTATGTACTCACTTATAAGTGGATATTAGCCATAAAGTACAGGATAACCATGCTATAATCAACAGATCCAAAGAAGCCAAATAACAAAGAGGGCCCAAGGGAGCCTGGTTGAATCTTTCTCAGAGGGAGAAACAAAATAGATATTGGAGGTCAATGGAAGGAGGAAACTGGATGGAAGAGGGGAGGCGGAGGGGAGTGGGGCAGGCGGGGATGGGGAAATCATATGTAAGGAGAGCAGGGGGGGCAATTTCTAGGATGTGCCAGAGACCTGGGATGGGGAGAGGCCCCAGAGAGTCTATGGGGGTGAGGCTAAGTGAGACTCCTAGAAGTGGGAATATGTCCTGATATGTCCATTCCCTGTAGTCAGCCAGGACTCCCAGTGAAGGGATAAGGGCAGGAAGCCGCCCATAAAACCTTCTACCAAAATGTGTCTTACCTCCAAGATGTACAGGGGCAGAGATAGAGCAGAGCCCAAGGAATGACCAACCAATGAATGCCACAAATTGAGACCCATCCCATATGCAAGAACCAAACCCTGGCACTATTAATGATTCTCCATTATGCTTGCAGACAGGAACCTAGCATAACTGTCCTCTGAGAGGCTTCACCCAACAGCCAATGGAAAGAGATACAGAGGCTCACACCCAAATATTAGATGGAGCTCAGGGAGTCTTACAGAAGAGTTGGGAGGATTGAGGGACCCAAAAAGGATAGGGACTCTACAGGAAGACCAACAGAGTAAACTAACCTGGACCTTTGAGGGCTCTGAGACTTAATTACCAACCAAAGGACATGGGCTGGACCTAGGCCCCTGCACATATGTGACAGATAAGCAGTTTGGTCACACAGGTCCCCCAACAACTAGAGGCTGTCTTTGGGCCTGTTGCTGCCTTCCTGTGGATCCCATGCCCCTAAATAGACTGCCTTGTCTGGCCTCAGTGGGAGAGGATGTAGATGTGCCTAATCCAGCCACAACCTGATGTGCTGGGGTAGAAGTATGGTAGTGGGAGTGAGGTGTAACACCCAGGAATGGGGTGGAATGGGGCCAGGACTTGTGTGAGGGCGCACTGGGTAGAGAGGAAGGCCTGATCTTGATATGTAAAGTAAGTAAGTAAATAAATAAATAAATACATACATACATACATACATACATACATACATAACATACACACACCACATAAAGATGAGGGAGAACAGTGGTAGTGGATGGTATGGGGGACTACTAGAGCAGACTGGGTACACACACCTGCAACCACACATGGCATCGGCTGTAACAAAACTCAGCAGGGAATAAGGGTAAGGCTCTGGGCCTGTGGATGGTCGATCCTCCACCCTGTCCTCTGCTAAGTCACCCCAAACTTCACACCTCAAGAATCTATCCTGTGCCTGAAGCTAGAATGAAGAGAGTGCAGACAAAGGGAGACTTCGAAGCCCTGAACTCTGCTAATACTGAAGCTTTGGAGCAGCAAAATTTGGAAATTGAATCTCATTGGCTATGCCAGGAATGGCCTCTGTCACTGAGCTGTCTGTTCTGATAATGACTTCCCTTCCTCACAGAACTGCTACAGTAATGTACAACTTATAATGCATAGTCAGAATTCATGCACAGTTAAGTTGCAGGCATGATTACTTCTGCATGTATAAAATGTACAAATGCATACATACTAAGTACTCAGCTTATTACTTTATTGTTCACACAGATATGTGGCCCAACCCCTTCCTTCTTAGGTTTTCTAAATTAGTGTTTATTTGAAAACTAACAAACAAACAAAAAACCATTATCAGTATCAGTAAGTTGGGTTCCAAAACTTACCAAAGATTGAAGAAGGATGCAGCATCTTCACATGAACCTCAGAAAGAGTGGCGACAGCCCCCTCCACCTTGTCATCAGATCACATGCTTTATCAAGGGACTGACAGCTGAACTGTCTACTGTTCTCAGGACTTAGCTCAGCTCAGTCTCCACTACTTGAATTGCCATTCGGCTATCCATCCCTGTATTTATCCATCCAGACATGGTCCTGTGCCTCATTTCTGGAGCTTAGCTCAACCCTCAGCTCATCATTGTGGTCCTGCAACCCAGCCTCCAGCAGCTCTCCAACTGTGCTTGTTATTACCTTGTTAAACTTCAATGCCTTTCCCTGCATCTTTATCAGCTCTCTGCCTCTGTCTAGTAAGG
The DNA here is from genome assembly GCA_028551405.1 of Uromys caudimaculatus. Lineage (NCBI taxonomy): Eukaryota > Metazoa > Chordata > Mammalia > Rodentia > Muridae > Uromys > Uromys caudimaculatus. The sequence goes on from CM052703.1 coordinate 43,511,198, forward strand.
CCTCTTGCGACTCCTCGAACTCTGTTTTCTCTGTTTTAGATACTTTAATTCTTTTGTAGCCACTCAGTAAACTATAAACATATATATGTACAGACACACACACACACACACACACACACACACACACACACACACACACAGATAGAGACAGAGACAGAGACAGACAGAGAGGAGAGAGAAAGAGAGACAGAGAAAGGAGAGAGGAAGAGAGAGAGAGGAGAGAGAGGAAAAGGATAGAGTATGATGTGGTGGTCTGAGAGTTAATATTAGTTATTAAGACTTGAAAAACAAGAAACTATGCTTTCCAATAGCTATCTATCAAGAAAATTGAGGCCACTTGGCAAATTGCAGGCAAAAGAAAAATTGATGTAGCTTGTAAAGGAGTTATTACTCAATAAAATCTAAGACTGGAAATATACAAATGTGTCCATCTATGTTTCTGGTATAGTGAGTTAGTTCACAACAGTGCCTAAAGGCTTTCTCCTACCTATTGGATGTCACTGTCTACTTATGGCAGGCCTGAAACATCAGGATGGAAAACCTCTCCCCAGGAAGCTAAGCTGATTACCAACAAAAGCTTGTGACTACATATGCCACCTCTGTAATCTTTTGGTGGCTCTGAGAGTATATTTTAGACCAGATCCTATGCTCCCTTGGGGGACTTTAGTAAATCTCACGAAACCCTGTAGTAGCAATCCTATATGGATTCCTTTCATTTGCCATCTCATCTTGCCTCCCAACTAATTACAGAGAGAAACCACATGATCGCCGATGGCTGCAGACAGTTTGATGGACATAATTTTTAGGATACCGGGGTTTTTGGAGGACAATTTTTTTAAACTAGATATTGATAATTATTGAATAATTCTGTGAACATGCTAAAAGATAGTAGATCATACATTTGAAATGAATAAGATTTATAATGTATAAACTCTCTCAATTAGTCTGTAAAGGGAGTAGGAAGTATGCCAGAAAACTAGTTAATCATGACTACAGAAAGAATTGTAGTCATGAAAGTATTTGAAAGACATGAAATGAAAATGGAGTAACTATTATTAACCAAGACAAGAAAGCATTGAAACATACACAACACAGAAAAATATAAATAAGTGCTAGGGTTTAAGTGTTCATTTTGCCATATTTTATGGCTAGAACTAATTTTATCCAGAGATAAAAAGTTATAAAAAAAATCATGTTGTCTTCATCCTTGTTCGTTTATGATCTATTTTGTTTTGTTTTGCTTTTTAATCTTATAGAGATGTTTTGAAGGAGTAATATCTACAGTGATCAATATTTTTGAGAATTTCACTATCATTTCTAATTGTGTTATTTGCTTTAACCATATTATGATAGAATAAATTTATCAACTCTGAAAGTAAAGTTCCCTTTAAATAGTTTCTAAACCTAAGATCTAGTTATGCTCTTGTCAAAGGAAAGCATACATAGCTCTTATATCAAAGTAAATAAGAGGTACTTTACCCTGTAGCCAAATGTAAGTGGCCATGGCCTAGAATGTGGATTACAATTACCCCAAATACCATGTTAATGTGGTAATGCTTTCATGAAGTTTTCTAAAGTAACAGCAAAGAATGTCATAAGTCTAAAAGACTTTGATGGGAATGTCAGGTAGATCAGTTACAACACAGAAAGGAAATCTTTTATTTGCCTGTCTTAAGTGAAAATCCCAGGCAGTGGTGGTGCACGCCTTTAATCCCAGCACTCGGGAGGCAGAGGCAGGTGGATTTCTGAGTTCAAGGCCAGCCTGGTCTACAGAATGAGTTCCAGGACAGCCAGGGCTACACAGAGAAACCCTGTCTCGAAAATCCAAAAAAAAAAAAAAAAAAAAAAAAAAAAAACCAAACAGAGTAAGTCTAGGGCAGTGAAGGCTACACATCGAAACCCTGTCTCAGAAAAGAGAGAGAGAGAGATGGAGAGAAAGGCAGACGGACAGACAGACAGACATTAGGTCAGACAGAAGGTGGATGATAAAAAGCAATGACAAAGAGAAGACCAAGATAATGGTCTTTAAATCCATCAACTAGCTTTGTAAACTCTTATTTTTAAGATTTTCAAAAAAACACCTTAATTATGTCATATATCTTCATGTGGGTGTATGCACACAAGTGTGTATACCTGCTGAAGCCAGAGACATCAGATTTCCCTGGAGCTGAGGTTATAGGTCATTAGCACCTGCTGTTGGGAGCTGGAAAGCTAAATCAGGTCTTCAGGAAAAGCAGCAAGTGCTCCTACCTGCTGAACCATCTCTCCAGCCCTCCAGTCTTAGAAAAATCATTATCACAGATGTGGCTTTCCCCTGGGAGCTTCAGTTCACACTCTTGATATGGGGGGAGAAAAAGAAAAAAAATATGAAGTACGCAGTCTTTGTGGATTTTTTTCATAGCAGTAGGTGTAAGTCACAAAATAACAATTCAACAGGTTACTATACAGAAAAGCCTGCTGGGGAATCTAACAATTTCCATTCCTGTTTAATTTTAGGGCACAGATACCCAAATTCCTTTTTTCCCTTAAGTTATATTGGAAACTTTACCCTTTTATCTTACACATCTTTTTCTCTCCCCACTCTCCCCTGTCTCCCTCTCTCCTCCCTTGGTCCTTCCCTCCCTTGCTTCCCTGCTATAAGTGTAATATGTTAGATCATGTTGGTCATGCTTGTGTCTTCTCACAAAGTCAGATTTACTGGATAACAATAAATTCACAAGATAGGTGTTCTTTCTGACAGCAGTTTCCCAGATACTTCCGCCTGTCTTTATAGTCCTGGCTGAGGCAAGCATGGGTTATTTACTAACATTAATTTCTGTTATGAACCCCAGATCACACATTATACATTACAGAGAAGTTTCAGGAATCCCAAGGAGCAGAGGAACCAATAGAAATGCAAAATAGAAAGGTTCTCAACCTTTAATACAGTTCCTTATGTTGTGGTGACTCCAACCATAAAATTATTCTTGTTGTTACTGCATAACTGTAATTTTGCCTCTGTTATGAATTATAATGTACATATCTGGTATGTGACCCCACCCCCACCCCCAAGGAGTCATTCCCCACAGGTTGAGGGGACTGCAATAGAGGACACTGATATCACACCAAATCAAGGATGTAGCTGTAGGAACAGCTAAAGAAGCAGCTGTGGCCGCTGCATAGTCAGGCTTCAGGGTCAGAGTTGAGCTGCAGGAGCTTGGTGATGGGCAGGACAGTACTGGATTCAGATGAACAAATGGGTTGATGGGTGGATGAATGGGTGGTTGGTCCAAATGGCAAACTGGAAGACAGGCTGATAGCAAGTCTACTTGCTGCATCAACAGCAGTAGTGAGCTGAACTGAGCTGGAACCCTCTGGATAGACAGGGGTTCTTTCCCTGTTCAATCCTTGAAATGCACACCCAGTACTAGGCTGATAGGTCAATAGAACATCCCAGTGTTAAGTGTTCTTCTCCTGATAGGGGCCAGATGAGACAGTTACATCATTTTCTCAGTTCTGCATGTCCAATCACCTCTAGCTTTCCTTATATAATTTATAATATACCTATGTGTCCCAGCAATCCAGATTCACTCTGACAAATCTATAAGTAGTGGGGGCTGGAGAGGTGATAGCTTAGTGGTTAAGAGGACTGACTGTTCTTCCAAAGGTCCTGAGTTCAATGCCCCGCAACCACATGGTAGTTCACAACCATCTGTAATGGGGTCTAATGCCCTCTTCTGGTATGTCCGAAGAGAGCAAAGTGTACTCACATACATAAATAAATCTTTTAAAAGAAACTGTAAGATAACGCCTTTTCTACAACTAGGAATAAGTCAACTCTAACTCTGTTTCATGTGGATGGTGCTGGACAGAAGGTACTGCTCACATGAAAATTCAGACACAGTCACCTTCATCCTCAGAGTGGAGAACAAACTACTCACAAAATGGAGTCTTTCAGAATAAGACACAGTCTGAAAACAATGGTTTTACACATGTGGAATAACCCAGGTCAAGTAACAGCTGGATCTCAACAACTCCTCCTTCTCTGGCTATGTATGTGTCAGATGAAATCATTTTGTAAGCCACTATAAGATGTAAAGGTATTTCTTATTCCTGTGAGAAAAAACAAGCCTTTCTGAGGTCAGAGTAGAAAATCATCTTGTCCTTACCCATGGCTGTGTTTTCCTCTGATTTTTCCTTTTGAATTCCCCTTTCCAAGGGGGACAAATTATTCAAAATTAGGTCAATATACATTGAGTGTGAAAACTACACTACAGTCTATTTGATTGATTTTTGTCCTGAAGTGAATTCCTTGGAGCCCGACATGACCATCGGCAGTCACGGAACAGAGACTGTTGAGTCACTTACAGGACACCTCCGCCTTCATTCCTGACAAGGAAATATGAACAAGGCAGTGAAGGCTAACTCTGTGATTTCTGCTGATAGTTACAGAGCTGGTGACACTTCCCTTTAGAAGAGATTGGGAAAAGATCACCAGACCCTCACCTAAGACTCCAACCATCACTTTCTCCTACCTTCAAGCTATCTTGGTGATGGCTGGAGTATATAAGAAATGAAAGCTAACTGAGGATGGGATTTAACTGAATCAGCATTCTGATGTAGATGCTTTTATGGCACCCATGTTCCTGTCAGTAAGTCCATACTAATTCTCAAGTAAATTACCCCAAAAGTCTCCTGCCTAGGGTGAACGGGTATTTCTTACTATTTCTGAGTTTTTCCTATAAAACACCAGATGACAATGCATAAGCCCTGCTTATCACTCAGTGAAAAGAAACACATTGACAACCGTTATAGGGTAAAACAGTTGGTAGCTATGTAGAAGTCAGTAAGATTGAAGGTCATCCAGAAGGATGGACTCCCTCCCTAGTCGCCTTACCTCCTGTGTCCCTGGGAACACACTAATGTACAAATGAAAACAACACACCATAAAGAAAGGGAGGAAGCACTGTAATTGCCTCACTTTAAAATTTAAAGTACCGTAAGGAAATGAGGTAGCAGGGTCTTTTTGAGACCCATTAAGGGAAAGCTGTTTCCTCCTGGCACAGCATAACTAATTTTATAGATTCATGTTTCTATTTAATCTTTTAAAATCTATTGTTGCATTATTTTTCAGTCAAAGATGTAGTCTCTGAGTGGTATCTATCACTCTGGATGGAGACATAGCTTTCTGAACTGCCAAGATTATCAGATTACTATCCATCAGGAGGCTTTCTGGGAAAACAAACAAATTAAAAAAAAAAAACTTCAGTATTATATACTCCCTTAGCAATTAATCCAAGTGGGTCTGCCAACTGTCCACATAAGAGAACGCCCCCAGGAAACCTGTCTGTTCCAAGAAACTTTGGAAAATAGTGTCTAGAAGCTATAGGCTGGCACAATAGTCTACCCTCATTGTGCACTCTTGTCGGTGACAGTGTTTTTCCTAAACAAAACCCCTTTGCCATGGTCCACTTACACATGGTGAGAACGTTTCCTCTGTAATGGTTCCTTTGGCTACTGTCCATTTTTACACTGAGTGTTGTCTTATGCAATGTCCCTTTGACCACTGTGAATGGTTTCCAATGTGATGGTATCTTTGATCATTGCCCCGCCTGATCCTTGAAAGGGCCTCCTGTTACTAGTGATAGTTTGTCTTCTACACTACACTCTGTGTCTTGCCTCAGCTAATTTGACTTTATGGAGTTAGGGAGACAAGCTCAGTTGTAATAGGATAGCTATGTAGTGGGAAAGGTCTGGGTACATTGCAATAAGGAACTACTTGGTATGGAGAGACATGCTAGTGGAGAAGGGCGGAGGACAATATTCAGCTAACACAGCAGGTAGAAGGAGATGTCGCAACAATAGTGGAAAATTCTCCCTAGTGCTCACAAATAGTATTACAATAACCAAAGGAAGGAAGACAACACAATGAAGAAGGACTATTAAGGGCTTTCGAGACAGTTTCAACTGGCCTGGCCCGTGTTGTTACTGTGCTGTTCATATTGTAGCTGGATTGGCATAACGGAGCTTTGCATTTTTTTTTTTCTGTTAACTTGGAAAACTATCAAAAACTGTTTTTGTACGGCTTTAGGAAAATGAGAAGCTGAGATAGCAACATGAGTTTCTAATAAGTATCAAGTGTCTAACAAATAAGAATTGTACTACAATGAGGATCACAATTCTTTTATCTTACTATTCATTCATAAAAACAGAAAACCACAACATTTGGTGAGTATATGCTTGCTGAAATATTTGAAGGGTGAAAAGTTTTCTACTATGACTCCAATAAAGAATTGGCACAAACGTGTCACATTATCTCTTTTAAAACTACAAACATGTACTGATTGCATCTATTTGTTGAGCACATACTTAATACCATGTAGCACTCAAGGGTGGAGAGAGAAAAATTCCTGACTTTCCATAGTCCCAAGAACAGTGAAGCATGCATAGGTATTTACAAATAACCACAGGACAAAAACAAATGATTACAATGTAGAACTTACATGCATGCATTGACTTTCTTTGTGCTGAGCAGTATGATAAACAATATATCTAGAGACACTAATTCTTATTCCCAGTTTACCTGACTCCAAGCCAGGCTAAATAAATGCTGTAATAGCGTATGAACGTATAGTGTGGCAGGGAACTAAGCCCAGAGAAACTGACTCCTAGTGTAAGACGGCAGAGGAAGGAATGGAATGGTGGGGCCTGGAACAAGGTTTTTAGCTCAGTCATTGAATAAGCTGTGAGACCTTGATAATAAGGAAGAGACATGAAGGGACGCATTGCTCATGAAAGTGAGAGTGAAAAGAGAAGCAGGAAGAAAGGTGGACACACAGAACTCCTAGTCATAGCCAGGAGCCACTGCGTCCGGACTTCACACATGAGGAAACAGGAGCAAATTCAACTCTACACTCTGAGCTCAAATTTGAGTTCACCCTGACATTTTATTTCTGAAACAACTGGAGCAAATGGGAGTACTCTTGGAAACATTCTAGATCAGTGATTCTCGACCTTCCGAATGCTGGGATACTTTAATACAGTTCCTCATGTTCTGATAACCCAGCTACAAAATTATTTGCTGTTACTTTATAACTGTTATTTTGCTACTGTTATGAAACATAATGTAAATATCGGATATGCAAGATATCTGCTATGCAACCCCCTGAGGGGTCATGACCCACAGGTTGAGAACCCCTGCTCTAGATCCTTCTTTCATGAATAACATAAAATGTAGAAAATCAGTCCATGGTAGAAAAGATGAAAATAGAAAAAATAGTTTCTTAATTGGAAAAGGGATTAAATATATTTTTAAAACCCTTAAATATAATTCAGTGCATTTTCTCTTAATGTTCCAAAATAGAAGACCACATACTAGATAGATATATTTATTGCTCAGTGGGCATAGGGAATTTCCAAAACATTAATCTCTTCAGGACATAGGAACGGGACATTTATTTGTAAATAGGTACTTTCATATATAGTTAATTCATATGACATCATATGTATTAAAGTGAGCTTAAATCCAAAATTAGTACGCTTGTAAGAAGGCCAGGAAAGACAAAGGCACTTCCAGAGGAAAGATAGATATATGAAGACAAAAGCAAGAACTAGACAGATCTATCTGCAAACCCAGGAATACTAAAGCCTCTGAAAACACTAGAGAACTGAAAGGGGCAAGGAAGAATTCTTCTCTAGAACCTTCTGAAGGACTATGATCCCAAGGATCTCAGAACTTTGAGGAAAGTACAACTCTGTTCTTTTAAGCCTCCCAAACTGTTCTACTTCCTTGGGTGTTCCAGCAAGCTCATACAGTGGGCAACTGAAAAGCATGGGTAGTCAATAACAAATAAATTTGATTGTAATATGGCATTTCTCCCAAATTAGTAGAAGCAATACATATTACAAAACTCATGGACCTCATAAAGAGAAGATGACACAACATTCTCGACAGCTGCCAATTGGACGGAGCACAAGAATGTAGATACAACAAACAAAATGTTCTCAACTTCTGTGTACTAGATGTAATCATTTGCTTTCAAATAGAAGCTCTCAGATTAGCCAAAGCAAGAAAAACATTGAGTCACTTCTCTTTCTCTCTGCTCATCCATCCATTTATTCTCCAGCCATTCATTTACCCATCTCTCTATCCTTCCCTCCAATTACATAATGCAGAACTAAACCAGAATGCATCAGTGCTATTGCCTCTAGAAGTACCCATGAAATAAAAATCTTTAGAATCAGTGTTTGGGGGAAAAAAAACCATCTTAAAGTCAGATGTCAACAAACTGGAGATTACTGACATGTATTCCATTGGCGCATGTGTTGAAAAAGTTCATGCGCTGTACTGGCTGTTGGAATCATAAGTATATCTATGTGGCAAGACCTTGAGGGGAGTAAAAACAATCACACAAGCATTATGCTATGGGATCCAAGCTAAAAAGAAGAGCTCCCGCGGGCACATGAAACTCAGAAACTCTCCGGCTGAAGTTCTACTTCCCACCAACTTTCTTTCACTTCATCTGCCAGTCCCTCTTCTCTTCCAGCTATGAATTCACAGTCAGGCAGTGTCAGTATATGCAGTGTGCTGCAGGGAAAATGCAAACACATTTTCTATAATGAACATATGGGCAACTCCAGTTGAAAAGAGTTCTGAACCTATCCGGAGCATGCCATTGGCTATGACTGCTGAAAAGCAGGCAGCAGACAGAATCAGGAAGCATGGAAGCAGGAAGGAAAGGAGGTGCGCTTGACTCCTTCTCTACATCCTGAGTGCCACCATGGCAGGCCACAGCCTCTTTCACACTGCCAGCTTGGGTGGCGGGTTGCGTTCCATGTGTTTAATGCAGAGCGTTCATTCTACCACCCATGTTCTTATATAGCTGGGAAAGATCCTCATGCAAATTTTATGTGCATTGAAATGTTAATGTAGCTATGGGTATTCTAAATGTTTTAGTTATGAGGTTAGGCCTTCTAAAGTTAAAATACACATACAAACAATTTTCACACATCCATAATTAGGCCTGACCATTGTTAAGGCTTCCTATTTTTTCTTCATATGTATTTATATATATGCATAAATGTAAAGATGTACATATATACATACACATATACTACTGTGAATTTAACATTAATTGATAAGATTATTCTTATACTATATTAGCCATAATATCTTTGCATAGTTTTATTTTGCCTTGTTATCAATTTTAGTAGGGTAACAGAGATTCAAAATAACAATTTAAAACAAATTTGAAACTAAATTTTTATTTTCATTCAAATCAATTACTTCTGAAAATGTCAGCTCCATAGTGTGTTCTTCAAGATTCATCTTTTCCTTCTGATGTGGAAGAAGACATAGATTGTACAGATTTTCACGGATGAGAACAGCCATGACAAGTGCTGGGAGTCAAAGACAGAGCACTAATGACCGAAAGGCTGCCAAAGCTTTTGGTAGATCAGAAAACTGCAGTCTACTTAGTCAAGTATATTTACCATCCAAGGCCAATTGCATCAGCTAATACATAATAATTTCTTCCCCAGCAAAGAGGTTTCCCACGGTGCAATGGGGCCCTTTTCAATTGATGCCCAAGAGCTCATAGCCACTGTTTTTTCTCAGGTTTGCAGAGGATTTTTCCCCAGGTTGAATGAGATTGGGTTTTGTTTGGGTCCACACAAAGGAGGGTAGGAACACAGTAAGGAATGACTGGGATTGCAGTAATGCTGGGCAAAGTTTGAGATAATACTAAGATTTAGGACATGTTGCTTCCCATTGTACAGGACTTCAGGGTTAGCTGACCACCCATTTAGGCCAAGGGCCTAACTGTTTTCACTGAATGATCTGGATGTTTTTGTTGAGTGTCTGCATGCCTCACCCTGCTTATTATTTCTATGTAAGACTTTGTTTCTATTGCATGTTTGTGTATGTATATGTGTGTTCCTACACATGTCACAGTGCATGTGTCTCAATCACAGGACAACTGTCAGCATGGAGTTCTCTCCTTCTACCATGTGGATTGCATGGATTAAACTTAGGTTGTCAGGCTTGTTGGCAAGCACCTTTACCAGTTGAGCTGTTTTCTGGCCCAAGCTTCTGCTGCTGCTGCTGCTGCTGCTGCTTCTCCTTCTTCTCTCTCCTCCTTCTCCATCTCCTTCAACAAAGAGAAGCATTCAAAATTTTCTTTGGAAATAAAATCACATAAAAGAAAAAGGAATAGACCACACAAGATAAATAAAATTGCTGTCACAGCATATATATATATATATATATATATATATATATATATATATATATATATATATATCTCAGGCAACAAAAAGAAAATTATGCACAGCACATGTGCTTCCCATGTGCATAAAACAAGTCATAGATTCTGCATAGGTATGTTATCAAAACAGGAAAAAGATCAAGCATAAGTTTCTGTGACAACAAAATGGTATGAGCAGACAGTGTGGCAGGGATGGACGCACCCACTCATCATGTCATAATTGCCTTTTCTAGAACTGAATCAAATGCTAAGTCTCCAGAACTTATTTGAAGAGATGGCACTTGACTGAGAATTCAGGTAAGACAGCTTGGCCTGAATTATAACATTATGTATAAGTGAAAAGCTTTGATAAAGTAAGATGCCTATATTTCCTAAATATCATCCAATGTAAATAAAAGCTGAAAGAAAATGCAAATGCTATTGAGACAATAAGAGTATTTTCAGATCACCCAAGAGGTGTAGAAATGCAGAAGCCAGACACTTTAAGAAAGGAAAAGTAAAGAGGGAAGGCTAGTTATACCACATACATAAATGCATTACAGAGGCACATGTTCAAAACAGCTTCATTGAAGAGTTAAGTAGATACAGATATGCTGGAGCCTCTAGTAGGAAAGATGAGCCTCCCACCCCCATTTAAATAGCTAGCAGAAGATGAAAGTGTCTCCAGAGTGTCTTCATCTCTTTTTTACAGAACAAAAGATCATCTCTTCTGTGTCAGTTTAGGCTTGGCAATCTCTTCATCCTCAAAATATTGTGCTAAAGCCACTTGTCAGCAATATTTCAGTGTATGTCAACAAAGCTGTCTTTTTCCAACTACAGCTGTAACAAATCACCACAATCGATAAGCACAGCTTCAAACAATAGAAAAATCATTGCTTAGAGTTTGAGAGGATTCCTTGGGCTTCCACGATCCAGCAAGGTTTGTTCCATTTGAAACCTCCCAGAGAATCTGCTCTCTGCCTGTTCCACTTCTTGGGGCTACCCTCACTCTCATCCATGGTCCAAAGTTCTATTGACCTTTGGCCTTGCCTCCATTCTTATGTCTACCTTCTCTGACTCAGCTTCCTGATTCCTCTGCTGAAAGCCCTTTGATTATATTGAACCCACCTGACTTAATCATATTGTCAAAATCCCTTTTACTATGCAACATAACACACCCATGGGTTCTAAGGATTAAGATATGGGGAGCCTTTGAAAGGAGCTAAGTCTCATTCAGTTGATGACATTCTCTTGTTGTTATCCTCATTGTATAATTATAATAAATCCACTAAAGAACAAAAGCCAGTCATGACCACAATATACATTTATTTGTGACAATAAGGAAACAAGGAAAATTTTCCTAGTTGCTGCTTAATCTGTGCTTATCATTAGTTTCATTTCAGCTCTGCTTTTCCAAGAGTTGATACTTGGCTCAGTAACAAATGAAAGATATGAAATATTTCCATTTGCTTTGTATTATATAATCATTACATACTTATATATTGAATGCTTAACAACATCAAAATTATTAGAATCTTAATAATTGTGGTAGTAATTAAAGTAACAGTAGCTATCATTTATCAAACACATTATATGGGTCATTGTGTTAAACCTTGTGACTTATTTGTTTTTAATCATCTTACAATGAGGATATTATATCTCACAATATACAGCTGAAGAATCTAAGACTAAAAGCTTATAGAGTAGCAAGCTGACAGGTCCAGGAATAATATTTGACCTTAAGAACCCCAACTACATAATCTTTACCTGGGTAAAATCCTGGAAAACAAGGAGCAATGGTGCAATTTCCTTCATATGTTTGTCTTCCAGGGAAGAACCAGATTGACAGGCAAAGCGAAATGGTAAGAAATGTGCTGTGATAAAGAAAGATTAGGAAGCGGCTGGAATACATAGACAGGCATAACCTCCCCTCCCCCCAAATAAACCATTTCCCAAGAAGCTGCAAACACTGAAGAACTCAAATGGATAAACGGACATGTTAAAAAGTAGTGGGGAAAACTCTAGACTGAGACAAGAGAATCAGAGCCAGGGTCAAGAAAACACAGAAATTTAAAAGGTTTTGGGGCCATTTATGAAGGCTAGATGAAGTGTCAAGGAGAGGACAGCAAATGGCCCAGGGGGGTGGTATGCACTGGCCAATTTATGCAGGACCTTAAAGCAGGCGAATGGGCTTGAATTTAATGAGAATTCTACTAGTCAGCCTCTTAAATAGTCTTAGCCCAAAGAATGATGTGATCAGGTTTGCATATCAGATTGGAAAAGGTCTCTTAGACAGTAACAATACCTAAAACGAAGACCAAGCAGAGCACTGCTGTAGGAGTCTAGACATTATGGAGGGATTACAAACATGACATTGCATACTAAAACATACATGTAAGCACTGTGAGGAAGGCAACATTCATGTGGATTTTTTAAATATGAAGTACAACTTCAAAGGTGTATTTGCATACAATTCTGAGATGCTCTTCCAGTCAACACTCCACACTCCCCTACTTCTTCATACGCTCTGCTCCACTAGGAGGAGTATGCCAGTAAACAAGGCCAAAGAAGCAACAGCCTTTGTACAGGCAAGATCATATCAGGCTTTGCATAAGTTAAAATGTCTCAGTGTCCCCAGAAGTGGACCTTGAGACAAAAAAAAAAAAAAAAAAATAGGAGACATTTTGTATAGAAATATTTTCATAGCATAGTTACAAGGGGCAGGAACAGAGTGGAGAAGGAAAAGAAATAAAACAACTGTTTTCAATTTGGTAGAAACTTCCAAGGTATGTAAATAGAATCTTAAGGAATCTGCAAAGATGAACTAGGGAATGCATGTATCTTCATGCCCAGGCTTCTACCACCCAGTGTTCCAGGGACACAGATCCATGAATGAGTGCTCAAGGGGTTCTCACTAGTGTCCACCATCACTATAATGGTGCCCCATATGTGATCAAGAGGGAAATAGGGCTCCAAAAAGTGACATGCATGAGCTATCTTAAGTCATTGAGCTATGTTATGACAAAAACACATTGAAAGCCAATCTGTGTGGTTTACTTCCTTTTCCAGAACTATTCAATGGAGTGTGGGTTACTGGTAATACTAAAGTGGCCATTTCAAGTTTGTGTATAGGCCATGGATTCCTCCCTCCACTACTGAACTAACTAAAACACACAAAGTAGCCTGCAGATACCTTGAGGGTTAGAAGTGTGCCTTTTATCCAGCACCGGGCACATTGTAGGATCTCAAAATTGTTTGTTGTAAAATGAATTTCTACAGGTGTGGTATTAGTCATCCCAAAGGAAGATAAGAACCTTTCGCCCTCAAATACATTTTTCTCAGCTCTCCTGACTACATGTGCCTGTCTTTGTTTATAGTCAATCAATATCGTTATTAAGGTGCCTCCAGCCTACTTGTGCTTGGGTTGGGAGCTTGTCTGTGGGACAGCCTGACTTACCACAGAGATACGAAACACCCTTTCAAAACCTATTACTGGGTCAAGCTTCAACTCTCCTGCTTTAAAAATCATTTCTTAAAGGTTTACTTTGAAGTTTTCTTTCTCACCATGTCAGCAGGAAAGCTGTGAATTTCTTATTTTCAACAGATCCTTCTTTGAGTAATGGTGACCCAGTAAGAGACTTTCACATACTATAAAAATCTTCCTGTCAGAGGCTTAAACTTTCTGCCATTAACATGTCCAAGAAAATGGTTCTATCTCTCTCTCTCTCTCTCTCTCTCTCTCTCTCTCTCTCTCTCTCTCTCTCCCTCTCTCTCTCCTTTCACTCTCTGGTTTTTATAATTGTCACTACTACCTTGCCTAATGTCAGTCTTTCCTTCTAGTCCAGCAAAATGGAAATACTAAACTAAACAAAGAATTTCATTCAAAGACTAAAATTTACATTCTTTGGACTGGAGAGATGGCTCACCAGTTAAGAGTATGTACTGTTCTTATAGACAACCAGAGTTCAGTTCCCAGTTCCCACATCAGGAACCTCACAATCCCCTGTCACTCTAGCTCTAGGGGATCCTTTGGTCTCCACAGTTACTACTGCTCACATCACCCTACTCACACACAGACACACAATTAAAGCTGTTTTACATCCCTAAGAGTAATTTTATCTTTATGTGTCTCCTGCTCAAGATAACCTGTATTTGTTAGATTCTGAGATAGACAGGTTGCCAGGAATAGATTTGGGGTCATCACTTGAAAATACTGTAAGAGTGTGTAACTCTAGTTTTAGAATTTATATATTATTTTGTCCAGTGTATACTGTACATCCTTTTATGTGTTTGAAATAAACAAAACATGTGTACCTTTGAAAGGTGTTAGAGGACTGTAACAAGCTTATAAATTACTTGGCTCCCACTTTGGATTATTAGAAGCTGGTTGAGAATCCTCTGCACAAAACAGAATTGGGCAAAACAAACAGAGGCTGTTAAGTGGGAAAAACAAATGGAGAGCTAAAATTGTGGGAACTGTGGGAAAAATCAAAGCTGGTGTACCAAATCTCTATTTCAAGAACCAAGGGCATTCTGTTGAGACAATGACACCAAATACAAAGGACAGGACAAGCATGGGGAGGTGCTAAGGGTGGTATCAAACCAGTTCAAAGATAAATGAGGTAAGGTATGAGAAAGGGAAAACCAGTAGGGATGTATACCCAGCTAAGACAAGAGCTGATACCAAAGGGTGACCTTGCTTACTCACAGCATGACATGTCTCTCAGGGATTGAAAAACAAAAGATCTCCTTTAAACAGTTCTTTTTTCCATTTACTCCAATGAATAAAATCCTTAAGAATTTTACAATGAAGAGCAAATATCACTATGTTATTTAATAAATATCTATTATAGGCCACTATAAATAGCCACTCAAAGATAAGTACAACCAGTAACTGCCTATTGGAACATATAATTGTAAAGTTAGATAAGTATACAGGAAGTATACAGAGTGACTTGATTGCTTGAGGCAATAATATTTATCAGTACCTATTATATTCCTAACAGTTTTCAAAGCTTGGTACATGTACTGGCTGGTTTTGTGTCTTGACACAAGCTGGAGTTATCACAGAGAAAGGAGTTTCAGTTGAGAAAATGCCTCCATGAGATCCAGCTGTAAGGCATTTTCTCAATTAGTGATCAAGGGAGGAGGTCCCCTTGTGGGTGGTACCATCTGCGGTCTGGTAGACTTGGGCTCTATAAGAAAGTCAGCTGAGCAAGCCAGGAGAAGCAAGCCAGTAAGTGACATCCCTTCATGGCCTCTGCATTTAGCTCCTGATTCCTGACCTACTTGAGTTCCAGTCCTGACTTCCTCTGGTGATGAACAGCAACGAGGAAGTGTAAGCTGAATAAATCCTTTCCTCCCCAACTTGCTTCTTGATCATGATGTTTGTGCAGAAATAGAAACCCTGACTAAGACAGTACATAATATATTAATGGAGATAATAACTAAATGCTTATAACTATAGAATTATAACTCAAAGAGGAAATAAAAACTTCTAATATTTGGTACTTTAATAAAATACCTGAGTTAATTAACTTATGAAGAGAAAAAGTTGATTTTTGTTAAGGATTTTAGAGGGAGGTTTCAGTTCAGAATCATGCAATCTGTTGCTTTGAACTCCGGCAAGGTTGATAGATTGTGGAAGGGGCAGTTTACCGAGTAAACTGCTTCTATTGTACTCCAGGAAGGATAGGAACATGGAGGGTAGATGGTTCTCACCATACTCTTCCAGGGCACATTTCTAGTGAGCAATGGATATCTCATTAGGCACCACCTCATGAAGGTCCCAACATCTGTGAACAGAGGCTACTCTGGGGTCAAAGCCATCCTAGGGAGGAAGCCTTAACTCATGGAACTTTGAAGGACATTCATCCAATGCATTGCATAGGAAAGTCCAGGATGGTTGGTAGCATGCTCAAATGTAGACTATTCCTACAAGAAACCCTTCAGGCTTTTAGGGACATGTTGAGTCTACTGAAGAAACCAAAAATTTGGACAAAACACATACTGAGTTAGCCTCTCTGGCATGCAGACAGCTATTGCTGAACTACCTAGTTCTATCATGTAACCTATCCTACCATGCAATCCAATCTAATAAATCCCTTTGTCATAAGTATTTATGCCATCAGTTCTGTTCCTCTATGGAACCCTGAAGAATGCCCCAGGCAAATAAATGCTCACCACTAAGTTATATACAGCTTCATGATTTTTTGGCAAAAGTTGATATATTCAAGATGTTCCAAGTGTATTGTGGAGCACTTTCATTATGACCAATAAAATGTACTCCCAGGGGTGTTTCATAAATAACCATTCATGGAAAGTTATAACTTAAGCCATGGAAGCAGGTAGATACAAAACCCACAGGTTTCTGACCAGGATTTTTTTTTTCTTTTTTAAAATATTTATTTTATGTATATGACACACTGTAGCTGTCTTTAGACACACCAGAAGAAGGCTACAGATCTCATTACATATGGTTGTGAGCCACCATGTGGTTGCTGGGAATTGCTGACCAGGATTTTTATAGAAATATCCCTCCATGTTCAGAAGAGAGTAGGAAGAGTTGTGTGCATGAGGCAGATTTGGAAAAATTGGAAAGTAATCTTATAGCAGATAAGGTCAAGAGAATACCACTTGTGAAAGCATTGTCTATAGAGTGAAGACTGCACTTTAGCTTTTGGTTTCTTCAGGGAATCATTTGTTGTTCATTTGTTTTTGTTTATACTCATTTGGTTTTGGTTTTCTTCACATTTGTTCCTTCTTTTCTCAGCACCCAACAAAGAGGACAGCATGAGGCTGACAATACAAGGGCACTTAACAGGGCAGTTCACACAAGCAACCAGTAGAGGAAGCTCTCTCCACCTGTCCAGCCAGGGACACCAACATCTATAATGTATAAATGATACTTTATACTGAATGGGTTACAATACAGCAGTTTACAGGCCTGCAGTCCCTGGTCCACACCTACAAACACAAGTCAAATTCTAACTCTTATGGTCTTCTTTAAGCAGCCTATAACCCTTACAATTTCCTGTCCAGATCTTTCTCCAGCAAAGAGTGCCATTTTGACTTTAAAATGTGTCAGAAGCCATCTAGGAAAGGCAGTGGCAAGCAACTGAGTTTTCTGGAAATGGACCACTGTTTTGCATGGCTGCAATGAATGTGTCTGAGATGGAGGGTCCTCAGAGACTTCATCCCAGGATTGCTTCTTGCTGCTGATATGCCTTTCCTGCCACCATTACATAGCCTAATGATACCTGGGCATCAGCCCACCTGATTGGGCATATTTCCTACAGAATCAATATGAAGATGTACTTTCATGTAGTAATGTTGTGTAGTGAATTGATGATTTCATAATTTCTGATAATGATTTTATAGAACTCCTAAATTGATTCAAGTAATCTCAAACCCCCTATAGGATAAAGGCTGCAAATGGAGCTCTGTAAATCTTCATGTGTCATGAGCTAATTGCAGTAGGGGGAAAAACAGGCTTGGAACAAATTTACAATCAAGAAAAACATTCCTTCTAGGTTAAGAATGAAGTCACTATCAGGTAGCTAAATGTCATAACCTGGGAATATTATAAGTTCAAGAACAGAAAATAAATGATGGATTAGTTCATCTATATAAGACTTCAAAATAATAACACACAAGGCAGATGATTTGTCTCTTGACAAAACCATGCTAACTTATGACATAAAAATTATTGCTTCAAACTTATAATGGACTTACTGGAGGCTAGAAGACAGATTACAAATGTTTAGTCAGGTACTAAGTCTTAATGGAAAGACATGTAAACCATTCTGCTGTATTTTCTTAAGTCTTCCCGACCTATGACATGAACTACTTAAACTTATTGTGAACTTATGGAATGTAAAAATGCTTAGAAAACCATGTGATCAATTGTCCTGAGAAAGCGTAAAAACTACGAACAACAATAAAGTGGCAGTATACCCTTTTTCTGCTTTATCCAGTATGTATGTGTCTATGTGTGCCTGACTTTCTCTTTCTCTTTTCTTTTGTTTTCTTTTCTTTTGTTTTGTTTTCTTTTCCTTTCCTTTCTCTTTTCTTTTCTTTTCTCTTCTCTTCTCTTCCCTTCCCTTCCCTTCCCTTCCCTTCCCTTCCCTTCCCTTCCCTTCTTTTCTTTTCTTTTCTTTTCTTTTCTTTTCTTTTCTTTTCTTTTCTTTTCTTTTCTTTTCTTTTCTTTTCTTTTCTTTTCTTTGCTCTCTGGCTCACAAAGAGTTAAAGAACTCCAAGTCTCTTGCCTAGCTAGAAAGGGATCCCTGAGTCAAACAGAAAAGAACCCAAACAACTACATTTCATTCCCCCTGTTTCTATCAACAGGAATTAATTGCCAGAAGCCCTCAGCTTTTGGCCCCTGAATAACAAGAGAGGGTTAAATTGCCAGAAATCTTCAGCTTTTGGCCCCAATTGCTGACCCTATCCCCCTCACTGCCTTCCTTGGGAACCTAACAGTCCAGGCAGGACCCCAGCAACAATGTACTCAGCATGAGCTATACCACAGTTCCCAGGAAAAACAGATGACTTATATGTAGTATGTCTAATAACACACCAACCTCTAGAAAAAAGAACCATAGAGTTCTTGGTTCAGTCCACACCCACATCCAAGGAACAAAACATTCCACAGCTCTGGCAACTTTACCTTCTTTGAATTCCTTGTCCAGATTTCAAGGACATGTTTTATAAGTATTTTATTCAATTACTTGATTTTATCTGACTAAAATTTATATGTACACTAAATTCTCTTGAATGTTTCCATGTAGTCCCTGCTCTATAGACAATGACAGAAAGTTAACATAATCTCAAATCCTGAGTTACAGAAATTAAACCTAATAGCTTTATGGGATCATTTTAAATTGATAAAAATCAATTTTCATCTTCTAAACTTTCAAAAGGTTATAATAATTTACTCCTACTTGGTTAAAACTAGCAGACTCATGTTTAAAGCAAGAGTATAAGTAGGCATCAGTGGTCATGCCCTAAAGACAAAAGAAGTAAGCAGATTCTTATGTCATCCTTACCAATACACACACACACACACACACACACACACACACACACACACACACACACACACCCCAAAACCTAGAATAGAAAGACAGATGTGTGCTTAACTGAAGTGGAAACTTAAGGGTTCTTTGGAAAGTCAGTTGTGTTGGATGGTGTTTTGCTGGGGCAAACATGTGAAGGAACATTTAGCTGAAGTGGACACAAGTGAAAGGCTAAGGCAGACTCATGAAGGAATGTTTTGCTGATGCAGACACAGGTGAAATGATGTTCTGCTAAAGCAACCACATGAACTGTCATGTGATAAAGGTTTCTTTGTTAACAACACATATGTTTTAGTCTACCTTACATGCATTGTTGAGCTCTATTTGTAGTGACTCCATAGAAATAAATACACCCAAAACTTCTGGTGGTGTACTGTGGCTTCTTGAGGCTTCTGTGGACTTGAGCTGATTGGCAGAGTGATATCAATTGAGGCAAGATATGTGGTGAGGCAAAACTCATGGAGGATAAGTGATATTTGGAGAGAGTATAAATAAGACCCAATAGACTGTGGGGTGATAAAACCATGCCAGGAAGCTTGGTAAGGTAGAGTGGGTTTGAGACCCAGAGACTCAGTGGGCACACATCTGAGACTTAGGTGACTCCCTACTCCTGCCAGATTCCTGGCCTGGAACATGTGCCACACTCCCCATATAAGGAAATGTGATCTGTGGTCATGCAGGCCCAGAACAGAGTTCTCTATGCTAATGAGATACCTAGAGACTCTGAGGGCTTAGCCAATAAGCTTCCCTTCCCAGACATTCCTCCCTGCAAAAGGTATTTAATCTCAGGTCCACTTTGAGAAGTTGGTATAATATGGTATGCATCCATTTTCCACCATGATCTGTCTCTTTCATCTACCACCACCATAGGGAACATGTAGAAAGTCTTTGCCTATAGAGCTAAAGTTTAATTCTCCCATAGAGGCCTCTCAGCACTCCTTAACAACTGCTACCAAGCTAAGGAAATTCACTACTGAGCTAAGCCAGAATTCCCTTTTCCCCTGGCTCCAGGCTAGATGCTGTCCCCAAACTGTGGCCTGACTCATTTCTCAGCTCTTCTGTGACCTGGATGTCTAAGAGTCAGAGAACCCCATGGCCCCAGCCTTGTTGCAGGCCCAGGGACCCCCAAACCAGTTCTATCTTCTCCCTCATCTCAGACTGCGTTTCCCCCAGAGTGCTAGGAGATGTAGTCAAGGACTTCCTGCATTTTGCCTCCCCTTAAGTAATGCCCTGTCAGAGAAGGTGAGGTGAAAATGGACTGGGATGAATGCTGAGGTTGGCTTGCTTATAGAGCTAGGTGAGCAATGCTTGTTGGTCTCACATCTTCGCTAATCTTCATTTCACTGAAAGAGGCGCATCTAAGAACTGTTCCTGGTGTTTCCATTGGCCCTGGTCCCTCCTGACTCATGCCAAGGCTGAGGTGTTGCTGTTCCTGCTAGGTCAGGCCACCATTGCTGATTCCTGTTTGCTACCCTGACTTTACAGAACTGGACTGCTTGTATATCTATGAAGTATTTGCGAGTGGAGCAAGCTGCTGCTGCTGCTGTTCTGTAAAGTACTGATTTCCTGACAATGCAGATGAGATTTGCTACAAAGAACCATTTCTAAATGGCTCCACTTCCCTAGTATCCTTTCTTTTCCACTACCTCTGGTGAGTGGTGGCTTAGAAGGCAGGTTAAAGTGTTTAAGAACCACCATTAAAAATAGGTTTAAAAAAAATTAAAGTTAAAATTAATAGTCATGAGTACTTTAGGATAGAGGGGCAATATATTAAAGAAGAAACCAGGGGAAATCCCACAAACTTCAGGGAAACAGAATTAAGAATAAAACCTAAGGTGAATTTAGAAAATGTAGAATCTGTTCTCAGAGGAGAAAGAATCTGACTTTATTGAAAGCTATCTTAAGGTTCAGAGATGTTCTGCAGTTCAGAGCACTTGCTGCTGTTGCAGGACCCAGATTGGTTCCTAGCACCTGCACAGCAGCATGAAACCAGTTGTAATTCCAGTTTCATGAAGTTATGATGCCCTTTTCTGGCCTTCTTAGATACCAGGCACTCATATGACATACATATTATACACATATATAATGTGTATGCCACATATATACATACATATGCATATATATATGGATATATAGAGATCATGCATATGCCATACACAGACACACAGACACAGACACACACACACACAGACACACAGACACACACACATACACACATATACATGCAGGAAAAACTAATGCACAAAAATTAAATATTAACAAGGAAACTATCTCCTAAAGATCACAAATGTAACTCCAATTAAATCCTTGATGAAACTGCAGAATAAAGCTGTGAATTGACACATTAAGTAAAATGGCTTAACACTGATATAAATTCATGCAAGAATAAAAAAATAAGATAAAAAAGCTTTGGCATGAAAAATGGATATTCCAAAATTCATCTATAACTATAGAGGGATATGAATTCTATGGGTCAAGCAGCACATGGAGAGGGGATTGTAACTGTGAGAAGAGAGGAGGACAGAATACAGTTTAATAGGAAATGCCTACTTTTAAAAACCATGAAACATAGACTTATGGTTAATGTGTGAGCACTTTCCATGGCCAATATGAATAAGGAAATACAAGCAGGCCCTTGTTTGTTTGTTTGTCTGGTTTTTCCAGGAGTTAAAATAACACTGGCCTTTGGTTATTCTTTTATATTAAAAAATAAAAAATAAACTGAAATAATTATTTATATGTTTCTAATGGCTGGCATAGGCTGTATGTCAGGTAGCTGAATTAAAGATTAATATGATATTCCAAACAATTAATTATGTAAACAAACATAATACTAGAAACTTGGAGATTATTCCTAATAGCATTTTATATTTTATGTTATCATGAAAGAAACACAGAATAAAAATTCTGTATTTTTTCTTTTTCAAGTATTTCTATATGACTTCAACGTGCTGCTGTTTTTTGATTTAACCAAGTTTATCAAATAGGAAAATATATGAGATACTAAAGCAGACACCAGAAAGTTTGTGTTATAAAAGTCCAAAGCACAGAGCCCCAAGGAGACAATTTGGTAGAGGATAGAGAAAGAAATTCAGCCTCTTCATAGTATTGATTTGTTGGAACATGCTCATGATGAACCAACTGATGTCAAAGAACATACAGTATGACGCGGCAATATGAGCACTCATCCTACAGCCATGTGTTGTGACCACAGATCCGCAGTGCACAGATGAGAAAACACAATAGAGTTGGAGAGACACCTCAGAGCAAGCATTCAAGTAGTGGAGAAGCTGAAGTGAACACACAATTAAAAAGCATGCATGGTGAATCATGATGTGTTTGATATTGTGTTCATTCAAAAGTGCAAGGGTATCACTATTTCATGGAATAAGGCCACATTTGCTTCTGTATTTTGTTGGCAATGTTCAATGATTAAGGCGTTTTCTTTAATATTAACAAGAGTTGCTGTTTCGGCTGCTTGTTTTAACCTGGGAGTATCTTCCACTGACTTAACTGTTCTGCCCATCTGTGACTCTCTGCTGACACCACTCCTTCTGTGTGCTTCTCTCAATGCAATGCAGTCTAGCCAACAAATTACTTCCTTTGTCTGCAGCAGGCATGCTCACAGTGGGGGCTCTGATTTGAACAAACCTGAAGATGCCAGGCTGCATAAACACGTAGGGAGAGATACGTTCACAAAGGTCCCTGTTTTAGAAAAGTATACACTACTTTCAAAATGCTTCATCACATTTAAAAGTATAATTATACCTTTTCCTTAATGACTGACATGACATGTTTACACGTGTTTTAGCTGCATAGCACCATGTTGTATATTTGGTGGCAACAGCTAAACTTCCACGGTAAAAACAACTGAGACTCACAGCTAATGTTGCCCAAGGGATTGGCACTAACCAGCGCAACCTACCTGAATATGTCACAATTTCTTAAATCTTTGCACAACAAATTTAATTGTCATTTTCGCTGTGAGAACTGTTCGCTCACTTATGCTAACCTTGTTTTCAACTTCGCTTGCTTTGCTTTGGCTATTTCTTTGAGGGGACATTTGTCATGTTTTTTTGTTTGGTTGGTTGGTTGGTTTTTTTGGTTTTTGTTTTTTTTTGTGAGGTTTTTTGTTTGTTTGTTTGTTTTTGTTTTGTTTTTCCTCAGTATTTCAGAATGAATCTATGACCCCTGAATGATGGGCAAGTACTCTGTGGAAGTTCCAGCCTTTTCTTCCTTTCTTTCTTTTTATTGTTTTTTTTTTTTTTTTAATCCATATTTCTGTTTTGGCTTGGTTTGGTTCTGTGACTTTCAGACAGTCTCACGAAGTTGAGCAGGCCAGCATTAAACTCACCCTAGTGCCCAGGAAGGCCCTGCATCACAGCTTCCCAAGCTTGTAGGATTTCAGACCTGTCTTCTTAGGAGAATTTTCTAGAGTATCATTGTCCAGTAGAACTTACTAACATGATTGGAAATGGTCTGTGTCTGCTGGTCAGGATGGGAGCTACTGAGCACAAAAACCTACTGGTCACAGAGAACTAGCTGAGTATGGAGAGAGCATCTTTCATTACATAAAATTTCATAAGCAATAATGTGTTGTCTAGCTATTAGTCCTAGGTCACTGCTGTGCTTGGACGTTTGCAGTGTACTGTAAGATACATTACCTGACTGTCACCATCACTGCAATGCTATAGAGAGGCAAGACAGACATTGAATCCACCTTCTAAAGGAGCATCTTATAAACCTAGTTACTTATGGTAATTAACTCCACAGCAAGATGCAAATCCAGATTTGTCATCACTAGTGCTATTATTGGCATCAAAACAAGGTACAGGCTTTTTTTTTTTTAAATAGGAGATATTCTTCAGATTTATATGCATGAGGGAACAGTTGTGATATTCTCTCAGGACAATTCAATTTTCAAAACTGAAATATCAAAATTCATTTTTCCCTAGTTTTGAAAGGAAAGCACATGAAAGTCCTAATAGTCAAAAGCACACACATCAGTTTGAAGGATTTCAGATTGCTATTTGGAGCTGTAAAATATTCTTTCTTATATTGAGCCAGAAATTTCATGTAAAAATATCACTTACTCAAGCTGTACTTGTTATACAAGACTCCTGCCACACCCCGTTTTCCTTAAGGTTTCTTATAAAGTAGCTAGTTTTCTCTTGAAAAGAACAAAATCCTGGACGACATCAATCCACCTTGGCAAAAAAGAACAGAAAGTTTCATAATGTTAACAGCAATGAAAGCTTCAGCACACTCATGTGGGTTTCCTACTAAAGATAGCATGCTTCCCAAACATGAGATGCACTAAGTTCTAAATGCAGAAATATGAAGTCATGTTGCCTTTAGTTTGTTGAAAGCACTTAATATAAAGGAGGTGGATAATTTGTTCTCCGGCATAGTATGCCATTCTATAATGACAGGGATGAGAAGAGTGAAAATGGAAACTGGAAATGACCAGGATGACCTAGAAAACTTTGTTACCTAAGGTGTGAGGGTGGTTTGTGTAATTTGTGAAGAATTAGTCTTCAGAGGAAAAGCAAGCCCGAGAAGAGATGGGCAGTCATAGTGAGGAGAGAAAATATTTTGAACATAGACACAACATTAAGTAGTTAAATGTGGACAGTAACATAAAATTTAAGTAAGTGGAAGAATAAAGAACAAACCCAGGCCTGGCAAATATGGAGCCCTGAATTTGCATCCCCATAAAGCACATAAAAAGGTGGACTTGGTAATGCACACAGGTGATCCCATCTTAGGTGGAGGCAGGAAGATCCCTGGGCTTGAAAACTCAAAATTCTCATTGTCAGATAGTATATACATATGTATATATAGATATATACCTTATATAAACTTACAGTTTCATTAGAAATGCAGCTTCATATCTTAATTTTTCATTTTCAATTATGTAGTAAAGTGATAATTACAACAAGAATAGGTTTTTATTAACAATAGATGCCAGAAAATAATGAAGCAACATGTTCAAAGCAAAGTATTGCAGAAAAATAAACAGTGAAGTCAAAATTAAATATGCAACTGAACTGACTTTCAAGAATCAAGTTAGTATAATGACCTATTAAATTAGATTTTCTGTAGACCTTCAGCAATCTTGAAATAATGGTTATACATTGTACGGAACTTCAGAGGAAAAAAACATAGCATGTAAAATGCAACAGTAAGCACGAACTTAGGGAAAGGCTTACAAAATTAATTAATGTTTATGAAAACAATAATTTTATGCATTTAAAGATAATTCTAGATATTGTGAAAAGCTACAATTTCAAAAACACATGTTAGAGATAAATGTAGCAAACCCTTCTTTTAAAAAATAAAACCTAATTAAACTCTCAAATAGGAATGCCTTTAAGGTCCAGAAATGAAAGAAATTGAAAGGAGAGCCTAAAAGAAGGGCAGCTGTTTCTGAAACAGTAGAGGGAAGCAGGATCTGGTTTCTGAAGCTTTGGTGATACTCAAGACGGGGTAGGAAACGACATTCTTGTCCGTGGAGATGGAGAATTCCAACGTAGAGCCACACTGATCTTCATACGATCTTCTTCTTCTCCTTCTTCTTCTCCTTCTTCTTCTTCTTCTTCTTCTTCTTCTTCTTCTTCTTCTTCTTCTTCTTCTTCTTCTTCTTCTTCTTCTTCTTCTTCTTGTTAGGAAACAAGAAGAAAGATTTGTGTCTATTATACCGAAGTTACACAAAAGGGGCATGGAAAATTCTCATATAACTTTATAATAAAGGGTTATTGTCACATGGTTTGAGATTAAAATCATAAGCTGTAATATGGCCTGTAACATCTAGGCCTGAAATAGACATGGGTCATCCAGAAAAATTACATATATAGCCATTCTGAAACCTACATTTTAACATACTTCATAAGCTCTTCTTTGAGGTAACCCTATTAAATGTGAGCTCACTATTAAATATCATAAAGCATGAAAAGCCTTAATCTAAGAATTGAACAAATAGAAACATTATACTCCTAAGAACATCATATAATTGAGACTATGAAAAAAGTATACATGAAGAAGATTCATTCTATACAAAGAGGATCAAAGCAGAAATAAAAGGATGCTATAGGCACAATGTACAGATATTACTTTTAGAAATGAAAGAGTAGATCTCAAAGAATAAAATTTCAGTGAGCAGTTTTAAGAGCAGGTTAAACACAATTGAGCACAGAGTTTGTGAGCAGGACTATGGCTCTTGGAAAATTATCCAGAAGACAGAGAAGAAACAAGAGATAAAAATATATACCTAGGTGGATTTACATGTGTGAAGGATGTGTAGCGAGCATCCAATCGATGTTATTGGCATTAGTAAGAGACTAAACAGAGAGGGAGTGTGAGAAGGATCCAAGTGAGCTATTAGTCAGCCCTCTCCAGGGCTGTGCACATCTCCGCTCCAGCGCGGTTCTCGTGCCTCAGCCCTGCAGGCAACATAAACATGGAGAAATCCAATAGACTTTAACCACACAACATAATATTAAGAAAATTAAGTTATTAAAGGTGGAGATGAAACATCAGACAAAGCATTGTTTGGAGCAGTTGGAGGAAAACCTAAGGCCCTCATAGTTGAGCATATTGACTAACTAGTATGCGATAAAGCAAATGTGTATCTTAACTGCCCAAGGTTAGCTTTAAGAAACTTCACATGCCTTGTAGATCTCACCTACAGCAGACATTAGAATAAAAAAACTAAAGAAAAATATAAAAATTTTAAAAAATGATCAAAAAACAGGCTGAGAAAAGCACAAAAACAAACAGTTATAAAAAATTTAGAAATGAATCTAAAAAATAGCAATTTAACAGTCAAATAGAGCAACTCAATAAAATACTGATGTTTCTAATTTATCCAGAAGAATGTATGCATGTATGCATGTGTGAATGTCTGAACGTGTGTAAGTGTGAATGAATGTATATGCATGGGTGGGTGGGTGGATGGATGGATGGATGGATGGATGGATGGATGGGCAGATAGATACCTAGATAGATAATGAAAAAAAATGTTGTGACATGATTGTAAAATTTTGTACGAGACCTGAGAACATAGAAATGGCAAAAGAAGGACAAAATCATATCCCAGATCCAAAATTAATAAAAATTAAAACTTAGTACAGCTAAACAAAATCAAGCACAATATAATATATGGCAGAAAACATTGCCTAAATTGAAAAAGTGTTGTATGGTGATCACAACTACATATTGGCCAAGGATGAAGAAACCTGGCAGTATCTTTAATCATTTACACTCATGCTTTAGAGAACATTTAGTCAGAATAACTTACAATGGAAAGTAGGATTTTAGAAAGAATGTTACTCTTATAGCCAAGATCGGTCATGTTCCTCCTGCTTCAGACAAGAAGCATTTAATGATGGTTGTGTAATGCTTGGCAACAGAGCGAGGCGCTTGCCTCTGCCTCCCGAGTGCCGGGTGCCAGGTCACGGAGCAAAACTGTGGTACTTGGAAAAGCAGTCCTAGCCTTGAAGTGTTTTATTTGAAAAGAAGAAAGACGAAAATCTGAAATAATTACTCACTTCAAAGTGGTTTATTATAAGGAATCAAACTTGTAAATTAAAGTTGTAAACTTGAACATGAGTGTCATCTTTAGCTTGTAATTCTCCTATGTATATAATTTTAAGAGAATGAAAAATAAAATATATTATACGTGCTATAAAGGTGAATTCAGTGAAGGCACAGGCTATGTGCTTTGCAACTGTATGAAAAAAAGATACCACACACATCAAGACAAGAATAAGAGATGCTAAGTAGTGAACAAAAAAATAGATATAAACTATGGAGACTTTGCTAGAAGTGTTATAGTGTCAACTATATCCATGCTAATATTTTATAATTATGTATAAATGGTTATGTATAAAAAGGTTATTTTTAATATTTTATTTTCAATGAAAAATAACTATAAAGTATCACAGCATACTTCAACAATGTGCTTCAGCTTGAACTCTGGGGAAGAAATATCTCAGATTATATGCATGAACATTTATTAAATCTACGAATCTTTCAGTTACAAGTTCAGAGAGAAAGATAGGTACGAAACATTCAGACAAGTCAGAAAACAATAGTTTTTTTTATTGTCAAAGCCACATATGTCTCTCTCTGTCTCTCTCTCTCTCTCTGTCTCTCTCTCTCTGTCTCTCTCTCTGTCTCTCTCTCTGTCTCTCTCTCTCTCTCTCTCTCTCTATATATATATATATATATATGTGCATATATATATAAATTTGTGCATATAATGAATATATATGCACAAATTTTAAATATCTATTTGGAAAAATTAAAAACAAAGTTTCTAGTTACTTAAGTATGTGCAGTATTCTATAAAGACCAATATGGGAAGGTTTCTTTCTATTACATATTTTATTTTCTAAAACCATTTATTTTATTATTACTTTTATTTTTGAGATTATAAATATTTGTACTATTTCCCTCTTCCCTTTCCTCAACCCTCCCTTTTACCCTGCCTTGTTATTGTTCAAATACAAATCTACTCTTAAACAACTTGATTGGAAAATTTATTAAACCATAAAATTATTCATTCACTGCAAGGGTAAATGAGTCACCTTTTGATGATGTGTTTTTTTTATGAACATGGACCAAATCCCTTCACCCAGCTATTCCACCTAAACCACCCTTGTGCCTTCCTGTCACCAGGCTCCATAGCTTAGCATAATTATGCTGAGAACAGTTGTTAAGAAGCTTTGGAAGTCAGACTACTTTCTCATACTGACTTCTGACTTGAAGTTTGCAAAGACATTGAAGACTACAGGATAGAACAGCATCAGTACAACGAGGGAGCTGCCACAGGGTAGGGTATGAATAAAGTTAAGTGTCAACTTCAGAGGAAAAGATAATCATGGCACAAGCAAACTTATAAATGTAGAGAATATTTCTACTCTGCAATCTTTCACATATACCCTGAAGGGTTAAATGAAGAGCTAAAACGTCATGCCATAGGAAAAACCTACAGTCGAAGAGAATGAAAACAAATGTATTGATCCAATAAAAGCCAACAACAAAGAAAAAAAAGCATAGAAAACCCAGAATGGAATGGTAATAGTAGGGCCCCCAAAACATCACTATCACAATGTTGGTGAAGAGATAATGCTCATCTATTAAAAGACAGAGCCTTGTACTGCACTGAGGAAATATAATAAACCTACATGGCACTTAAAAGAACATTTAAAAATTAATGAAAATTAAGTAAATACATGCGAGTCATGCAAGAGAGTTTATGTTGCATAATTATGCTCATAAAATGCACACACATACAAATGTACATAAAAATATATCACAAAAGAGAATGCAACTAAAAAAATCAAAATACAGCAAGCAACCCTTAACAAAAAGAGAATGGATAAGGCCACAGTACTTTCCAAATGTATGCTGGAGATAAACTAAAACCACAGATCTCAACAAAGAAGCACATGCCCCCCCACCACCAGAATAGGCAAAAATCATTAAGTAATATATACCTTTCAACAGGACACAAACTATACTTAGCAATGTCTGGCCAAATTGAGGAAATGAACTCCCAACATTAGAAAAGTCTAATATACCTCTTATAGAAACCCAAGAGAACACACAAAATGATATATATAATTCGGGGAGCATCATTGGAAGGTTAATTTACTAGGTATATACTTAGTCAAAGGAATTAGTAAAGTTATTCATTAATATATATATACTTTAAAACTACCAGACTAAAATTCAAGGATTGTGATTGTGAACTTGAGTTCATGAAGGATTCTCAAATGAGTTTCAAAATATAGAAATCATATTAGAAAAGGGACAAATTTGACCAAGTCAATAGACAAATGGGACCTCATAAAATTGCAAAACTTCTGTAAGGCAGAAGATACTGTCAGTAGGACAAAACAGCAACCAACAGATTAGGAAAAGATCTTTACCAATCCTATATCCAATAGAGGGCTAATATCCAATATATACAGAGAACTTAAGAAGTTAGACTCCAGAGAATCAAATAACCATATTAAAAATTAGGTACAGAGCTAAACAAAGAATTCTCAATTGAGGAATATCCAATAGCCAAGAAGTACCTAAAGAAATGTTTAACATCCTTAGTCATCAGGGAAATGCAAATCAAAACAACCCTGAATTCCACCTCACACCAGTCAGGATGTCTAATATTAAAATGTCAGGTGACAGCAGATGCTGGCGAGGATGTGGAGAAAGAGGAACACTCCTCCATTTTTGGTGGGATTGCAAGCTGGTGCAACCACTCTGGAAATCAGTCTGGTGGTTCCTCAGAAAATTGGACATAGTACTGCCTGCAGACCCAGTTATACCACTCCTGGGCATATACCCAAAAAATTCTCCAACATAAAACAAGGACACATGCTCCACTATGTTCATAGCAGCCTTATTTACAATAGCCAGAAGCCGGAAAGAACCCAGATGTCTCTCAACAGAGGAATGGGTACAGAAAATGTGGTACATTTACACAATGTAGTACTACTCAACTATCAGACACACTATTAAATAACTTAGGAAGGAATTTTACATCCCATCAGTAGTTGGCTATGAGTTTAAGTTTTCAGAACAGAAATGCAGGAAGAAGAATAAACACTTGGGCTGTGAGAAGCCTTTCCACATAAGCAGGAGATAATGGAGTTAAAGGAATCAAGGAAGTTACACTAGGCTCTGTAAAGTACACAGGGCAGTGGCTGATCTGCTGTCATGTGGTCACTTCTTTAGCATTCCAGAACAAGTGACAGGGACAATCAACAGAGCCTGATCCATGTCTCCTCAGAATCTGTTCGGAAGGACTTGTTGAATAGCTGAAATAGACAGAAAGGAAAGAAAATTTGATCAAATTTTAAATAATTGTTCCTGTTCACTTTAATAATTAGTATCACTATTTGTGTATTGTTATAAAATTTAATAATAAATCTATATATTTTACTGTAATTAAATTGTCAACATAAGAACATTGTTACTGGCAAACATTTTATTTGTACAGCTGTCTCTCACTTATCTATAGGGCACGGGCTCCAAGACCTCCTCTGGTTA
This sequence comes from Uromys caudimaculatus, assembly GCA_028551405.1. Taxonomy (NCBI): domain Eukaryota; kingdom Metazoa; phylum Chordata; class Mammalia; order Rodentia; family Muridae; genus Uromys; species Uromys caudimaculatus. The sequence goes on from CM052703.1 coordinate 43,542,555, forward strand.
CTAAAATTAACTGATGCACAAGTAACTTATATAAATGCAACAGTATTTGCATGTAATTTACATCTTCTGTATGTTTTAGTCATTCATGAATTGCTTATACTATTCAATATAATGTGCAAGCTCTGGAAATAATGGTTATGCTTGGATGTGAGGGTCTGGAAATGGGGAGCCTCTCACAGGGTGTCCCACTCCTCACTTCATTCATGAACATTTGGAATAATGCTCTGGGTCAGGCAAGGGAAAGTTTACATGTTTGAACTTTATAGAATTTTTACATATGATCCTTGATTGTCTGAATCCACGGCTGTGGAGCTTGTGCACGGAGGGCTTATTTCGTATATTTCGGAGTCCACACTAAAGGTCGCATCTTCCCGCTTCCATTTCCTGTCACAAACATTGCTGCCTTCTCCTCTCTGTAAATGAAAAGTCGGAAACCCCATTCCTAAACGCTAATGGTTTTTAAGCGCTGAATTATTTTCCCCGAGTCTCCACTTTCTCCTTCAGATCCTAGCTTCCGACAGCTGCGCATTTCACTTCTCTCACACGTTCCCTCTCAAACACATTGAAGAGTCATAAAAATCCCCACTCTCCCTATCCTGGAAATGTTGATGGTTTATCCAGATTAACAGTGGTCATATTAATCTACAGATCATCAGAGAAATAATGCAGGTATTTTTATGTATGTTATACAATATCATTTTCATTAAAAAATATGTGATTAAGCTTGAAAAAATCTGAAAGAATTATAAATTATATTTAAAAAAATAAAGATGAGCATAAGCTCGCAGCTCATCATCAATTTCATAAACCTAAACTGAGATTTGTGAAATTAAGGTTTGTTCAGAAAAACACCAAAAACGAAAAGAAAAGAAACCTGAGTAACTCAGTCACAAAAGAACGAACACGGTATGTACTCACTGATAAGTGAATATTAGCCCAAAAGTTCAGAATGCTCAAGTTTCACTTTACAGTAACCGCTGGACTGAGAGTGAGGTCCCAGATGGAGGAGTTGGAGAAAGGATTGAAGGAGCTGAGGGAGTCTGCAGCCCCATGGAGGGAGCAACAGCATCAATGGGCCTGACCGTCCCCCCTGGTCGTCCTGGAGTTTGGACCACCAACCAAAGAATACACATCGAGGAACCCATGGTTCAGACCACATATGTGGCAGAGGAGGGCCTCGTTGGCCATCAGGGAGAGGAGAGGCCCTTTGGGCCTGAGGGTGTTAGAGGCCCCAGTAAAGAGGAATGTCAAGGTGGGAATATGGGAATGGGTGGGCGAGTGGGTGGGAGGTGGAATTCCCTCATAGAGGCGCGGAGGGGGAGGGGATAGAGGGTTTCCAAAGAGGAGACCTAGAAAAGGGGAAACATTGGAAATGTAAATAAAGTATAAATAAATAAATAAATAAATAAATAAATAAATAAATAAATAAATAAATAAATAAAAGAAACCTGAGTGTTCTTTCATTTCTCATTCAAGGGAGTTTCAGCTCAACATAAGACTGAGGCACACTTGACTCCGACTTTCTTCCCACTGATGCTTTTAATACATTAGTGACTGTACTGAGTAGAGCTGACTTTGTTCAGAAAATACTTCCCCCTATGCTATCCTCTAATACAGTGGAGGTGATATTAGAAAAAATAGGAAAACTGATTGCTTAATGAATTGGTTATTAGAAAATTTGTTAGGACTCACTTTGGGTATGGCGGCTCACACTTGGGACCCTGGCACTCAGGAGGCAAAATAGAGAAAAATCAAGACTTTCAGGTTACTCTGGCATTCACAATGACACAGTCTCACAAATAACAAAAAGAAAAAGAAAAGAAAAGAAAAGAAAAGAAAAGAAAAGAAAAGAAAAGAAAAGAAAAGAAAAGAAAAGAAAAGAAAAGAAAGAGAAACAATGAAAAGCAGAAAAGAACACAGAAAATTAATCAACAAAGGAAAAGAACTTGTTATATATTTATAAGCAAAAAGGATTTTCTAAATATATTCCTTATAGAATACATAATTATTTACAGACAAGTTACAGAGGCAAAAAATAAATAAGTAAATCAGGTATTAAAACCAAACTGAAATGAAAAAAAAAGCAGAGAGTTTATATCATCATTGCAGAAAGGAAGAGAACTTCCCAGAACTAAGGTGTGAGTCCCAAAGGAGAGTGTTGGCAGGTTTAACTCCCTGATGCCAATAGCTTCCACTTGTTATCAAAAATCAAAGCAAACCAATCAATCTCATACCCAGCCAGAATTTTATTCTTTGCAAGAGAAATGTAAGAGTAAACTTAAGTGTCAATCATAAAAACAACGGCAATCTACCTAGCTAATGGAATATTGTAGACATGATAGTCCTATTTGTAATAAAAACCATGTATGCTTTAATATAAGAGACAATGCTGGATAAAAACCTAAATATGCCAAATATGAATGCTAACATGAAATCCTGCTTGCAAATATTTAATTTAATAAATTTAAATTTTCCTGTTATGTGATAGGAGCTATTTTAGCACTTGTATCTCTTCCAACTTTTGGTTAAGGAGTTTTCTGTCAAGAGGATCTTTCTGTTGTTTAGATTACTGTGTGTGTGTGTGTGTGTGTGTGTGTGTGTGTGTGTGTGTGTGTGTGTGCTTCTTCATGAAATCTCTCACAGTTTAAAGCACAAATTTGAAACCCCTCAAAGTTTCTGAATCAAGTATTCAGATCAGAGATTCAATGACAGATGGCTTAAACTTCAGAAAACACAAATGCCTGTCTTCAGACTTCTACTCACAGTTCTTAAGGAAACTTGCTTTTGCTTGTCATTACATGCATGTTAACATTTTAACTTTCTAAATATTTTAATTCCTTGATTGCTTTGCAGCTTCTCAGGTGTTCATCAATCCTGCCTTTCATGGTGTGGTTCTAAACATCCTGCTAAGCTGTGAACACACTGAACCACAAGCTCCCAGTCCTCTTTGAACCCCTATTCTGGGCCAGGGTCACACAATGTGTCTTAAGATGGCTTGGCACGTCTAAACACACAGAGATGACTTCCCATGTGAGGTGAGCCATGAAACAAACACCGCGGTGGGAAAGGACACACGGGGATAAGAGGAACACAGCCTGGAAGCAGCACAAAGCAGTCTGATTTCTTCTTATTGTTGTGTTCAATCATTTCTCATTCTCAAAGAGAAATTTGTTATTTTGTCTAATTAAGCCTTGTTATAGCCAGTGTCATTTGTAATCATGTGTTTCTTGAGTGAGCGTTCTTTCCCCTTTCTCTCTCTCTCTCTCTCTCTCTCTCTCTCTCTCTCTCTCTCTCTCTCTCCTCCTCCTCCTCCTCCTCCTCTTCTCTTCCCTCTATGTAATTATAACTTTATAATACAGGATTAGATCCATTTATTTTTCCCTTGTCTTGTCTTTCATACATACACATACTAGCATACACATGTGCACTTATCTACACTGTTTCACTTTGGAGGAGAGCTGTTTGCCATGTGTGCTTTTTGTTTGTTTTTAGCCACGACAGATTACAAGATTTCCTAGATTTTCACTTCATCTCAAGCATTTTGCAACTTCTTTATCATTTGTTTCTACTATAAGTTTTATTGACTAGGCATAAACTACAAGAACAAACTTTTTTTTTCTTTTTTTCAACTTGCTTCAATTTAATTTGCTGACTATTTCTACCTTGATTTTTTTTTAATATTGACTTCCATGACAGGACATAAGTGGTAAAAACCCAGATAATTTGATTTATTTTACACTTGAAGTTGGAAAACTATTTCTCATTTGCTCATTTTTATCATTTTTATTATATTAAATTTTTTCACAAATTATATTTTGATCATATTCTTTCCCCTCTTCCAATTATTTCCAGATCTTCCCTATCTCCTTAACCCATCAAATATCATGTTTCCCCCCCTCACAAAACTAAAACAACACAATAAAGATTAAAAAAAAAAAGGCAGAACAAAAAAGCACACAGACACACACACACACACACACACACAAAGTCCTGCTACTCCGGGGTGTAGGGCCTATTCTGGGGTGTGGGTGATATACCCAGTGACACTGTATTGGAGAAAATTAATTTTCCCTTTCTAGCAGTTTTCAATTAGAAATAGCTTCTTACTAGGGCTGAGATTCTATATTTATTTCCCCCTCTCTATGCTGGGATTATGTCTGGTTTGAACTTATGCAGGTCTTATGTGTACTGTCACAGTCTCTGTGAATTCTCACATGCATCAATCCTGTTGTATCTGGATGGTGCTATTTCCTCGGAGTCCTCTATCACTTCTGGCCTTTACAATTTTTTTTTTAATTCCTCTTCTGCATCCCTGAGCTTTGAAGGTAGGGTTTGATAAAAACATCACATTTATGACTGAGTATTCCAAAGTCGCTCACTGTCTTCTCATTTTTCAGTTGTGGGTCCCTGTTAATTGCCATCTACTTCAAGGAGAAGTTTCTATAATGAAGGTTAAGCAATCCATTCATCTAATGGTATAGCAATGTTATTAGAAGTAATTTTATGCTATGTTCACTTATCAGAATAGGAGTAGTATGTTTATCAGGGGGGCTCATGACCTATCTAGTATCAAGTTCTTGGCCACCTTAGCAGTGCTGTGTATGGGTTGCATTTCATGGTGTCAGTCTTAAATCCAATCAAAAAGTTCTTCGTTAATCCTGTAACATTTGTGTCACTGTTGCACCTATATCTTACAGACAGGTAGCTGTTGTAAATCTCAGGGTTCATAGCTGGGAAATTGATGATTCCTTTTTCCTTTGGTAGTGTGCATAGTACCTTCTATAACATGAATGTTAGTCAGTGGAGGTGAGGCTTCAAGTTGGGCACCAGGTCATTTTCTCTATACATGATAACATGAGTAAGTGGTGTCTTCAGCAATGAGGCCTTAATGTCAAATTAAAGAATGTAACCAACATTTTTAGCAATAGGCTGTGGTTGTTGGAGGTGAGGTCTGAAATTCAATGACTTCTGAAGATGCAACATTCCTGGCACTCGAGGTTTAACTTGATAGGATAAGATGTCTGCACTGGTTGGTTTTGTTTGTCAACTTGACACAAGCTGGAGTTATCACAAAGAAAGGAGTTTCAGTTGAGAAAATGCCTCCATGAGATCCAGCAGTAAGGCATTTTCTCAACTAGTGATCAAAGAGGGAAGGGCCCCTTGTGAGTGGTACCATCTGTGGTCTGGTAGTCTTGGGCTCTATAATAAAGCCAGCTGAGCAAGCCAGGAGAAGCAAGCCAGTAAGGAACATCCCTCCATGGCCTCTGCATCAGCTCCTGCTTCTTGACCTGCCTGAGTTCCAGTCCTGACTTCCTTTAGTGATGAACAGCAGCATGGAAGTGTAAGCTCAATAAACCCTTTCCTCCCCAACTTGCTTCTTGGTCATGATGTTTGTGCAGGAATAGAAACCCTGACTAACACAGTATCTAATTGGGGCATTGTCTCCCCCATTATGTGGTGACTCTGATTAAGTTTAAATTCCTTTCATATATCTATATATCTTAGGAAGTTTGTACAGTAGTAGTTTCCATGTGGACGTTTGAAAAACCTTTAGTGTTAGTTGTACCTCTCCATAATCCCTCCTTTACCCCACTTTCCCGTTCCCCTCCCCATTCAATCTTCCAATTCTAATTTCTGTTTTATTTATGTATAACATTATATTTTATTTCTTCTTCATTGGAAGAGTCCCTCCTCCCACCTTGGCCCCTTATTAGTTACTTAAAATTTATGCTTATTCTAATTGAAACACTTATACATAAAACTTAAAAGTTAACATCCACATTAAAAATATTCAGTATTTGCTGATAAGTGGATATTAGCCCAAAAGTTCAGAATACTCAAGCTTCACTTTACAGTAACCGCTGGACTGAGAGTGAGGTCCCAGATGGAGGAGTTGGAGAAAGGTCTGAAGGAGTTGAGGGAGTTTGCAGGCCCATAGCGGGAGCAACAGCGTCAATGGGCCTGACCCCCCAACCCCCCCCCCCCCGTCATCCTAGAGTTTGGACCACCAACCAAAGACTACACATCGAGGGACCCATGGTTCAGACCACATATGTGACAGAGGAGGGCCTTGTTGTCCATCAGGGAGAGGAGACGCCCTTGGGCCTGAGGGTGTTAGAGGACCCAGTAAAGGGGAATGTCAAGGTGAGAATATGGGAATGGGTGGGCGGGTGGGTGAGAGGTGAAATTCCCCCATAGAGGCGGGGAGGGGGAGGGGATAGGGGGTTTTCAAAGAGGAAACCTAGAAAAGGGAAAACATTGGAAATGTAAATAAAGTATCAAAAAAATAATGTATTTGTCTTTTTGACACTGGGTTGTTACCTCACTAAGGATGATTGCTTCTAGCTCCATCCATTTAACTGTAAATATCACAATTTCATTTTCCTGAATAGTTTAATAGTATTCCACTGTATAAATGTTCCACATTTTCATTATCAATTCATCAGTTAATGAGAGTTATTATTGAGCATTGTTTAATAATTCTTGTTATTTTTGTTGTGTTTTTTGTCTAATTGTTTTGGAATTATTTAATGTTTGTGTAAATTTTAGTGTGATTAACCTCTTCAGACTGAAGTTTCCCTTCTAGCACCTTCTGAAACTGGATTGATGAACAGAAATTGCTTTGGTTTGTTTTTCTCATGAAATCTTTTTCTTTCTCTATGTATTGTGATTGATAGTTTTGCTGGGTATAGTAGTCGGGGTGGCATCTGTGGTCTCTCAGAGTTTGTAGAACATCGATCCAGGTCCTTCCAGGTTTCAGTGTCTATTGAAAATCAGGTGTTATTCTGTTATAAATGGGCCTGCATTTACATGTCACTTGGTCTTTTCCTCTTGAAGCTTTTAATATCCTTGTTGTTGTTGTTGTTGTTGTTCTGAACATTTAGTATTTTGATTATTATGTGTCCTGAGGCGTTTCCCTTCTGGCCCTTTCTGTTTGGTATTCTGTATGTCTCTTATACCTTGATAGGCAGCTTTTCCTTCAGACAGGAAATTTTTCTTCTATGATTTTGTTAAAAAATGTTTTCCATGCCATTGACCAGGATTCTTCTCTTTGTACTATCCCCATTATTTGTAAGTCTGGACTTTTTATAGTTTCCCAGATTTCCTGGATATTTTGGGCCTGAATAGTTTAGATTTAATATTTAACTAAACTCTTTATTGTGGTTTGTCTTCAAGATCCAAAATTCTCCCTTCCTCTTTATTTATTCTGTTGGTGAGGCTTACCTCTGAGCTCTTTGTTTGAATTCCTGAGTTTTTCATTTTTAAGTTAATTTCAGTTTGGCTTTTCTTTAGTGATTCTATTTCTTTGATAAATTCTACTTTTATATATTAAATTGTTTTCATTATTTGACTCAACTGATTCTGTTTTCACAGACATCATTAGGCATTTTCCATATCCTTTTTAAAATCCTTGAACACATCCATAATTGTTAAAGTTCATGTCTTGTGTGTTAGCTAAATTGCTTTTCTCAGAGCCTATGATAGGATTGCTGGTTTCTTGAGAAGTCATGTTATCTTTTTAGTCATGTTTATATTTTTTTGCTAGGTCATAGGTACTTGTGGTTTGATTTTTCTTTGTGTAGATATTTGGTATTGCCTTTATTGGTGGATACTATATTTTTTGGTTGCTGTTCTTGCAATCTGGGCCCTAGCCAAATGAGGAGGCTGAGGGGTCCCTGAGAGAGCATTTTTTAGTTCCCACCATGTGTAGTGGCTGAGGGATCACCAAGTCACAGCCAAGTGACAGCTTTGGGTAGAGACTGGTTCTGCAGTTGGTGGGAAGTCACAAAGCAATGGTGGTTGGCCTAAAGTTGTGGCTGAAAGAGGGGGCAGTAAAGAACCCATAGAACTAGTTTAAAAGACATATTCTTGGTGTTCTATTTCACCTCCCTACCAACACGCACATGTGCACACAAGCACAAAGGTTGATTTCTGCTTCTTTGTACTTTTCCTCTGAGATTCTCCTTACCATAGCTGATCTCTTTCCTTGGTTTTGGTGTATCTTAACAAGGTCTCTTAAGGAAAAAAAACTTTTATTTTTTACATTTTTTTCAATGCTAGATTACTACTGAAGTAAACTAACAATAAAATACCATTCTTCCATGTTGTAATGCTTTCGTTTGCTTGCATTTTTGTCTTTCTGAGACAGGATCTCATTCTGTAACCTGTGCTGGTCCGGAACTTAGTATGTAGTCCAAATTAGTTTTGAACTCACAGCAATCCTCCTGACTCTGCTTCTCGGCCACTGACATTACAGGTGTGAACCACTACTGCTGTTTGTTTGTTTGTTTTTTCCTTTTTTTAATTCTTAAGACATATTGAGATCATACAAAGTTTGCACTGCTAGTGAATCTTATGGTATGAAATATTAATACTGTTACTTTTCTTTAAAGTGTATTTAGGACTTCGTGCCATACTTTGGAACCAGTGTTAAACATTTGTTTTCCTTATCTAAAACCAAATTTGTATGCATGACCATATGCAGAGGTTTTAGTCCTTTGAATTTCTTGGACATTTGAAAATGTATGAAACCCCTGTAAGGGGCATATTAGCATAGACCCAAAAAGTTAGATTCAAATACTATTTAACTGTTCTATTTTCCATTATGGGTCTGTCAGCAGGAACATGTTGCCCTATAGTCCATGACAAGGGAAAACGCCAGTAACATTGTTTTTCATAGACAGAAAAAATACCAAAGAAGCAATTTCTTAGCTAAAATGTCACCTGTTAGATGTATAGGGCTCACTGTATTTTGTTGCCCTGGTAACGGCTGGTGTAAAATGACTCCTCTGCACTGCTCCATCAGAGTGATTGCATCCTGTTTTTTCCATCATTTTACAAGAGGCTGTTTTCATTCTCCCTTCCTGACCATATTAAGTGTAAAGAGATTGAATTACTGTGCTGTGCCCTCTCCATTCGATGTGGATTTAAGAGTTGATATTGATGTGCTGAGAACCCTGTGCTTCTTCAAGAAAAAAAAGCTACAAATTATAATGAATTTGACTTTTATGTATCGACCATTCAAGAGTTGAAGTAGGGTTTCAGCACCCAAGGGATAGACAGGGCCCGATCAGCATTTTTCATTTGAACGAATCCAATTGATAAAGCAATATACTTGGTGTCACTTCGTTTGATCTTCAAGTTTAACAATAGTCATGCTAAAAGTAGATACATTACTCTATAAATTTTGCTCATAAAAAAAATGTGCCTGCCATAGTTTTCTACAGCTGCACTTCTTCCAACTTTTAACTGAGCAGGGCAGAAAGGAGGCTCATTCCAAACCATGCTGAGGCTATGCAAGAGCACATGTGGGCAGGAAGTACTCAGGTGCCACCTCACTTCCCTGCCCACACCTAGCTATTACAGGGTCTTTCTGCTGGAACTGGTTCTTGCTCTCTTCTTAGTGGAAAATCACTCTCCCAAGTGGCATGCTGCTTTGTAATTACCAAACTGTTTCACCGTGTTATACTGAGCAACTTAATGCCTCGAAACCCCATTTGTTTGAAATGTTCACTTGTTCCAAGGACTGCCTTTTTTTTTTGCTGGTTTTCCAGACAGGGTTTCTCAGTCTAGTCCTCACTGTCCTGGAACTCAGTCTGTAGACCAGGCTAGTCTTGAAGTCAAACTCAAGGATCTACCAGTCTCTACTTTCCAAGTGCTGGGATTAAAGGCATGCACTACCATGCCTGCTGGAAGTGATATTTTTAAAGCGAAGGTTTTTGTTTGATATGCTTGGGGTAATTTAAATGTTGACCATTGCTACAGAATACTTGTCATCCTGTGACATTCTTTAAAAAAAAACTTGGAATCGCATAGAAAAAAAAAAATGTGAGGGTTTGCAGAAGAAATAAAGATAGGAGAGGATGTGTCCGAGGGTTTGAGAAAGTCTCCCTTCTCTGGCTGGGTGGATGGCAGCAGGTAACCCACTTTGCTTCATTAGCATTTATGTCATAGGAAGAGTCTCTCCAGTTAATTGCTTTCCCTGAACATCGGCATCCTCTCAGAATTTTGCAAAGACTATTGTGAGAGTCCTACTGCTTGCTCACAGCATGGAGGGGCATAAAATCCTGCCCACATGGCCAATTTGGTTAATTGTGTATTTAGACATTTTTAAATGACTTCAACCATGATGATCAGTGATCACTGCCCTTTATCACTGAAACACTGCAAACATTTAAATAGCTAACTAATGACCTTTTTATTGTTTGATGACTCTTAATATGTATACAACAGGAAACTGGTATTGATTTGCTCTGTCACTCTTCTCTGGAAAGCTGGCTAGCTAAAGCTTTGTTTTCTCTCTCTTGCTCTCTTGTTCTCTCTCCTCCTTTCTGCCTCTCCCTCCTCTCCTGCCCACAGTCTTGTGCTTTCCATTGTCTTCTCTCTGTTTTCTCTTTTCAAATTCTCTATATCCCACAGGCTCATAGATGTAAAGTATAACTATCCCCCAAATCCCTTCTACTAAAAACTCAATTTCTAAACATGCGATTTTTATAAAAGTCTTCTTACTCACATGTACATGGTCTCTGTTCCTGTGACTCTGACATGTAATGGCTCCCTTAAGCAGTTCTGTGGCACCTAGAGCAGTAGCAACAGGAACCACTGAAAACTAGTGGGCACTGACAATCAGCAGCCTACCCCAGACCTACAACATTAGATCATGTAGAATCAGCCCTGTGATCTGCTTGACAAGTATTCCACTTGAACCTGGGTTGGCTCACAGTATGCACGTGACATCCACTGCCAGGAGGAAATCCAGCTGATTTCAAATGACAGTGCTGTAGTAAGTGCTGGGGTCACATGAGTGCTCTCTCCCAAAAGTGTACTTGTTCTTATGCCTCTCAAAGAGTTTGGGGAACAAATTTCTTAAAGTAGCTTTGAGAGAGAGCAGCTAAGCAACGAGCTTGAGTGAGCAAAGGTCACATCCTTCTGGGTCATAGTCCAGCGAGTGGAGTCCAGGACGTGCTTTCCCCTGACTTCATGTTCTGTGATAGCGTGTGAAGAAGGCCAGTTTCACTGCTTTTTAATGGAAGAAAATCTACTCGAGTCACAGGAGCATCAAAAGAAATCCTACTGAAGCTGAGGACAGGCCAGCCCCCGGTTTTCTACATTACGGAAATGAGCAAATACAAGAGGATACTATTAATAGCATCAACCTTGTCTTTAATAAGAGCTTTGGGGGGATGTTGAAAACAAGCACACACTGACACAGAATGAGGTATTGTGCTCTATATGTTCCTGAAGAAATCTGGGACTTTTAAGAAAGAGATCACTTTTGCCCTCTCTCTCTCTCTCTCTCTCTCTCTCTCTCTCTGCCTTTTCTCCTGTTTCTGCCCTGGCCTCCCTGCATAAATAGCCTGGCACATAATACCACCTGCTTGGAAGATGGCGAAAAAGAGCTCTCATTTTGTGCTCAATCACAGATCCAGATCCGGTCCCTCACCCATATTTTAAGAGAGATGAGAGAGCTGCCAGGTGTCAGTGCCTTGTAAATCTGTTTCCTTTGCAGGAGGATTGCAGGACATGGAAGAATTGGAGACTATAGACAGTCCTTTCAGGGATATGTTGATTCTTTCTGGGTTGGGGTAATTGAATATGAGGTGAGGGGGCAATTACTACCGTAAGTTCCAATATTTATACATATGTAGAGAGCAGCTCTCCCCAGCCTTCCTGTTTACACATCTTAGGGACTGAGATATTTAGAGAGGTACTCCTCAATACAAATGATGCAAGCTATGCATCCCATTCAAGTTTTTTCTTGTAATCTCATTAAAACAGTTAAAAAACACTGATGCAATTAATTTTATAAACTAATCTTATTTACCCACTTTACCTGAAATATTGAGAAGTCAGCTTGTAATTGTCCTAAACCTCTTGTTACCTATCTCTTCTTTGGAATCTGGTGTACATCTTCCACTGACAGTCATATGTGACTAATTCGCCAGAGAAGATGCAGAAAAAAACTCTTAACTTTAAAATGCAGGCTAGCAAGCCTGTCTGACAGGAAATCAAACCCCCTTTAGACTGTGCTGGTGAAGCTGTGGTGTGTCCTTGCCTTCCTGATGTCTGCCTGCACACAGACACATTCGCTGATGCAGTGAGGTGTTGTCCCTGGAGCAAACATGTTTTCTCCCTCCACCTTTTAGAGATCTTAGCTTCTGTCCATCTTGGTGGGAGGCTGGGTAAGCATGGGGGTGGGTTGATCTCCTCTGCTTCCTGAAGGCGATGGGGGGTAGGTCACAGATTAGTGAATGCTTTGCATCCACACCAATGTTTGCTCTTGTTCTTATCAATCAGAAAAAGCTGAAAGTCTCCCTTGTATGGGAGGCTTCAAGTCCCTTCTACTTCCCAGTGTTGTGATCCCCTGAAAGTAGGTAGGCAAGGATAGGAAGGTGACGAGGGCCTGAAAACTCTTCAGCCCACATGCCCACATGCCCACATGCCTACCTCATGCCTGGTCTTTGGAGGAATAGAAATCCCTGCCTCAGTTGTATCTGAAACCCTTTGGCTTTTATATACACGAAAAGCACTCATGTTTCAAAAAGGAAATGGATTTCTTCAGGAAAGCACACTAAAATTAAAAATGATTAAAAGCAAGTACCTGAGAACCACCCCAAACATTACGATCTCTTAAAATTAGTATGTATTAATTTTGCATGAAAATGTCTGTTCTCTGGCCTAGACCATTAGAAATACATTACTTTTGTCAGCAGATTCTTCTTGGGGCAGGTATTTTATCTGTTTGGATAGACTTTCTACATCACCACTCTACCCCAGACCTCTTCATCTCAAGCCTGTGTTTAGTGAACACCTCCTAAAACCTCCCTGGCCTTCAGTCCCATCTGGTCCTCAGGCCTGATCTCTTGTCTTCATATGCATATGCAGCTGTCTTCAACAGGGCAGAGCTAACTTAGCCCAGCTGATTTGATGTAACTGGATAAAATTATTGTGCGATGTGATTGTAAATACTCCTTCTCTCATTCCTAGCCTGGAAAGGCTGGAGAGCCATTACACTGTAATTGGGTAATTTCTTTTTTAGATATCCAGAAGCATCAAAGGCTGTGTGATGCAGGATGTCTGGTACCAGCTGGTGTTAAAATGTTGTCAATTCCGAGAGGACCCAGGACCTAATTCATGGATGGAATCTTTAAGGATTTAAAGCACTTTTACTTAACTTGTTTTGAAACTGGAGATCTGAATCCATTATTCTAATCTATTTGAAGAAGAAAATATTTGGTCTGCAAGGTCGCTTTTGTTTCCTTTTTTTTTTTTTTCCCCTATTTCTTTCTTTTATTCCCCCCCTGCTTTATGCACACTGCACTTTTGGAAATTTCAGCAAATTGCAAAGCCATGTGTTTATGTAGCAAATGGCTTTGTTCTAGTTCATTTGCAGCTTCCGAAATGTGTTCGAGTGGAGATGTACATAAAGACACACACACCCATCAACACACACCGTACAGCTCAAAGAAAAGAGGTCAGTTCCCGGAGTTCATAAATTCTACCAATTAATTGGGCAGTGTGCGGCGGCTGTCACTGTATGGAAGACCAATAAAAGAAAATGAAGCCAGGAGATTCATTTCAGAATAAAAGTAGGGATGTAAAAATGTAAGGGAGGCAGTCTTTTGCCCCAAGCATTATATGCCAATCCAAAACAGAAGGGAAGGAATAAAAGCTCTGTTGCAGGGAGAAGAGGGAGGTAGACAGAGGTAGGAAATAGCAGTGGGTGCTGTTCTCGCCACTACAGAATCTGCGCAGCAAATTGCTGTGCTTTAAGGAGAAGTAGCAATCAGCACCGATTGAAATATCCCTGAATGCAGCTATAATGATGTTCCTCTTCTCCCTCTTGTGTCTGGCACGATAGGCCATCATCAGAAATGTGCACCATCATGCAGGGTACATTTTCTAAAGACAAGAACACCCCTGCATATGATTCCAAACCTGAGAGCAGTCTGTGTGCCTGAGGTATAGACACAGGGCCAGCTTCACCAGCATGGAACCTATTCAATCACATAGAGGCCTCCTAGTACAAAGACCGCATGCTTCATTAAATGCCACAGTGTTGTCAGCTTGAAATTAAAACTCCTCATAATTATGATCAAGGAGCTATGGGTTTCAGCTTGTTGTAGACCTTGTTAATATCAGAGGCATAAAATACAACTATGTAAAATGTCTGCAACTGAAAGATTCACGAACAGCTTTCCTGACCAGGTAATCAGGAACACAGAGAATAAAAGAGTAAGTAGAGCATTTTTACATGCCATGAGGGGAACTCACTCACCTCTTGTCATTTACTAGTTACTGAATTACAATTGCCAAAAAAGCAGCCTGCTGGCCTGAACCCCAGCTCTACAGCCACAATCTACCAAGGCAGTTCTGGGTGCTTCTATTAATTGGCTTATGTTACAGAGCACCCAAGTCAAGTCGCATCAAAAGCTATTTGACATGAGAAGGCATAACACATTCTGGTAGAGAGCAGAATCATATGAAAGTATCTCATGTGTGTACTTGTGTGGGGGGAACATGATAAAAGAGGACACCATAACAAAATAATGTATCAAATCTTACGTGATTGTGTTTCTCTGGGTTTTTCTCTCTGGTGATGAGTATAATACAGACCTGATTAAACCATATTGCCACTTCTCTGAATGTTCTCAGGGCAATATTTTTGGGTGAGAATATGTCATGGGTGATTCTCTTATGCTCTGTGGGAGGATGGGTCCAACTCTGAGAGCTGCTTAAGAGAATTAACATACAGACACATGCTTCACCATGTTCATAGCAGCCATATTTATAATAGCCAGAAGCTGGAAACAACCCAGATGTCCCTCATCAGAGGAATGGATACAGAAAATGTGGTACATCTACACAATGGAGTACTACTCAGCTATTAAAAACAATGACTTCATGAAATTTGCAGGCAAATGGATGGAACTCGAAAATATCATCCTGAGCGAGGTAACTCAGTCAC
>CM052703.1:43558022-43617089 GCA_028551405.1 Uromys caudimaculatus
TAATAGCCAGAAGCTGGAAACAACCCAGATGTCCCTCATCAGAGGAATGGATACAGAAAATGTGGTACATCTACACAATGGAGTACTACTCAGCTATTAAAAACAATGACTTCATGAAATTTGCAGGCAAATGGATGGAACTCGAAAATATCATCCTGAGCGAGGTAACTCAGTCACAAAAGAAGGAACATGGTATGTATTCACTGATAAGTGGATATTAGCCCAAAAGTTCAGAATGCCCAAGTTTCACTTTACAGTAACCGCTGGACTGAGAGTGAGGTCCCAGATGGAGGAGTTGGAGGAAGGTCTGAAGGAGCTGAGGGAATTTGCAGCCCCATGGAGGGAGCAAGAGAGTCAATGGGCCTGACCACCCCCCCCCCCGGTCCTCCTGGAGTTTGGACCACCAACAAAAGAATACACATTGATGGACTTAAGGTTTGGACCACATATGTGGCAGAGGATGACCTCGATGGCCATCAGGGAGAGAGGAAAGGCCCTTGGGCCTGAGGATGTTGGAGGCCTCAGTAAAGGGGAATGTCAAGGCGGGGATATGGGGATGGGTGGCTGGGGGTTGGGGGGGTAGGAGGTGGAACTCCCTCCTAGAGGCGGGTTGGGGAGGGGATGGGAGGTATCCAAAGAGGAGACTCAGAAAAGGGGAAACATTGGAAATGTATATAAAGTATCAAAAAAAAAAAAAGAGAGAGAGAATTAACATACAGACACTTTAAAAAAGAGATTTTAAGGGTAGTATTATCAAAATCAAAAATGCATAGACTGCCATCAGAATGTTTTTGTTTTTGTTTTTTGTTTTTTGTTTTTTTATGGTTGTGGATGTGGTTGAGGTCTCTTCTCAAAATTATTGGAAACAGGTGACTTTGGGGAGAGAAAACACTGGTAGGATCAGATAACCCTAGACTTCTGGTAAACCACTACCTCTGAGACTTGTCCATGTTCCTATCATGTGTAATTATATACTAAGGAAAAGACATGAAGGACTGTTGGCTCTTCTAAATAGAGAGTCGCATACACACACACACACACACACACACACACACAGAAAAGGCTCCATTGCCCATGTCTGCCAGCTCAGTCACTGTCCGCTCAGTCAGGTTTCATAAAATCAAGGCCCCATTGCCCATGTCTGCCAGCTCAGTCACCGTCCGCTCAGTCAGGTTTCATAAAATCAAGGCTCTAGAATCCTATTATGATCCATTGCAGGGAAGAGACGCTGGGAATCTCTGGTTCCAGGAATGGCTCCATCATTCAGGGGTCATAGTAGCATCAAAAGGACTCGCTCAGTAGAACAAGCAAACAACTTTATGGGAAGAAGTTGACAGCCCAGGGCCCCAAGTGTAGCCAAGGATGTCTGAGATTGTAACACTCTTATTGGTGCCACACAAGGAATAAAGCAAGAGCTAGTTCACTACCTGCAGTTCAGCAGACTCACCCTCTCTGTGATATACGACTTAAGTTCTGGTTCTTAGACATCCAAAAGCCAAATATCTGGAACTTAGCCCTGGCTCACTCTTGTTCTTGAACCACTTAAACTTAAGTAATGGAATTAATCCTGTGGATTCAGTTGGATTTTTATACATAGTTAAGAGCCCCATAATAGCATTTATGCCAACAATGGAACATATACATAGAAGTGGTCCCATAAGAATACAATGGAGGTGAAAAATTCCCATTACCATGATGTCGTACCATCATAATGTCATAGACAACCACTACTCATGTGTTTGCAGTGAGGCTCCTATAAACACTCTTGTTGCATTGCAAGTTGTATTCAAAGTATATGGCATGAAGTCCCTCAATAATGATGAAACATGACTATGTCATTTGTGTATGTACTATACCATACTCCCATTACTTTAGAATATATTCTTACATATAAAAGAATGTTTGTTATTAAATAGTA
Organism: Uromys caudimaculatus; assembly: GCA_028551405.1. Lineage (NCBI taxonomy): Eukaryota > Metazoa > Chordata > Mammalia > Rodentia > Muridae > Uromys > Uromys caudimaculatus. The sequence goes on from CM052703.1 coordinate 43,559,941, forward strand.
TGCTAAATTGCAATAGCAGCAGCCCATCCAGGGTGTTGGCCGTGTCTGCTGATTACATGAGAAGGCCACATAATGTGATCGGCCGATACCAAAAGAGTACGTGTAAGATAACTGTGGTGTTCACAGAATGATGAAATTGCCCTTCTCAGAATCTGCTCCCACTTTTAAGCCTTGCATAACTGTGTGTGCTGATGTAGTAGGGTTAATAATGCAATGTTTCAGAACATTTTTGTCAGTATCCCATGGAAATTAACACTTGCCACTTAGAAGAAAGCCTGCAAACATTTAATTCACAAATATGCTTAGACATGCTCTGATTGATTCTTTCCCATATCAAAGTTATATATGACTTTCATAACAAAGTCAAAGGAGAGGATCACATGGTGAATGTGTCTGTAGTTAAGGCAAGTTTGGGGAAATCTCCTTTTTCTGTTGGTTTTTCTTCTTTAGATACTAGAGGGTCTATGATTTCCAATGTTTCCGGGAACTGACTATCTTTCTAAGACTTAGAGATGCACACATGTAACCTAGTGATGGACTAAGGTGAAATAGAACAGAACAGTCCATGAGTTGTGGGATAATTAAGAAGTCTTAGCAAGGTAGCTAAGTTATTCCTCTGTTCTTGTATTCGGGTCACTGTATCTGGTTAAAATGTGGAATATACTAATTTCAAGGTCATAGAGATCCTACAAATTTTTAAATGCCTCTTCTTCCTTTTGTCTTATCAACCAGTCACTTCCCAGTTTACAAAGCCACAAAGCCAGAGAAACAAACTTAGTTCTTTCCAGAATGAAACAGTATTGTGAGGAAGAAAGAAATGACATTTTAAGCTCATGTGAACCCCAGGGGTGTTGCTTTCTTCTTATTACCAAGGATACCTCTAAACTTACAAAATGTAAGATGAGAAGTAAATATCCTTATGATGTAGCAGAGAGAACAGTAAATGTTCTATTTTTAGCATGTCATGTCTGTGGAAAAGCCCTTAATCTACCTGAAGGCAGCCTCACTTCCAGTGTGCCACTTCACATTTAGAAGTTTATTGGCTCCATGGCTTTCTCAATACATTTAAAATGTGAGGCTCCTTTAATTATTATTATTTGGCGTTTTTTAGGAATTTAAAGTTTAAACTCTCCTGACTTTCTTTATCATTGGAAATTACGTATAGAGACAATATGGAAAAGCATGAAAACAGGCCCTGACAGTAGACTAAAACAGAGGGTCTGACCCACCATGGGCCTTTGGCCAAATAATTGAATTTCCCCAATCCTCCATATTGTTTTCATTAGAAGATGATAAAACTCTGACTTGTGGTGACTGGAAATAAGATGCTGTGCACAAGACAAAATGGTCCTGGCCAATAGTGAACAGACTAGAGCAAATGTCCACACAGAGCAGGTCTTCCTGTCTCTCCCACAATTACTGTAACTTAGTTTTCCTCTTCCTTGTCTCCTCCACAGCTACATGCCCATTCTAGCCATTCTCTCACAGGGTAGCTACTACAGTTACCATTTTCAAAGACCAGCCATGTAAAACAGCATCAGCACAGTAAGTGTGTGCGATAGATTAGCCTGTCATTCTCTAACTAAGGTGTTTCTGTTAGGAAAGGGAAGGGAGGCCATGTGTCTCACTTACACTAAGGGCTAATGCATAGGCACTGGCAGCAGGAGAGGGGGACCTGGGAACCTGTGGGTTTTCTAAAAGGGAAAGTTGGCATAGGGGAATCAGGATAGAGGCTGGGACACAAATAACCCAACAGCAAGCACTGCGGATATTCTGGAGCTCTTGGCTTATTTATAATTCAAAGCTGGTTTGAAAGGCAATAGGAAAATGACTTAATGGCACCGCCTTGGCTTGTCGCAGGGTTGGCTTTTGCACCTGGAGAAAGCTCTGCAAGTCCCAGGCAGCCTGGAGCTGATCCATGCCAAGGGGATGTCCCAAGGGCCAGGGTCCACAGCATGTTGGAGTGACTGGCATGGCAGGAGGTTGACATGGCAGGCATCCCACAAGCCTTCATTTGCTTTTGTCCATCTTTTTTCTCCTTCTCACCCAGGTCTCAGAATGCTGGGCATCTTTGAGAAACCCTAATATGGAGAATTATCCTGCACCTGAGTTCTAGAGAGAGGATCCTTTTGAACTTTCTAACTGAGGTAACTAAAGGATAGGACAAGGACCCTGAGGGAAGGAGAGTTAAGCAGGCAGTTAGGAAGGCCAAGGGGAATGGGACAAAGAAAGGTCTCTGCAGGTGTATGGGGTGAGGTCACTGAATAAAAAGCAGTTCTGTACGTTTCTAAGTGAAACAGAGCCAGAAGGAAAGGAAGGGACTTAGGGCCAAACAGCCCAATGCTGTTCCCTTGGATGCAGGCCAGGCCCTGCGGAGATTTCCCTTCCCAGCTTCTGCTAAACTGGGTGTTTATAGCAGCAGTGGCAAGAAGACTATAAAATGAAGTTCAATGAAGCTCTGGCCTGGATGTAGTCCCTTGGCATCTCCCAGGCTTTTTTCTTCCAGCCCTTGGGGTGTGTGTGTGTGTGTGTGTGTGTGTGTGTGTGTGTGTGTGTGTGTTTATCATCATCATAGCGACCTTCACTTTCACCACAGCATTCAAAGTAGAACCATGTTAAAATCTGGAAGGATTAATGAAGTAATATAAAATGAGGTCACCCACTCATTAAACAAAGGGCTAAGCTGCCTTAATACCAACTTTGACATGCACCTGTTTAGCCAATTTCCATCTGTGTCTGTGGGAGCCAGTGCCGTGCAGTAGTTAGACTCTGAGTACAAACTTGTGTCATGAGATCTCTTTACCCTGAGCTGACCTCAACAGCCAAACAGAGTACACCATCTGCAGTCAGAAGCTAGTTGAGACATGTATGGCTACGGCACATTGGGCAGACGGCAGCCTCTGCCGATCCTAAATTGGCAAGCAAAAAGAGGCCATTTTCAACCTCTATTCTAACTCACTGACCTAGATTTTTTTTTCGTGTTCATTAAATGTCACGTTCCGCAGATCAAATGGTGAATCCTGTGTCCTTGAATGAATCGGGAGTGAAATTGTGGAGCAACTGAAATTCATTTTGTATTCCACTGATCCCCAGCCAGCTCCTGTCTCAACCATCCCTCAGTCCCATCAAATTAAACTGCATCCAGTAACGGCACAGAGCTATGGCAACAAAAATACCACTTTCAAGAGAGACTTCTAAATGAGTAAATCTTTAAAAATGGAATGAATAGACTCGGCTAATTGGGCCAAAGTACATAATTTATCTAGGTTGGCTTGCTTTTCACTGACCAGTCATTTTGTGGCCTCATGCCCCAAGCTTTGGAGAGTCTGTCATTGGATCACTGGACCAGGGAAGCTGGCAGAATAGCCCCTGGTACTTTGGTTTATTTGTTATTTCTCTTTTAAAGACCTGAAAAAATATTTGTGGTGCTAGTCTCACTTTGTGCATGGGCAGGTCAAAGAAAACTTACAATGTGGTCACGTGATTCATTTTCAGTCCCTAATCAGTGTCAGATCCAAAAGAAACTTAAGACAATTGGTCTAACTGTGGTTCCTATTAGCATACCAAAGCGCACTTGTCTCCAGGCTCACTCAGTACCTGTGGCTCTTCTCAGCTCTTCTCACTACACTCCTGCGCGCCCTCATACACACACACACACACACACACACACACACACACACACACACACACCACAGACACATCTTCCCTTGATCCTCTCCTTTATGCTTTCTCTCTCTTTTCTTCCTCTCTTGGCCATCTTTCCTCTTTGATCTCTCTCTCCTCTCTTCTACTCTCCCCCTAACTCACTCTCCTCTGCTGGCCTAGTACAGTCTACTGGCCATGTTGAGTTCACTACTTTCACTCCCTGCTCTGGACTCTTCCAGATGCCTCTGGCTGCCCTCTCCCTCCTACCGACAATAAAAACCTTCCCCTTAACGATACCTTGGAGCAGTCATGTCCTCACTTTATACACATCGGGGTTTTTTTTGTTTGTTTTGGTTCAGTTCTTATGTTTGGTTTATGAATTTTATCTTTTGGGTTTTTTCTTTGTTTGTTTTTTTTTTTTTTTCTCCCCATCTTTTTGGTTGTTTAGTGAACACACTGAGTTAAAAAATATGGAAAGATCAGTTATTGAGTATTAGGAAAATACATACAAAGAGACAGCAAAAATATAAACTAAGGCATTAAAATAAAAAAGGGGGAAGGCAGATAGAAAGTAGGCTTCACATATCTCATAATATTTTGATGCTTGTACATTGGAGACTAAAAGTGGCTGAGCATAACTGAGTTTCCCACCATGTTATAAAAGTTTGTAGAGCACAAAGCAAACCTCTGAAAACTAGTACAAACAAACCAACTGCAAAACTTTAATAAAGAAGGAAGGAATTACCCTTGGTGATTCTACGCTCCTTGTTTTACTGCAAGACCTGAGACTTGAGGAAACAGTCTATCCATTTTCAGCCTTCTGCCACAAAAAAGATCCTGAGTTGCAACTTCGACAGTTTCCAAAGATCAGATGGCACAAGCTAACCTCACTCCTTTCCATGCTAGATCAAAAGTCCAAGGAGACAAAGGAGAGTGAGATGTGATCGGCCAAGGCTTCAGCTACAGCTTTGATTCTGATCTCCTGTTCTGTGGCATTCTTATAACTTAGTCAAAACAAATGAGCTTATTCTAGGATTATGCTCAGGAGAGAGCTACCAGAACCCAAAAGGCAGCAAACTGAAGGAGAAAGAAGGGCCTTGCTGGCATGAATCTGCTTTGGGTCTTTCTTAGCAGCCACTGGGGAGGGAAGCTAACCTTTGCTTGTTCACTGGAATGAGTCAACTGACTGTCACATTATCAATAACAGAGAGGGTATGTCCTTCTTCCTTAGGTATTTGAGATAGAACAAGATAGGGAAGCTCAGTGGGTGACACCAATGTGTCAGGGCAAGTTACATGAGGGAAACCTACAACTAAACATCAGAGGGCACCTCTCTCACCTGATGAAAACAACTGGATTCTGCCTTAGAACCATCAATGGATCCCCCCACCTCCCACTTCAAGCTTCATGTCAAACTTTACAATAGGTTGAAGTAGTTGAAATAACTCAGTTTGAGTTACTTGAAAGTACATTAGATAGGGGATGAAACTGTTCAGAAGACAAATGTTTCTACATTTCCAAGCATAAAAGAAAGCCATAGACAAGAGTCTGGACGACAATAGCGTAGAATGCTGCATCCAAAGTTAGCTTGGTGTGTGATTATGTTAGCTAATTGTGTGGAAATGATTTGAGAGAGGCTGATCAAGCCTGACCTTCCAGAAAGTAGCACACCCAGCTGCTGAATGATGCTTAATTTTCTACCACTAGATGTGAAAATTAAAATAGACTGAATGACTTCTGTGAGCCAAACACTGTGAATGTTCCAGCCTCTTATTAATGTCTTCTTAAAGATGTCTGCCCAGGGGCTCTGCTCTCCGCTTCTTGCAGTGGATGCTCCATATTTCAGAGAAGCAAAGTCACACACTTGGAATCCAATAGTAGACCATCTAGATTGGGAGCTAGTGAGATGGCTCAACCCATAAAGGCATTTGCTACCAATCTTGATCTCAGGAACCCACATAGTAGAAAGACAGAAATCCCACAAGTTGTTTTCTGACCTCTGAGAACACACACACACATACACACATATGTGTATGTGCACACATAGTAAATAAATGTAAATTATTTTAAAGCAAGGTTGATCAGCTTCAGCATCTGTCTTGATTCTGTATAGAGCACCAAAAATGCAATCTTTTGAGTTCACCTTTATCATAGGCTTGAGAGATGTGGTACTTCTAATATTGGCAAATCATTTATAGTTTAATACAAATAGCTTTTAAAATCTCCTCAGATGTCCTTCCTGGAAGGAAGTTGGTGATGTAAAAAGATGAAATGCTGAGTATATAGTTTAGTTAGTAGAGTACTTGTCTAGCAAGCTCAAAGCTCTAGGTTCAATCCCCAGCATCATATAAATTGCATATAGTGGTGCGTGGTTGTAATCTCTACACATAGGAAATAGATATAGAAGAATCAGAAATTAAAGGTCATCCTTAGCTACAATACAAGTTTGAGACAATCCCAGTTTACATGAGATTCTGTATCTAAATAATAATAATAATAATAATAATAATAATAATAGTCAAACAACTAAGAAGAGTGGAAATACTGTCTGGAGATGTGGGATACTGAAGTTCAGGAAACTCAGAATGAGAGATGCAATTGTCTTAAGAAATATTTCCTGGTTAAACATTTCTAGCCCATCACAAAGGAATAAAACTATAAATTGTCTTAAATTTAGATAACTTCCTCCATCCTGAAATACACAGTCTAAACACTAGCATCAATTATGACACACATATCACACAAGAATGGATTAGATTGGTGATACCTTAGGAAGCCACAATCGCCATTGCCTTAAAATGTCACTTAGTCCACAGAGATGAATTTCTAGATGCAGATTTATAGCCAAAGGTTCAGTTAATGCCAGGTCTCCTGACTTCAGTGGCTAAGCTTTCACCCCTAAGAACGAGGATAGTGTTTTATGGAGTTTATATTTGTGCTTTTCTGATACAATGGGTTTGGTCAGGATGTTCCTGTGGGAGCCCTCTAGGTTCTTTCATCCATAATTGTTTGCTAGCTTAAAACGTAAGATAAAACCAGAAACTAGAAAGTTGTTTGAGTGTATATTTGCACAACTCAGTTTTTCCAAAATGTATTCATTCATTTTTTTTTTTCTCATTGGTAAAAACATGCTGATTTTCTTTGGGTTTTGTCTCCTTCTGGTTCATGGGAACATGACACTTTACCCGTGAGGATGTAATCCATTCTGGACAAGTGAGATGTAAGAAGTGCTTTCACAATGTTTCTAGAAGAGAAATTTCCACGTGCTTCAAAGAAAGCTCCAAAAAGTGACTTCAATCTTTCTCTGAATAGCAGAAATCAAAAATATCCCAGAACGGTATGGCATTTCTCTTACTAAATGAGATCCCACCCTAAGAACAATTGAACACATGAAAAAGAACAAAATATAACAGGTCAGACTATGGAGATTAGAGGCTTGGTGGCACTGAAAGACACACACAAATATGAGCCATTACACCCCAATTTACAAGTACAGCAGGCTTGAGTTTCTGTCTCTCATAACATAAACATCTCAACAAGAGCCATCTGTACTTGGATTGAGTAAAGACAGATGCACTGTATGGTTGTTCAGTTGAACTTAAATAAGCGTTCACAAGTCGCATCCCAAAGCTTTCCACATAGAAGACATGGAGAGAGTAAGAGTGCTGCTCCAGGGGCAGATTCGTATGAGGTGTATGTGCTTGCTGCAGCCGGGTGCAGGAGCCACGGGAAAGGAAGGAGAGCACAGAAGTTCCTACATATCCGAGCTTGGCATAAGAGTCCTAGAGAAGTTAACTGACGAGAAACAGCTCTTCAATGTGGAGAGAGATCTGAGTTGTGACAATAACAGTACTGTCTGTGGTATTTGAAAACCAGGTGCAAAATCTCTGAGATGCCAGGATATCCTAGTTTCAGAAAAGAACTTTCTTCCAATATAATTTTTTTCAAAGTTGGACCAACAGCAGCAGCATCATTGGGAACTTGTACAAAATGTGCATTTGTTTTTCTGGTCTCAAGCTACACACCTCCTAATTCAGAAGCAGGGGATGGTGTGTAAAATTCTGTGTCTAACGAGATTTGTGAGTACTTCTCTTCCATGCTCTGATGATTTCTTGTCTGAAGGGTTTCAATGGTGTTTTTAAACCTAAATGCGATGGACTGAGTTTCTGTGTCCCCAAATTCATATGTAGAAATCCTAACCTCTGGCTTGAGAGTATGTGTAGATGGGGCCTCTAGAGAGTAACATCATGAGAGTGGAGGCCCCTGGAATAAGACATGTGTCCTTATAAACTTCAGAGACTACTCAGTATCATCATGTGAAGACAGAAGGTTACTGCTACCAGTGAACCACCAGCCCACACTACACACCCAGTTCACCACGGCCATGTTCTAGTTAGTCTCAGAGTGTGAGGAGACAATTCCTATTGTTTAGAAGCCATCTAATCTATGGTGTTTTTTTGTGACAGCCTGAGGAGACTAACACACTGGCTATTTACAAGCTTGAATTGGGACCAGCTTACATTTTATTTTCACTAACCTCTAGTCAAAGCTTAGATTTCTGTTATAAGCCTGGGCAGTGAGCCATAACATGCAGCATCACATTCCCCAACTGAATGGAGAGGTATTTTGGGGTCACATTTTAGGGGTGGCAGATATACTAAAACACCATCAACACTCATTGCTATCTTGAAATTATGATAAGTATGTGGCCTGTTGCTAGATTATTAATGTGTTTGTTTGAAGCACTTTTGGATAAGATGGTTCCATGTCTGAAAGTCAGAAAAGCGTTCTATTGTTAAGGGAGGAAGCTCTTTGGGAATCCATAAGAGGGATGGGGCAGTTAACAAGTGCAGAGAATCACAAGCAGAGCAGGGACAAGATTAAAGGTGGCTCCCCAGGGGAAGACAGTAAACAGAAGTCCCATCAAAATGAAGTCAGGCAGCCCTAGTGAAAAGAAACCTGCAATAATTCCCTCAGAACAAACCCATAGGTTTTACATGCCTCAAATCCAGTTGTTTGGACAGTGGCTTACTTGGGTCAGCAGGTGGCGGGTTTTCTCAGCTTAGTGGGCTGTGGCCAAGCGCCATCTTAATGGGGAGATTGTTGTTTAAAACTGAGCTATACTGGTGGCCAAAGAACAGGAAATAGCCAAAAGCCAGGGAGTCCAAATTTAACCTACTTCAGCCCCCAAGAACAGAGTAAGTTCTAGGAGACAGCTGTAGACAGGGGAAGGGCTCTGTAAACAAGCCCCAAAATGTAGAAGGCAGAAGACTTGGCTGGGACAGTGAAGTTGTATAGGAAGGAGCCTAGCATCCGGCCATGTCACCTGAGGCAATTTTGAAGTTTGATAGCCGTGAGCTAGAGGTCAGTAGGCCAACCAGTGTCAGAGCCAGCTACTTGCTTTAAGATTCATTGCTGTAGAGTGGAGAACTTTGAAGTTCCAACCAACTCCTTAGTATCTGCAGATGGATCCCTCCAGCAGGGTGATTAATGCTTAGTTGTTTGTTAAAGTAAGAAGGTAGTCCTCTGCCTGCACAGCCCTCAGTGCTGTGGTTTCCTCTACTCTCATGATATTTGGGAGACAGACTGCTCTAGTCACTCCAGGGAATATGGTTTGAGGAGTCTCAAGAGGGTAGGAGGACCTACAAGAATACCCACTGCAAAGCCAACTGTGGCCAGCAGAACCACCTGGCTGCAAAGAAGAGGTGTATTGAAATGAAGATGACTCTGGTAGACAAAAGTCACTTGTCAAATACATGTCCACTGCTAGCATAAGTCTCAGGGAAGTCAGAGTCCAAAAGCTGGACTGTTAACCTTTCCCCCAGTCTGTACATTGGAGGGTGGGATGCTCTGTGATTAGCAACTCCAGTCATTTTAATGCTTTGTCTCTTCTTCACTGTTTCTTCCTTTATTTCTCTAATATTTTTTTGTTCCCACCTAAATACTTTTTGATACTGTGCTCCCCACTTTACCTTTTACTATATTTTAACCATTATTTTTCTTTGTAATATTTTTATTTTACTATATTTTATTTTATGTTATGTTATGCTATTTTAGTGCAAATGGGTGTTTTGCATGGATATATGTCTATGCAGCTCATGAATGCCTGATGCCTCAAGAGGGCAAAATGGGTTATTCAGCAATGCTAGCTCCATCTGCAAGCTTCAGATGGGCAAAAATGTTTAGCTCACATCCCTAAGAAGCAAAAGAATTTGAGAATGGCTCCAATGATTTGATGGAGAATCTGAGTCTTAAGAATGACTCCAGGATTGACGTTTTAACTTTTTCATATTGAAACTTTTTAAGTCTCCTAATCTAATTTTGGTTATAAAGTTTTCTCATAATTCGTAAATCCCTTTTCATTTATTTTTTTCAACTTTGTCTTTAATTTTTCTAATCTATTTTTTTCTTACCTCCATCATTAGATTTTTCTTTTTGTTAATTTAACCTTGTTTTTCTTCTATTTTTCCCTCCCCTTTCCCCTTCTTTTATTTCTATTCCCTCAGGATATTAAATAATATTTCACATTGTGCATTAAATTTTCCATGTTCTGTTTTATGGTAATTGGTAATATATTATTGTCTTTAATTTATTGTAACTATATTTCTATATTTTACCTATTTGGCATTATTGTTTCATTAGCCGGTTTATTTTCTCCTTTCCAAGAGGTTCTAATGTTGAACCCTCAAAAGTAGATGATTCCCAAAGAAGAGATCCACAAGAACTTGAGATGTCCAAATAAACAGATGCACAAACCACAACAAAGAAAGAAACAAACAAACGAAAAGAAAGAAAACATGGAACAGCAAGGTGGCATGACCCTTACAGAGATCACAGGTTCCCAGCTACTGAGGTCAAAGATATGGATATGGGCAAGACCAGACAAGATCTCAAAGGTTTATGAGCAATAACAACAACAAACTAAAAGAAGATAAAAACAAGAAAGTGAATTGAACAAAGAAACTGAACTAGGTCATAGGGAGGAAAGCCAACAATAGAAAAATAAATAAGTAGGATGGAAGAGTAAGTCAATAAGACAATTTAGATTAAAAAACAAATAAAAGGTTAGTGTAATGGCTTAGCAGGTAAAGCACTTACTTTGAAAGGTGGTAGTCTGAGATCAATCTTCAGGAACCAGATGAGGAAGAACAGAGCCAAATCCTGCAACTTATTTTTTGACCTCACATGTTCATGTATGTGTGTGCAAACACATATACACAAACAGTGAATAAATAAATGTAATAAAAATTAAATAAATAACAGTGTTGGTATAAATGAAAAACTCAGTAACTTGAATAAAACATATAATAGAAAATATCATGACAGATTTAAACATAAGAAACACATCAGTACTGAAGGTTAAGCCAAATACTATAGTCAAGCATTCGTAGAGGAGAGATAGTAATTGAGCATAACAAAAATTTCCAAGAACTTTGGGATAAGATCATAGCAGCAAATCAAAGAATGTACAAAGTAGAATAAGGAGCTAAAATAAAAACTAAGGCATAGAAAATCTACTCAATGACATAACACCAGAAAAATTCAAAATCCAGAGTAAAAACTAAAAATCCAAACAAAAGAGGCAAAAAAAACCCTCAAATAGACATGTCCAGACACAAACCTCCCTATGACTTATTGTATTCAATTTGTTACAAATACAAAGTAATTAAACAATATTAAAAGCTGAAGTCAAAAATCCAAATGCACAGAGGCAAAACCATCAAATTAACATCAAATCATTGATCAGAACCTAAAAGCTGGGGAATCATGGAATGGGGTATTTCAAGCACTGAAAATAAATAACTGCCAATAATGGTTTTAGTAATACCCAGCAAAGCATTCTTTTAAAATTGATAGAGAAATAATAATATTGTTCAAGATATGAAGAAAATGTGGTAATTAATGGTCACCTAAAAAACATTGCAGAAAATCCTTAAAGTAATACTTTACACAAAGGAAGAAAAAAGGCAGTTTTAATTGCAAGAATACAGGAAAGAATGAATTTCCTGAAAGGAACAAATAGATGAAGAAAAGAAAGTTAAGAAGGAATCTATCAGGTCTAAAACAGCAAAGCATCAAACTTCTGATACTAATAGGGCAGAAAGAGCAGGCATATTTCTGAGTTCAAGGCCAGCCTGGTCTATAAAGTGAGTTCCAGGACAGCCAGGGCTACACAGAGAAACCGTCTCAAAAAACCAAAAAAAAAAAAAAAAAGAGCATACTGAAGTCCAATGAAACAGAAAATCACCCAGCAAAATGACAAGAATCAGTAGACCTCTTTCAATAACAACCAAAATATAATGGCAGCCCACTAATAAAAAGACATAGACAGAATGAATCCAATACTGTTGCCTCTGAGGAACACACCTCACAGACAAAGATACCAACAGCCCAAGAGTCAAAGGATGGAAGCCAATTTATCAAGCAAATGGAAACCCAAAACAAACTAATGTGACTATGTTAATAACTGAGTCACATTAATAAAGTTAATAAAGCAGTCTTCAGCAAAAATTAGTCATTATATATAAAGAGAGTCACTACATACTAAAAAGGGGTACAACTCATCAAGAAAATATAATAACTGTAAATACATATGTGTTGAGTGTTTAGATTCCCCCATCCTATTAAACAAATGTTAAATCATAGCAACAGAAACTACACAAATACTGGGAGACTGAAAAACAAACAGGCTAATAATACAACAGGACAACCAAAACACAAATGATGGATGAATTTTCTTTTTCTTTTCTTTTTTCTTTTTTTTAAAAGATTTTATTTATTTTATGTATATGAGTACTCTGTAGCTGTCTTCAGACACACCAGAAAAGGGAATCAGATACCATTACAGATGGTTGTGAGCCAACATGTGGTTGCTGGGAATTGAACTCAGGACCTCTGGAAGAGGTATTGATGCTCTTAACTGCTGAGCCATCTCTCCAGTCTGATGGGTGAATTTTCATAATCAACATAGACATAAGGTTCTAAACAAAATATTTAAAATTCAGAAGCATATTAAGATTATACATTTTCATCATGTTAGTTTTATCCCAGAGATGCAAAGATGGTTTAACATATCCAAATCTATAAATTGCAATACTACAGATAAACAGATAAATAAAAATTACATGCTCAACTACTCTTGATGGTTCCCTTCCTCAACTTTCAAAATTCTTTCTACATTCTTCACACCCGTCACTTAAATCTAGATTCTTCTGCATATGTCACAGGCCCTGTAACATATGATAAGTCTATCTTATCTCAGTTAACATAATGATCTTTAATTCCATCAATTTTCCTGCAACTAACTATCAATTGATTTTCATTTAAATTTTCTATCTTTGCTTGAGAATTTCATACATTATATTGTATTTCGTTCTTTCTGCCCTTCCTTCTGCTCTCTTCAAGTTCTCCTGTGTCTTTCATATTCCCTTTCAAATCCATGCCCTCTACTTTTTAAATTATTATTGTTATACATGGCCTTTATTTTCTTCTAGCATTTTGGGACATTACTTTAAAGTCTTCTCCTCATTTTGAGTTCCCCCCAACTGGGGTGAGATACAGATCTACCTTAATCATTTTATACAGAGCTATGCAGTTTTCCAAGTACCACTGGTTGAAGAGTCTGTTGTTTTTCCAATGTGTATTTCTGATACTTTTGTCAAACAACATTGGGTAGTCTCAGTGGGGTGGCTTCCTTCTGGGTTTTACAGTCTGTTCTCCTCATCGTCCTGTCTGATTTTGTGCCAGAATCTGTTTCTGTTAACTGTGGGTGTGTGACATAATCCGAGAAGAGGCACCGTGATGCTTCCAAGCGTAACTCTGCAGACTCAGGCTCGCTCTGGCTACTCAGGGTCTTTTCTATTTCATATGAATTTTTAAGTAATTTTCATTACTTTTTGAAGATCGTCATTGGATTTTGACGGGAATTGTGTTGATTACTTTTGGCAGTATAGCCATTTTAACAATACTAATTCTGTCAGTCCGTAAGTATAGGAGTCATTTCACCTTCAAGTGTGTTCCTTAATTTGTTTCTTCAGTGTTTTAATATTTTCATTGAACAGATCTTTTATTCTTCTGTTAGATTTATTTCTAGGAATTTTCTTTTGAAACTACTGTGAATGTGATTCTTTTTTCCTTTACTTCCTTCTTGGCAACTTTGTGATTGGAGTGTAGAAGAGCTACTGATTTTTGCATGTTGATTTTGTGTTCTTCTACTTTGCTGAAAATGTTCATCGGATCTAAAAATTTTCTGCTGAAGTTATTAAGGTCTTTTAAGTATAAAATCATGCCTTCTGTAAGTAGGTATAATTTGACTCTCCTTTGCTATTTTTATCCTTTTTATTTTTTTCTCATGTCTTACTGCTCTAGTTAAGATTAAAGTACTATCTTGAGTAAGAACGAAGGAAGTGGGCACCCTTGTCTTCTCCACTATAAAGGAGGCAGGGGAAGGGGTGAGCAAACAGAACAAGACAAGATGATCCTTATGCATGAAATGGCACATGCCAACCAAAAGCTAACTATATAAAGCCAATGCAAGAAATATGTATTGCTATATTTAATTTTTTAACTGTTTTGATACCTATGTTTAAATGTAACTTACTTCCTTTGCAAATATATACATTTTGTTATATGTATTGAAATATTAATACTAGGATGAAGGCTCCACTGGGCCTCTGGAAAGAATGGGGCTCATGCAAGTCCCTGCCTTGGAGGTAATACTGTCTCCAGCTCCATCCCTCACTTTGTTGTTCCCAGTCAGAAGGAGGGGAAATTATCTGAAAGGAAAATGTTCTAGAAGCTGCAAACAAAGTCTCACCTTGCCAACTCTCCCCTTGCTGCCTGGAGGCAGAGAGGGCATCATGGTCTTCCTTCCTGCAATAATAGGCTCCAGAGTGATCCATCTGTGTCTTGTGGTCATCTGTATCATTCTGAACCAGAAAACCAGAAAGTACTCAGAGTCATACCTTGTCCAATTCATTTTTAAAGATCACAAAACTAATTATGTCATCTTTGACTTCCCTGTCTGATCTGTATGTTTCTTCTGGCTTTTCTTTAAGACACAGTAATCTTGCTATGTTATCCAGGCTGGCCTTGAACCTCTGGAAATAGTCCTCCTCAGCCTTGAGAATACCTTGGACTATAGACATGTCTCACTGTGTTTGGCTCATGTCTGTTTCTTAATTATTTCAAACCTAGAGGCATAGACCAGCACTATGCTTGGGCTTCTTTGACGCTTTCCTGGAGTGAATGTCTGGCTGTCTTTGTATCTTGCTTTCCTTCTGAGTATGTTAGAGCCATGCAGGGCAACATGCTTCTGCCCAGGAGGTTCCTTAATTGTTGCTCAGCAAGCACTGATACTACAAACAAAAGCAGAAGTGATGCACTTAGACTAGGGCTTTAACTTATTTGCATTGATGCCCTTTATGAAGTGATAATAGTCAAAGTTATCATTGTGCAGCCCATGAATTCCATAAACCAATTGTAAAGGTTCTTCCTTAGCCACTGGGCACAGAGCCTACTGAAGCTCCACTGAACCTTTACTGTAGAGGAAAGGCATCAACATAGAGCTTTGCATATCAAATGTGCCAATCAACAGTGCATGGTAGCTAGATATTTTTCTAGAACCTCAGACCAAATACTTTACAAATAGCAGTACCATCATCAACCTTTTAGGAAAAACGTATTTAACCTTAAAAGAGAATAATTATGGTTAGTTATGTATTGTGCAAGGACATAGGGCAGCCAAGATGATAAATTCAGAACTTCAAATGGGTTACCACATCAGCTCGGTACCCCCACTACCATGCACTGTTTATTGGCACATTTGATATGCAAAGCTCTACGTTGATGCCTTTCCTCTACAGTTCCCATAATGCTGTGAGCAGGAATTACCAATATTCTTTCACAAGCGAAAGAACTAAGTTGAAAGAAATTAAAGTGTCTTTCCAGGGTCATTGGTAATGATGGCACTGAAGAGTAAAGCTCTTAGCAATAATTTCTTTCCCCTTTCTCCTGCTGTATCATGCCTCTCCTGAGTCTGGCTCTGCTTCCAGTTCAGAAGTCACACCATCTAAGGTGCACGACTCCATGCAATTTCATAAGGTATCTAATTTAAACCTCATGAAAGGCTACATGAGTCATATCATCACCTCAAGTATACAAGAGTTAGGAAGTAGAAGAAATGTATTTGAGCTTCAGCTACACAGAGCAGACTTTGAATCCCAGTTTTAACCAAAGTCAAAATTTGATAAATTTCAATTTAAAAAGCTTTGATGGTGGTCTCTCCCTATTCACAGCCCAGAAGCATACTGGAGGTAGCAAGCAGGACATAGAGAGGACACAGCCAATAGCACTCAGTGCACACACACTGCAGCTGCTTGGCTCTCATTGTACTTGCATTTCCAATGGGAGGATTTGCTTTATTTAAGCCCTAGTGAATTCTTCTGACTCCCATTGCAGACAGCTATTTGCTACATATGATGACAGCATATTTCCCTTTTGGAATGTTGAATGGAAGGGCTGAGATAATGGTCAGTCCTCCCCCTTCTGATGAAAAGAGAAGGCTGGGAGAACACGGCAGCTTTGACGTTTGTCAGCTTGTTAGCAGGAGTCTTCAGGACACGTCTTTATTTCTGTAGTCAGCCCTAGTTGGCGCTAACAAAGAGTGACTGCAGTCTGGGTAGAGAGGAAATTTCAGTACTGTGTTAACAATAATTGAATAAAGAGGCCGAGAGGTTAGGCCAAGTTGGACATATGATGTAAGACGTAAGGCCAAATGTAAGGTGAAGCATGCTTACTCTGGTTACTTAAGGGGTAACAAACTGCTGTTTTGAAAACCAGTTGTTTGGGGACATCTCATGTATGGAAATACTGGACATCATCTGTAATTGTGCCGAGCAGTGAGAAAGACACACCTGCTTCAAGGCTAATATGATAATGACTGTATGAGAGACAGGAGGAAAGACATCTAGGGTTATACTTTCTGCCCTTTTGGGCTTGTTCTGTTAAAAATAAAAGCCTCATTAGGAGAGTTTTAAATGAATTCTATTTCTCCATTTCTCTCACATTTAATTCTCAAGCAGCCCAGTTGCAATTTGCAAGTTAGATGCTTTTGCCCTGAGCAGGTGGCATGAGACAGCTGAGGACCAGCAGAGGGCAGTGCTGAGCTGACGCTGGCTAAGGCGCTAACTTGGGGCTATAAAATTGTGCTTGTTATTAAATGAAATCTTGCAGCTAACTTAGCCACAGAGGAAATTAAACTGCTAATTATGTGTGTTTAAACCACTAAAAAGGGTCCGGTTGTTGATCTGGATTTCAAGAAACACCTACCTCATCTCTGGATTTAAAATATGTAATTATGCCTAGAAATAGTACCTTTAAACAATTATATACAATATGCTTTTTAAATTTGTAGACTTATCTGTTTGTATAGCCTGTCTCTTTTAAAGCCAATAAACAATAGACTGGTGGCTTTAGCATTGTGATTTCTTTAATAGAACATGTCAGTAACTTTAACTGAGCAATCCATGCTTAAATTATATACAAGTCAGAGTTTTAAAGGATTGACAAAATAACCATATTGTTTTTATGGTATCATACATACAGAGAGAGAGAGAGAGAGAGAGAGAGAGAGAGAGAGAGAGAGAAGAAAAGAACAACACAAACAAACAAACAGGATTTCTTTGGAGACAAAAGTTTGCAAACCTGGAAAGAGACCTGGGTTTGTTTGTTTGTTTTGATTTTCCCAGAAAACCTGGTTTTCTAGAAAGAGGAGTAATGATTCAACTGTACATGATGTCATTGTCAAATTGGCTTCATGAGTATGAGTAAAACAGTCATCTCAGAGACGATGAAAAGGTAACACTCACCCAAGACTGGATGGGGACTGTGCCTGGCAGCTTGGTAGCTACCCAAGCATCACCTCACAAGGCAAGTGGAGAGAGATGTTATTTGAGTAGTAACAAAAACATAAATAGGAATTGACCATTAGTATCTGTCAGCTGAATGCTTTGTGTGGCTCAGGCCCTTGTGTTTCCAACACGTTTTCATTTTTATGCTATTCAGTATCTTACTGTTCATAGTGTTTCTTTCCCAAGGCCAGCTGCAGTACCTTTCCCCCTTCTAAATTGGGGTCTGCTTTACAAGTCTGCAGAGGATTTGCCTGCACCCTCAAATTTGAGAAACACTATATATTGGGTCTTATAGCTAATAATTTAATTTCTCACCAAGGTTCATTTCCCAGCACTTTAGTATAGAAATGGGTCATAAAGCCCCAGATTACTCAATTGCAATTAATTAAAGGAAGTTTTTGTGTGTATGCCAAGTGCTGCTGTTTCCCCTTTTGTGACAAACAAAACGTTTGAAAATCTGTAAGGGATTCCTTTTTTCCAGCTGGACCTAACACATTGGCCATTCCCGACTTCAAGAGATTCCTGGAAGGATGAATGCCACCCACAACAGGCCCTTGTAGATTTACTTTCTGCGGTTGGCCCTGCTGAGAGCCAGCTCCAGAGTTCACCACCCTGTCACGGCTCTTCTGTCCACTTTACTGCATGCCTTTTATGGGTGTCATGAAAAAATGATAATGACCCGTTTTCTTACCCATCAAAAGCTATAAACCAGAAACCTCTCCCACGTTCTTGGAGCAAGAAGGGCAGTGTGGCTAAGTCAGCCTGTCAGAATGATGAGGCTCTCCACCTTGGTGAGTGAGATTAATCTAAATCAAATACTTCCCAGCTTGCCAGTTGTAGCTAATTCCCTTGGGGGAGTACAAGAGCTACGAGAAGCCAGTACAATCTGCTCAAACCTTTGGTAAGGCCAGGCAGGTAAAACCCTCTAAGCTTGTTAATGTCTTGTCCTGCTGGGCTCTATGATAGACTCAGAAATCTGCTACAGCATCGCAGCCCCGCATTACAAAGAAATGAAGCTTTCAGAGATGAAGACCAAATGTCCCAGGTTACACAGCTGAGGACTTGGTTCTGTGCAGACAGTCCTAGTGCCTTGACTAAACAGCTCCCCACGTCATCTTCCTGTCCCTGTGCCAGGAATAAACAGACAGTCTAAGCTGTCAGGCTTTGTGCTTTGCAAGCCGTGAGCTGAAATACTCAGACAATAGAGGAGAGTAGCTTATGCTGGCCTGTGTGTAGACTGTGGGCCGTGGAAGGGACAGGCTCTCAGGCTGCCGCAAGTGTATGCCTCTAGGAGTGGGAAAAGGCAGGGAGGCCCCACCCCTGAGATGTGCTTAGGGTGGATGCCCAAGGCTCACAGGCCAGGAGCAGGAAGGACGCTCTAGGTGACACAGGAGGCTAGCTCAGTGACCTACCTGTCCACTCCATCTAAAGTAAAAGGGTAGGACTGAAGACACAGGTCCAGCCTTCTAAGTTTAGCAAAAGAAACTGCAGCAGTAACATGAGATTTCCTTTTGCTTCGTGAGCACCGACCCAGGCCTTCCGTGGGAAAGCCCTCTTCCCTCTCCCTGTCTTGTAGTAGGGATACTTGAGACAGTAGTGAGCTGGACAGGGCACATACCCAGACTGAGGTGTTTGTCTGGGGGGCTTTTAACTGTGTTTCCTTTGTTTTAAAATCGGGCTTCATGCAATAGCTTTTACCTCCATGCAATAAATCCCATCCGTTTTAGTACACAGTTCTGAGCTTTGACAAGCAAGCACCACAACCTTGAAAATATAGAACACTCTCACTTAACCCTAAAATCAACTGCTCACCTTTATAGCCAACTCTCACCCCAACCCCTAGCCAGTTTCTTTTCTGTCCCCACGGTGTCATCTTGAGTACTTCGGTTTATTTATTTTTACAACCTTTCTTCTTTCACAGTAACTGGAACAGAGGTCAGTTAGCATAGTCAGACAGAGGGCAGGAGGCAGCTCAAGCCAAGCAAGCACGGTTCTGGATGAGATCCAGTTCCTGATCAGATCCAGCCTGGTCAGCCTTGCCTCCAGACTCCCTCTGCCTTTGGACACACCCTCACTGTTAACCCTGCTTTCTCTGCCTCCTAACTGCCAACGCAGCCTTTACTGGCACAGGCAGGACTGACTTGCTGGAGGAGCCTACGCCACGGTGAGCTGCCATCCTAGAAGGCAAAGTCTAATCTCTCTCCTCATCACTTTCTAATGGAACCTTCTGTCCATATTCGAGGGCAGGCTCTTAAGTCACATGTATTTGGTCATGCTTATCACATGACATAAGGTGATCACCAACAGCACCATGTTATCTTAGGTACTTGTAGCTGTCATAATATTTGAATATATGTTTCAAAGATTTATATGAACTGTTATATCATTTCACAATTTGCTTTTTTGCTTTAATTTATTATTGTGGTTTCTTACATTTGTCATTACTTAACCAGTAAAACTTAACCAGTAATCCACTCCATAAGCAAGTGGTCTGGTTTCCTGAAATATGGTGTTTCCAGGGTTTTTGCCACATAAATTCCCTTGAATAGGAATGAAGCTCATCAGGTAGGAAGTGATCTGTATTGGGGATAAAAGAAGAAAAGACAAGAGGAAATAGAATTAGACAGGGTTTTGTTGTTGTTGTTGTTGTTGTTGTTGTTTTTAGAAATAAGGCTCAGGAACAATGCAGCTAGCAAATATTAGCATCTGTTTATTTATCATTAGTGAGAAATTAATGACTTCTCATTATTTTAATATTTTATTTTAAATTGTCTTATTATTTTCAAAGTCAAATGTAAAAATAAATACAAACAAAAATATTAATGAGCATATTTTTATCCTGGAATATATAGTGTCTATTGGCAGTACTGATTTTATTCTTTTGAATATTTAATTAGTAATTAATTTTTCCAGGTAAGATATTCAAGATACATCCTAATTAACTGGGGAATAGAAAGCTGTGAGTCAAACTCTATGGCAACTACCATTCCTTCATCAATCAAGAACTAGTTTCTGCCAGGTTTTTCTATGAAAGCCTAAGTGAGTTTTTCTTCCTAAACTTGGTTTTGTTGTGAAGGTTAAAAATGAGTGCTGTGCGCTGAGGCTGGTGTGGTGGTGCTGGCCTTCTCTTCTTCTTAGTGCATGGAGGCAGAAGCAAGTGATGCCTGTAAGTTCAAGACCAGCCTATCTACACAGCCTATCTGGGCCAACATGGGCTATGTAAGATTTTGTTGAAAAAAAAAAAAAAAGAAAAAAGAAAAATACACACAGAATAAGATTAAAAATAACCAGGTGGGGTTTTTCGATGTTAAAATGAAAAGATTTCTAAGAAACCTTACCATCCATCTCATCAAAGCCTCTCTTGGTGGCTCAGAAGGAAGCATGGTCTTGACTGGTTTTGGCTTTCATTTATTTTGGACAAGAAATAACCAAGCTATGAAAATGGTTATGTGTCTTAGCCCATTTCATTTTAATAGC
This sequence comes from Uromys caudimaculatus, assembly GCA_028551405.1. Lineage (NCBI taxonomy): Eukaryota > Metazoa > Chordata > Mammalia > Rodentia > Muridae > Uromys > Uromys caudimaculatus. The sequence continues at coordinate 43,580,973 of CM052703.1, forward strand.
TTTCCCTGGTACTCAATCCCATCGTCCCCTGTTGGGCAACAATGCTCTTGAGGTAGCTGAGAAAATTAAGGAGGCTATAAAACCACAAATCACAATGAGTTCCCATGGCTGAGGTGGCAAGCAAGCAAGTTTCTCTGCTCCCTTGTGACTTGATTGTGACGTCCTGTGGTAGTCACCCCCTAGGCTTATTACATTTTTTGTACTCTGTCACAAAGAATGAGCAATGAAAGATTCTGCTCTACTACCCCATGCAGGCATGTCTTTGGGAGATTTCTTCCGTTGGATTATGGGACATGTTCTTCTAAACATACTGACTTGTCAGGACCAACAAATTATTAGTCTCCAAATTGAGATCTGCTGGGTGGGATTTTGAGCTGAATGGCATGTGTAAGACTATACAGAGTTAGATATAGCTCGACTCAACTCTCATGAAGACTTTTAAGACAGAGTTTATGAGAGAGCAAGCCATGGCAATACATAAGTCTCAGACTGTGGCAGTACTGATAGTCAGTCACATGTGATGCAGTTTAATTCTTCAAAGTGTGCTTCCATGATTTCTGTTGGTCAACAGCAAGTAGTAAATTGGCGAAGTTCGGTCTGTTGCTATGTACTGTAATGCTAAATACTGGCCCTGGTTGCCTCAAGGATAAGGAGATCCTTAATGTACACCAAGTGATGCTATGTGACTTTGCTCCTTAGTTTAAAACTATTGGTTGAATAAAGATGCCTATAACCTGCAGCTGGGCAGAAGAGAGGTAGGTGGGGCTTCAGTTGCCAGGGCTTGGGGTCTACAGCAGAGAGTACGAGGAGGAGAGAAAGGAGATAAAGAGAGGAGAAGATGCCATGAAGTAGGCGAATCCTAAGAACACATCCATGAGAGTTGACCAGTTGGAATAGTGGCCCAAGCAGAACATGGCAAGTTATATCACAGGGTTATTAACAGGGAAGTAGACAAACTAGCATAGAGGGTTGATATCTGCCCAGCTCTAGTGCTGTTAAGACTTATTATAAATATAAAGGCTTTGTGTCTTTTACTTGGTAACTAAATGGTCAAGGTGGAATAGAAACCCTCAATTAATTTTTACTGCAACAGCAAATATAATGGTCACTGCATGATGAAAATGTTATATGTAGAATCATTTTCATTTTATAGCCAGAAAAGCTGAGTCACCAATTACAAGTATTTGCTACTGATCTCATAATCAATCAGGTGCAGAGTGCATTGTGCTACCAATAGGAATTCCTGAGCAGACTGTCTCTTTGCACAATAGTGAAGGCCCCACCATTGCATCCCAATGTGCCACATGCCCTCTCCAACTTGTTTCTCCATGTTGCTGTAAGCGCCAAGTCACTATGTCACAATGCAGTGTCAAAGTGTCACAATTATCTTGGATGGGTGATGACAACAGGATGCAAACCAAGAGGTACAGCAACGCATGGACATCTTCAGCACCCAGCATGGAGCTGGCATTATATTATGAATTAGCAATCTAAAAGGGTACTTTTGAGTGCCACATGAACTAAAAAGTAAAAAGAACTTATCCCTGCAGCAAACTCATTTGTCATTTATTTTCTGGCCTCAGCTTTCCATCACGATCTTATATTTGATTTATACTTTGAAACTTTGAAGGATAAAACAGTGCTTCTTAAAAAGATTTATTTTCACTTTCTCTTTTATAAATGTGTTATGTGCCTGTGTGAATCTATGCCATGTATGTGCAGAAGCCCAAGGAGGTCAGAAGAGGGCTGGAGTTAGAGGGGGTTCTAAGCTGTTCCATGTGGGTTCGTGCTGGGAGTTTAACTCAGCTTTACAATAACAAAGAGTTTAATGTTATACTTTGCTAATAATATAATTGAACATAGGGTATTGCTCAAAAAATCATAACTCTTGACATTTCTATAATGAATTCAGATATTCATTATATCTGTAATATATAGTATAAATAATAATATGCTATACAAAAATTAGTACATGTGTATATGTGTGCGTTCAGATATACAGTCATATACTTCATGATGACAGTTTGGTTAGGGACAGATTATGTATATAATGGTAGTCCCATAAAAATGATAGTGGAGTTGAAACAACACTGTTGCATAGTGATGCCAAAGTCCTATAATGTGATATCACACAACACACTACTTGAATATTTGTAGCAATGGTACTACAAGCATCCTCACTGACTACTGTATAGAAGGATATCACATATAATTATGTATGGTGTGTAGTATATGATAATGAAAATAAATGACTGTGTTACTGGTCTTGTTTACTATGTTGTATTTTATTGCTATTTTAGTGTAATCTTAATTTCGTTTTTTTAAAAAAAAAAGTTATTTGGGCCACCAAGTAGATCAATGTTAAAGAAATTTGCCACACAAGTGGGTGACATGAGTTTGATTCCCAGAACCCACGTAAAGGCAGAATGAGAGAACCAACCTTTCAGTGTTATCCTCTGACCTGCGTGTGTGCACCGTCTCATCCTGCATTCTCTCACCCAATAATAAATTATTAACTTTTCTTACTTTTTATTCAGTTCACCACCATGATTCTCTAGGCATTCTGGTCTTCCAAATTCCAACTGAAGTGGCTCATTAAGATCTGCATACAGCATCCTAGGGCTTTTCCAGCCCAAAGTTCCAAAACCTACCACATTTCCCTTCAAACCAGCTCCAAAGGCCTCAGAACAACAGTCTCAGGGTTATCAGAGCAACCAGTCAACTCCTGCCACCAGCTTTCTGTATTAGTTACTCTTCTGCTGTGACAAAAGAGGTGACATGCACTATATGAAGGGTCTGCAGAGATTGCTCAGGAGGTAAGAACAAGCACTGCTCTTCTAGAGGACCTGGATCCAGTTCTTAGACCCCACATCAGATGCCTCACAATTGCCTGTAACTTGGGCTCTCACACCCTCTTCTGGCTTTCTCAGCCACCTGTATGCAGGTGGTATATATAAAAGTCATTCAGGTACAGACATACCATCTGTATCGAGTGCGCGCGCACACACACACACACACACACACACACACACACACACGCACACGCACACGCACACGCACACACATATTTGCATGCACACGTGTGCATGCACACACTCACATACACACAATGTTTTTGTTTTGCTGTTTTGTTTTAAGAAAGGGTTTCTTTTGGCTTATGGTTTTTATGGTGGGAAGTCCTAGCAGCAGGAATGTGAGATAGCTTGTCCCCTTGCATCTGCAGTCAGGAAGCAGAGTGAGGAATTCTAGTGCTCAGCTTCTTTCTAGTTTTTAATTAATCTAGAAGCCCAGGCCCTGAAATCATGCCAACCACAGTTAGGAGCCAATCTTCCCACTTCAATGAACTCAGTCTAGAAACTCCATTATGGATATGCATAGGAATTTATCTCCAATGATTATAGATCCAGTCAGGTTGACCATCACACTACACTTCACCAGTAGCCAAGTCCTGTACCATATATTGACAATAGGCCTACCCTTGTGCTTGGTGTACATCTGTAGGGTATATAGTAAACTCTTTCCTCTGAGTTAGTATGAGTACACTTCATGACTGAACTGTAAACTTGTGGTTTCTATGGAAAGTTAGTTATACCAAATGATATTTTCCTGGGGCAAGGTGAAAGGACGTTTTGCTATAGCAAGCATGTGTTGTTCAGAAGGAATATAAATATGATCCCACAGACTGAGAGCTCAAGCATTAATTTGCTTTGCCCTGCCTCACTATTCTTCATTAACAACATACATGCATATATTGGTTTGCCTTACATTGCATTGCTGAGCTCTGCTTGTGGTGATGCCTTAGAGAGAAACTTGCCAAAGAACTTCTCATGAGGTTCTTGTGGCTTCCTGCCACTACCATGGCCACAGGCCTATAGGCAAGCATGGTGGTTTCTTCTGGATTGAGCTGCCCTTGCTGGCTCCTGTGTGGTGACTGCCAAGTGGACTGGACTGCAGCTGCTGGTTCGTGTGTGGTGACTGCTGAGAAGACTGGACTGCAGCTGCTGATTTGTATTTGGTGTTGCTACTGGACTGAACTGCTGATATCCTGACAACAAAGATTGGTCTCACCCTCAAAGAACTATTTCTAATAGATTTACTTGCCCTGTGCCCTAATAACTTTTATTTTTAAACTACCTCTGGTGGGTCGTAGGCTAGAGGAGAGGTTGAATGTTTATTAAATTAGGTAGAGAAAAATTTATGCCTACACATGATATTCTCACAATGGAAAATATTCCTCACAGCACGTCTTTCAGAATGTAGCCATTGTTAGTGATATTTAACAGTACACAGGATGGTACATTTACATATATGTATATATTTGATGAGTTCACTCTAAAGAGAAATAAAATATTAAGACATACAACCATAATAATAATTAGTTATTTTGGAGTGTTCCTTCTTAGTCTTCAAACTCGAATTGATTTTCCTGAGAAAGTAGGTAATAACATATAAAAAGAGATCAACAGATGGGGTACACAGATGATGTATATTCTTCATCCTTTGTCTTTTCTCACCTGTTTCAGTCTCACTATTTTGCTATTTCCTCACCTTGTGGTACCCTGATCTGCACTTGCTCCATGATCTGATGCTGTTGGAAGCCCCTGGTTGAGATGATGACTGAGTTCTTTTAGATGAGAGATAATTTATCAAGGCTCGTGTTTAGTGTTTTTGATCAAATATTCCTGTGGCTAACATGAATGTACAAAATCATCTAGCACTCTTGTTAAAAATGTACTACTTATCACAGATGTACTAAAGCAGGTATATTGTTTAAAGTGCCAACCACCTACTTTTTATACATGCTCTAACTTGAAAACTGATTTTCTGGGACAGGGGCCCTCAAAAAGATGTGCCTACCTAGGTAGTTTCTTAATGATGGCAGTACAGACATGAGTCTAGGCACAAAGAGACACTTGGTAATTCATACACTTGGCAATACATCCACTTGGCTTTCTGACAATGGACAGGCTTCCAATTACTCCTACACAATCCAGTTTTGAAGTAACAATTTAACACTCAAAGGCTACCTTTGTCAGAAGGATTGAGACTCCAGAGCATTCATTCTTAATTACGTGACATTTTTCTCTCCCATCGATATGTAGAAGCAAAAACATGTTGAAACAGTTGTCCTTGGGTTTTACAATTCTCTTGAAAGCAAACAGGAGGAGGAGGACAGGAGGAGGAAGAGAAGGGGATAATGACATGATATATTTAACTTATTTTTAAGGCATTTAAAATTATTTGTATATAGTAACATAGAAACTAAATAAATTGCTATGTAACTGAAACAAATAATAATTACAGTAAGTAATTATATCCAATACTATAATTTTGAAGTGTAAAAAAATTCTAACTTCTTAAATTGCTTTTAGTAGCCATGCAAATGTGAAGTCCAATCAGAATCTATCATATCATCCTATCAACACCACTGTTCATTCAGGCAGTACCCAGCAAACAGCCATACATGAGATGAGTAGGAAGGAAAGCTTAGTCCACTGAAACTGAAACTTGGGCTCAGGCACTTGCTTGATACAATAGCGAAACTAAGAGCATCTAAGAGCATGGTCCTTCTCATCCTGACATCTTCCATTCCCTCTTTGAAGGTTGGGCTTGTAGGTGCCAGACCTATGTCACAGTCTCTGAAGTCTCTTTCAGACACTGTAACCTCTCTATTCTCACCTTCTATTACCTCTGTACCCACAAATTTACTGACCTTCTAATTCCATCTTAACATCTGACATATGTTCCTTGACAGACCCAAACTTTCACTTTGTAAGTCAGGGAAAGCACTAATCACATTATTTTTTATTCACCCCATCAAATACAAATACAATACATGTCTAAGACACTCACAAACACACACAGACCCATAAATACACACAAACATCCATATACATCCAACACACACATACAAACACATATCCATATCTATGGACACATGTATGCAATGGTATGTTGGTGGGATTGTCTTTACACTATCCACCCCTTCTTAAACATCAACTTTATTTTATTATGTAATTGGGAAGATACTTGGGCTTCAGAGATTCTTCACACCATAAAAGTAGCTGTGTATTAACTTACTTCTCACAGTATGTAGCCATCCTTGACTCCTCTTTGTCTTTCCAGTTGAACTTTTAGCACAGTATCTGATGCTGGAAACATCTCCCTTCTCCAGAGGGCTTTATAAAGCCATCTGAAAGAAGAAATCACTTCAAGTGAGGGATTGGCTTGAGCTCTGTGGAGTTATGATTTAGAAGACATTAGTCTAGTTGGTGATACGATTTAGTGTAAGTAGTGTGTGATCCTCTGGTGTCCTTCAAACACATACAATAGAGGAGAAATGGGAAGGCAGAGAAAATTCCAGGAGCAACTACAAAGTGACACAGTGACTGTTATACAGTTAGCTTCTGTATCTAAGCTAACCTAGGAAATTGGCTGATTTCACAGCCTAGGAAGAATTTCCAAAAGGCTCTGAAGGGCAAGCCATACAGTGCCTGTCATCTGTGACAGATAAAGTAGTTCTTTCCCATTTTTTTTTATCAGAATATTCAAAATAGTTCAGAAAAATTAGTGTAATTAGATGAATATTGAGATGATCATTTTAAAAAAAAAAGAACCTGATGTGTCAAAATTTCAAGTTGGGCTTAATTATCTCTCCACATAGCTTCAATTAATTTATTTACTCACTCTCTCATTTATTAAATTTGAAAACTTTACAACTCACTTCCAATGATAGTAATGATAGTAATTGCTAGGCAAATAAAAAATGATGTGGAAGAGCCCTTTCCACATTAGCCAAGAATTAATTCCATGAGAAGCGAGGAATTCTTCAGGAATGCTGGTTGGGGGAATATCCATTTAAGGATGGCAACATAAACAGGCCATGGAAAAGTTAATAAGTGAATGGCGGGTGCCTCACACATCAGTCCATTTTAAGAACTGGAGTTGCAAATCACCCATGTGAGCTAATGGTGGACTTCATCACTGATGAGATTATATATTCAGCCTACGGAACATAATTCACCCAACTTTTCCTCTTCTTTGCATGTGAATTAACTCAAACGCCTCAGGCGTAGAAATGAGTAAGATGACAGATATAATAGCTTACTGTTGCTAAAAGACAAAGTCCCAGTTGTTAGTTATTTGAGGACCATTAAAATCTGGACCCACTCTATCTTTTTTATATTAAATTCTACTTTTAGTGGCCAGTTCCAAACCGTTTGTTCTTCCCTGCGAAGCGAGTGTTATATTGCACATCAGTCTTTGCCCACCAGATCCATTAAAGATGGTGCCCATCTCTTTAGATGCAGCCAGTGGTGTTTTGAGGTGTGTGTGTGTGTGTGTGTGTGTGTGTGTGTGTGTGTGTGTATGTGTGTGTGTTTTCCTTAACTAAACTCTCTAAACAGGATAAGCATAGACCCTGTATTGCTAATCAAACAAGTAAGTAAACAAATCAGAGGTCAGCACACTTTATAAATGCAGATTCTGAAACTGGGATCTAAAATGGTTTCTCATTGCTTTGTGATTTTACACAGGTCACCTGACCTTTCTGAACTTGATTGGCCACATCTATTAAATGGGGGACCATATAGCAGTTTCGATCGGTATCCATTTTGAAGACAAAAATAAGTTAAAGTCATATACATGCCTTGGATATGGGACTACAATTATTTATCCATATGATTTTTTTTACTATTTTTATTTTTGGATATTTACTTTATATACATTTCAAATGTTTTCCTCTTTGGAAACACCCTATTCCATTCCCCTTTCCCCTGCCTCTATGATGGTGCTCCCCCACCCATCCACTCACCCACTCCTATCTTCCCTCCCTAGCATTCCCCTACACTGGGGCATCTAACACCCTCAGGCCCAAAGGCCTGTCCTCCCACTGATGGCCAACAAGTCCCTCCTCTGTCACATATGTGGCCAGCACCATGGGTCCCTCCATGTGTATTCTTTGGTTGGTGGTCCAGTCTCCAGGAGCTCTGGGGGCGGGGGGGGGAGTGGTCTGGCCAGTTGACACTGTTGCTCCCTTCATGGGGTTGCAAACCCCCTCATCTCCTTCAGTCCCTTCTCCAACTCCTCCATCCGGGACCCCACGCTCAGTCCAACAGTTGGCTTCGAGTGTCCACCTCTGTATTTGTCAGGCTCTGCCTGAGCCTCTCAGGAGACAGCTTATCATGCTTCCATCAGCAAGTACTTCCCAGCATCCCAAAGAACGTCCGGATTTGGTGGTTATATATGGGATGTATCCCCAGGTGGGGCAGTCTCTGGATGGCCTTTCCTTGAGTCTCAGCTCCACACTTTGTCTCCATATTTCCCCCTGTGAGTATTTTGTTCACCCTTCTAAGAAACACTGAAGCCATCCACATTTTGGTTTTCCTTCTTAGGCTTCATATGGTCTGTGAATTGAATCTTGGGTATTCCGAGCTTTCGGGATAATATCCACTTATCAGTAAGAACAAGCAATGTTTATTCTTTTGTGACTGAGTTACCTCACTCAGAATGATATTTTCAACTTCCATCCATTTGCTTGCGAATTTCATAAAGTCATTGTTTTTAATAGCTGAGTAGTACTCCATTGTGTAAATGTACCACACTTTCCGTATCCATTCCTCTGTTGAGGGACATCTGAGTTCTTTCCAGCTTCACCTGGTAGTTTAAAAATTCCTCCAGGTTGGGAATTATTTTTCATCTTTCTCTTTGACATTATATGTGAATGGTGATACTTAGCAATGTTAAGCAGAGCTAAGGAAAATGTAAGGAACAGAGTAAATGACTTCTTTATTTCCTCCCACAGTAGTTAGTTCTACTGGGGTCAGGGCAAACATGTACACAATGCTTATAATATGCAGATAAATGAGGAAGTTTCTTTCGAGGGCAGCAGGCAGAACATACATTGTCAAAGCTTTTGGAGACTCTGGTGGGCTTCCAGCTTTTCTATCCCTGGGTTCCTGCTTCTGTAAGGTTAGAGAAAAGGGAAGCTAAGACAGTCACTAGCCAGGATTTCCAAGGGACTCTATGACTAGGATGTGTGAGGAATAAATGGCCGCACCAACCAGCGCTGAGCCTGATCAGGCTGACTTGTCCATCTCCCCGGAAACTGCAGGATCAAATCCACATCAAACCTTTGAATTTATACCTGAAAACACATTTTAGTAATGTTTCCTTGTTAGCTAAAACTCACTGATATAATCATCTTTTTATATGTGATTAAAGATTAAAGAACTTTGATATTGCATGAGATTCTTTTTACTCTGTGCCTGAGTTTGTGCAGGAACTCATCTCTAGTTTGGTGAAGAAGACTAATGGTCCACTGAGTGTGGCTTCTTTGATGAGACACATTTTGCATCTGTGCAGTGACTCTGAGACAGGAAAGTATACTGTATGTGTAGAGTTCTTGTTCTTCCAATACCTATAGTCCAGCTTTTCCCATGGAAATCAGGAAAGAATAATTATTGTAAAACTCATGAAATTCTAGATTCTATGTCACCCCAGATTTTTGGTACTAAGGTAATAAAAAGCAATGTTTGCTTTCCTACCATTTCTTTCAATGTATGAATTTTTTAATATATTAGTTTTAAAGTACAGATGTTTAATTTTCTCCTTTATGGTGATGTTAAATCAGTTGTTTCCTGTCACTGTAACAAATATTTGAAATAACTACTTTATAAGGAAAAAAGGTTAAGAGTCTGATGTTTTATTGACTGAACTATCAGGGCTCTATTCTTCTATACTCATAGATCAGTGCCTAGCCCAGTTGTCATCAAAGAGGCATCAGCTAGCAACTGATGGAAGCAGATGCAGAGACCCACAGCCAAACACTAGGTAGAGCCAGAGGAACCCCACAGAAGAGGAGGAGGAACAATTGTAGGAGGAAGAGTGGTCAGAGATACAAGGAGAACATGACCCACAAAATCAATTAAGCAGGGCTCATAGGGGCTCACAGTGACTAAAGTGACAAACACAGACCCGCTATCAGACTGAGCTACATTTTCTGCATATACATTATAGTTATTCTTGGGGGTCTCCTATACGGGGCATGGGGGCTGACGCTTACTTGGTGTTAGGACCCTATTCCTTCTCCTGGGTTGTGTCAGTCAGCCTTGATAAAAGGATTTGTGTCTAGTCTTATTGTTGTAATGTGTTATGCCATAATCAAATGATATTTCTGAGAGGACTACTTTTTTTTGAAGAGAAATGGAAGAAGAATGTATCTGAGGGAGAGAGGAGGTAAGAGAAAATACTGGGACGAGTGGAGGGGGGAGAAACTGTGGTCAAGATATAATGTATGAGAGAAGAATTTTTTAAAGAAAAATAAAAGGTTATTTTTTTATTATTTATTTATTTATTTATTTATTTATTTATTTATTTATTTTTGGCTTACGACTTAGAAAGTTTCAGTCCAGTACCAGTGGGCCCCATTGTTTTGAGCAAAGCTGAACAATGTGACAAAGAAAAGCAACTTACCACATGGTCAGGAAACAGAGGGCAGTGAGGAAGAGACTGGGGTTCTGTGATCCCATGCAATAGCATGCACTTAATAAGTGAGAAGTCTCCCACTGCACCACTGATCTAGTTTCTACTGCCTCCCAATAACACCATATTAGGTGACAAAGCTTTAGCACAGGGACCCACAGACACTTAAGATCCAAACTGTAGCAAGGTCATTTCAGCTGTCCTTAGAATGGCGTGGATTAGTGCCATAATGTCTGTTTAATGGTGTATCTGTTATTTTATCATCTCTGTAATGAAATATCTACAGCAAATAGCAGAGAATAGGTTATTATTGTTCCCAGTTTCCTGGCAGAGGAGGCACTGGACTGCTTGTGGTGGATATGATCCTGTGTGTGGTGGAGGAGAGTAGGGTAAGCAATGGAGTCAGAGGGGAACTGAAGCTAGAACTGAGGAAGATCATAGCCCTTAAGGCCCACCTCCAGTAACCCTCTCTTGTTATCAAGTCCCTGACTCCTCAGTATCCAAGGATCCTTCTAAAACAGCAGCACCAGCTGGAGAACAAGCAATCAGATTCTGGAGCCTGTTGGGAACATCACACATGCAAACAGTAACTAGTGTGTTAGTATGAAGATCACATGCTGCAAAACCTTAACTATAAATACTCCTAGTGGTCATATATGAAAAACGAAAGGTGCTGGGTACCATCTCAGCATCCTACCTTTATAAACCACTTGATATATTTTGTAACTCTCTCTTTGGAGACCGTTTCCTAGAGCTAGGACTATAATCTTTACTTTTGAAGGTCACTGCTCTCTTCTGTGTGCCTCTTTTCTTGATCGTCCTCTTTCTAATGAACTAGTTCGCTCTTCATTCATGATGAATATATTCTATCACTCTCTCTTATTCCTTCTCTCCACTTAGACATTTTCCTTCTCCCTCATAGTTTCCTTTTTACTTTCATATCCTAGAAAACATACACACATATGTACACATATGCAAATAAACAGCCAAACATGTAGATATACATATACACATAGTATATGCACATAGATAAGTATCCATATATACATATCTACATATACATGTAGATATAAATAGACACATGTAAAATATATTTATAAGAATGCATACATATAAATGTATATAAATGCACACATGTATATAAGCATATACATATATGTATATGCACATGTATATAATGATTCATGAATATTTACATGAATACACACATTATATACGCATACTAACACATACATGTATGTAAGCATACATATGCATATAAGTATGTACACATATATTTCATATGTATACATTAAATCTAAATTCTACATATGAAAGAAAGTGTGATATGAGACTTTCTGACTCTGACTTATTTCCTTAATATACTGATCAGTAGTTCTATCCACTTTCCTGCATATGCTATAATTTCATTATTCTTTACAAGTGACTAAAATTCCATTACATATATGTACATTTTCTTTAACTGTTCACTTATTGCTAGATACCAAGGCAAGTACTAGACTTAGAGTCATTGAAGTTTGGATGAGATGTCCTCATGTCTTAGGCATTTGAGTACTTGGTTCTCAGTTGGTAGCTGGGAGAGGAGTAGGTGATGTGGTCTTTGTTAGAGGAGGCATGCTGGTCGTGGTAGGCTTTGAGATCTCAAATGACTTGTAATGCTTGAGTTAGCTCTCTTCTTTCTGTGAGTTCTCAACTGTTCCTGCCAGCATGCCTCTGCTTGGTCATCATGAACCCTCTGGACGCTTAAGCCCCAGTTAAGTCCTTTCTTCTATAATTTGCCTTGGTTGTAAAATTTTATTACATTAATAGAAAAGTAACAAAAGCAGAATCACACACACACACACACACACACACACATACAGAAAGAGAGAGAGAGAGAGAGAGAGAGAGAGAGAGAGAGAGAGAGAGAGATCCTAAAGAGGTATGGCTGGATTACATAATATTTGCAGTTCATATTTTTATTTATATTAGTAGGGACTGATCAACTGCTTGATTGACTGATTGATTTATTTTTATGTAGCCTGAGTTGGCCAGGTATTGGTTTAAGCTGAGGATGACCTTGAACTCATGAGCCTCCTTCTTCTACCACTGGGATGCTAAAATTACAAGCATGGGGTTGTCTGCCACACCCTGGTTTAGGTAGGTTTGAAACCTAGAACTCTAGAATGCTAGGCCAATACTCTACCAACTGAGCCACATTCCCAGCCCCTAGTTTCAGTTTTTTGGAGAACCACCATATTGACTTCCTTAATGGCCATCCCAGTTTGTACTCACAGCAGCAGTGGTGACTGGTCCCTCATTTCCTCACAATGCTCAGCAGCATTTGTTGCTGTGTTTTGTTTTGTTTTGTTTTGTTTTGTTTTGTTTTGTTTTGTTTTTTGAAAGCCATTCTGATTGAGGTGAGATGGAGTCTCAAAGCAGGTTTAATTTGGACACTCTCAAATATTTATTTGGAAGTTTGCAAGTCTTTCTTTCAGAACTAGAGAATTCATTGTCCCATGTGTTAACTGAATGGTTTGGGTTTTAAGCATTTAACTTGTGGAATCTTAGAGGAGAGAATTCTCAATAATGTACTGCAAATGCGTTCAAGAGCATATTAAGACATATACCATGATCAAGTTGCTATCATCCCAGGGATCAGAAATGTTCAAAATATGCAAATCAATAAATGTAGAACAGACTTAAAGACAGAAGTCACATGACTATTTCCGTATATGAAAAAGAAAAAGATCTTTGGTAAAGTTCAGCATCCTTTCATGAATAAAGTCCTGAGGAAACTAGGAGTAGAAGGAGCACATGTCACATGATGACAGCCACACAAAACAGGACTATATCCTCAGGTGGTGATAGTCATAGCAACAATCCTATAGCCTCATATGATGATGGTCATAGCAACAAATCTATAACCTCATATGATGGTCACAGCAACAAACCTATAGCCAATATTATACTAAGTGGAGAAACTGAAAGCATTTTATCTAAAATCAAGAGGTGGAAGAGGGGTGCTCACTCCCTCCACTCAAAGTCATTTCTTGAAGTATTAGCTATAACAATAAAGAAGAAAATAGAAGTGGCATAGAAAAGATGGAAGAAGCCAAACCAATGTTATGTGCTTGACTTTGAGCTTAAGACACCTAAAAGCCTACACTAGAAAATTGTTAGAGCTGTTAGGAAGATACTTTTAGTGAAATAGCAGGATACATAATTAACATTTAAATATTAGTAGATTTGGTATATACAGATGATGAACTTACAGATAAAAGAATCAGGAAAAATGTCTGAACTAAAACAGCATCCAAAACATAAAATTATGTAAAAAAAAAATAAGAATAATGTTAATAAAGAAATTGGAAGATCATTACAATAAAAACTTTAAGACATAATAGAAATAGAAGATTCTAGAAGATTATAAAGATCAACTGACTCAAACTTATAAGATATATGTTCTGAACCAAAAACAAAACAAAACAAAACAAAACCAAATGGGAATTACATATTTCACAACTGACTAAATCATTAAGTATTTTCTATATTTTTTTCTATAATTCTGTATGTGTATGTTCTGTTCAGTTTTTCAGCCATTCTTTCATGGAAGTGTCAAAGCTGGAATGGAAGGTATTGATATGAACAGAAAATGTTCCCCACAAGCTCATATGCAAGAATTTTTGGTCCCCATCTAGTGTCACTATTTGCAGAAGTTTTTGAAACCGTTGAAAGGTTGAGGAATTGGGTCATTAGAAGCCTAGCCTACTTCCTGACCTTTTTACTTCCCAATCACAAATGCGAGCAAGTTCTTGCTGCCATATGCTCCAGAAGCTCATAACACCATCCTTTGCTGCCATGGTGGACTGTATATCCTTAAAGCACGTGTCCAGATGAATCATTCCTCTGTTAAATTGCCACAAGTTCAAAAATACCTGTCATGGGAAGAGCTCCTGTTCTCAAAGTGTCTATAGCTTTTTGGAGTCAAAGAATCAATATGCTGAGGACTCTGTTTAGCCAAGGGACAGTGAGGGAATAGTTAAACACAACCAATTTACCTGGGTAGAACCTGTCTATGTTTAGAGGAATTGTGTGATAGTCTTGGATAATAGGTAGGAATCCACAAAATACATTGGACTGGGGGTGACCTGGGTAGAACAATAACCATTGGGACGACATAGAAAGGAGAGATTCCAAGTCTCATTGCTTGGGAAAACTGAAAGTAATAAAGCCAAAAGAGAACAATCGAGAAAAAAATGGTCAGCAGTATATCAAAATTATCACATGGAGGCTAACACATGATGGGAAAACCATGTCACAGTTCAAACATGACGTCAGTCTAGCCTTGTGCTTTGAGCAACCCACAGCAAACAGAGGCTCAGGCATCAGTCAGAAAGTGTCTCGCCTGAACTCACTATCCTTCCATAAACACGTCACTTTCAGTTTCTTACATTGGTTCTATAAAGAAACTTGACTTAATTGGATCGGTAATTTGATGTTGACCAACTAAAAGGGGGAAAAAAGAATCACCAGGCTTCATGTTGACAGTCAAAATGATAGATGCTCCCCTTCTTTTTGACTAATTTGCCAGGCATGATTGATTTAATAATAGGTAGGTTTCATTTTAATACTAGTGACAATTGGGGAAAGAGTTGGCAAGGAGAATAAAAGAGTGGTGCTCTATAGCAGGTATTTAACGAAGACAGCCCAAAAATCAATATTAATCCTTTGCTGGCAGCTGAACATTTCAGTCAACCTAAGCAGACGAATGGGCCATAATGTCAGTCAGTAGTATTAGTCTCCTCCTCAGCTGAGTCTTGCTCTAAATGAGAACTGTTGATTAAAAATCCGTCCAGGGATGCCACCGCACATGTTAAATAGCTCTCATTCTCCCCAGAGCCAGAAAATGTTTCTCCTTTTGCCTTTTCAGGGTTTTTCTTTACTCTTCTGTTTTCTAGTAGATCTGCACTGTACCTAGAGACAAAATTTCTGCAGTCCTTCTCCAACACAAGGGCTTCCCCTCACCTATACAATAGGCCATTGGCTTCCTGGAGTCCCCCTCCCCCACGACCACCACCACACAGAGAGTACAGTGGTTGCACACTGAATACAATTCAGCATCGTGTGAGCAGTAGGGAGAAGTTGTAAAGAACAAAGCAAATTTTAGGCATGACCCTAAAGCCAGATTTCTTGTTATCTGCATGTTTCGAGAGAGCTCTTAAAAATACATTCTTTTACAAAATTTATCTCCCTATCATGATTTTAATTAGTTACTCTGTATTTTGGGGTCTACCGAAATAGATCATATGTTTGTCTTAAACTGTCTAGAGCAAGAAAATACTTAATAAAATAGACTTCAATCCAGTCAATCTCCTGGGAAATGCAAGAATTTGTAGTGGATTTTACTTCTGTTTGCTACAGTTTGGGAGAAAGACACATGCCTAGCATACCCAAAACAGTATGTGATTAACAGAGGAAGTAAAGACCAGCCATGCAGCTGGGTCTTCTTGAACAGGAGCTGCATAAAGACTGTTGGGATGTTTATGTTAATCTTGTGTAACTGAACATCTTGTGGGAAGTTCAGAGCTGAAGTAACTTCTCTTTCCTAGGAAATGCAGTTCATGCCTCCATCTCTTGCAGCACCCTTTCTCGTGTCTGTTTTCATGCCTTTGTCCTATGTTAGTGATGTATGTATGTTTTCCCTCTGGCTTTTTTATGTCTTTTCATCAATCAGGTCTTTGTAATTATTCTGACAGTGGCCAAGAACTTCAGATTAGCAAACTCTTTGTTTGTTTTGTTTTGTTTTTTTTTTCTGGTGCTAGTCAATGGAAAAAGTTTTAAAAAAATCAAAGCTCTTTTTATAAGTGAGCAAGGGGAGGAAATGTATACAGTACAATCCCACATTCGACTTTCTATTGTTAGAGTTAAATGAGATAACATTTTCTGCAGTCTGACTCTAGGAAGCAGACCCCAGCTTGTATTTCATATTCAAGGGAGACTAGGTTCTAGTTGTCTCTATCTATATTATATTGAAGAAGGCAGTGTTGAACTGGAATTTCAAAACTGACTGGAGGTTTGATTTTATAACAAAATGTGTATAAAATAGGGCTACTGGTACCAGGATCAGAAAGACTATAAAGAGAACTAAATGCTCTCCTGGATTTTACTGTAATGAAGGTTCCAGGATGAATACAATGCATCACCGTCTTGATTGACACTCAACAAGATTAGTATCATTGTGTCACAGGTAATGAAGCCATTAAAAGTCAAACAGTTACCATAACTGGTGAGTGCTAGAATGAGTAGCTCGCAGATGGCTCCTACTCTGAAGCTGCTACACTTTCTACACTTTTCAAAGCAATATACTATGGTTAAAAAAAATAGCATATGACGTTAAAATATATCAAGCAACCTTCCTTGATGTGTCTCTTCCTTTTATAGCTTACATTCATCTTTTTCTTATGTCTACATATTTGTATATAGAATCCAATCACATTTTCTCTCACTTGCTCATACACTGCTGAAAGCCAACAATGTGTTTATCTGGATCATATGGTAACCTCTTAGCTGATTTCCCCAAGTGTGCCCTGGGCTCATGCTGTCTAGCCTTGATATTGAAGCTTACATGAACCTATTAAAATGTCAGATCAAATCAATCTTCTACTCCAAATTATCCAATGACTTCTGATTTCACTCAAAGTAAAAGACAATTAAAGATCACCAAAAATGGTAGAGTAAGGAACTCCAGGGCTCCATGCCCCAACGAAGCAGCTAATAAGCTGGAAAAAAAAAAAACCTGTCAGAATCAACTTTAGCAGAATTTTTCAGTACAGTCAAACACACAACAATAGTCAATAGTCCTTTTATGTCTTTGAAGTGTCACTCCAGGATGTCATGTAGTTGATGTTCAAAAAGCCATTGGGACTTGAATTATTTAAATTACTGAAGGTTCTCCCATCTTCATGCTGGGTAATTCACTAATTTTTAGTGCTAAATACTATTCCTTTGTGTAGATATACCACAGTTTATGTGTTCAACTAATGAAGGGTGTTTTGGTTGATTAAAAATTTTAGAAATTGGAAATTTGGCTATGAGCAATTTGTTTGCAGATTTTTGTGTTGTCATAGTTTTTAATTCTTTTGATTAACCACAAGGAGTATGGTTGTGGATCTTACAGTAAAAATATGTGTGGTTCTGTAAAAACTTCTAGACTATTTTATAAATGACTACTATTTTGTATTATCACCAGCCATGAATGAGAAATCTCCTACATCTTCCCTTAGGTTTATACAACCATCTATCCTTTTTGATAAAGTATTAATATCCAAGTATTTGGTCCATTGTGTTTTAGTTGTCTTGTTCATTTGCTATATGCTACACTTTTAGCTTTCCTCATATTTTGAATAACAGTACTTTGGCTTATCTTCATCTCTTGACATTGCCTTTCATAGAGCTATTTTTAATCTTAAAAAAATTCAACTTACCAGTTTCATTATTCATGCCTGGTTGTTTTATCTAAAACATCATCACTAAACCTGGTATACCTAGGGTTTTTTCTTTTCTTTTTTTTACCTTGAGAGACTTCTGGGAGTTTTATACTTTCACCTTTGACCTGTAGGTTTATGATCCCTCCTGAGTTAGATAGATGCCCTTATTTATTCTTTTGTATAGTATTTGTCAGATGATCTGTCATAATTTCTCAAGAAGACTATTTTGCCTTTGTTGGATTATCTTCTTAAAATGCTTACAGAAGTCTATTTCTAAATTTGTAGATGTTTTGCTGAGCTATTTCTTACTATTCTTTCCCTGATACTATACTTTCATTACCACAGCTTGCTAGTAAGCCTTGAGATCAAATAGACTCAGTT
The DNA here is from genome assembly GCA_028551405.1 of Uromys caudimaculatus. Lineage (NCBI taxonomy): Eukaryota > Metazoa > Chordata > Mammalia > Rodentia > Muridae > Uromys > Uromys caudimaculatus. The sequence goes on from CM052703.1 coordinate 43,599,305, forward strand.
CTCCACTTTATTCTTCTTCAACATTGAATTGAATCCTTGGTTTTCTATTAAGGAGGTACATGACCATCCATCACACAACTGTCATTCTTTAAAACTCCTCATTTTTTCAGTGCACATGCTCATTCGCCCCAAATTCTATGATCTTGCCTCAGAATATTTCTTCAATAAGTACAATTCCCTAATCCCCATTAGTTTGCATTAGTATTAGTATCAATGATTATACTTTCCCAGTAATATTTCCTGAGCTCTTTTTGTCCTTCCAAGTCATCTGTTATAGCACTGGATGAGGGATAATTTTCAAAATCCATGTTTATTTATCTTGGTAATGGTTCTAGTTGCTCAAGCATGTACATAAGCCCAGTGATGAGCATCTTACTACAGTTATCTTTCTGACCTCATTTAGTATCTTCCTCCCGTTTTTCTTAGCTCTATCTCAGTGATGTCCTCTTTCCTCTCAGGATGGGCCACCTTTCCCGACACCCCTAGCACTTACACACATTGGATTTAGCTGCTGCTCCACTCCAAGCTCCCAGCTCAAACTTGTACTTTTTTTGACAGTGCTTATCCCTGTCCTTCTTGACTAACAAATCCCATAATCTACAACAGGGAACATGAGCACAGTGCCCCATGCCCCTGCTCTGCACCACTCATCCGTGATGTTTTCTTCATTCATGTTATAGCTTCTACGTGCATAATTATTTTAATAGTATCATTTTTGTTTTAGTTTGTCCTTGAGATTAGATTCAAACTGGATATGTAGATGAAATGACCTTGATTTTCTGATATTCCTGCATCCATTGCCCCAAGTGCTTGGATTATAGACATACATTACCACTTACTTTTTTCAGTGCTGTAGAGTGAATCTAGGGCTTCTTACCTACAAGACAGGAACTCTACATCCCCAACCATAAATGATAGTTCTTAAATCTCATTTTAAGTTCTATGAGAGCAGAGAACATTTTGATTTGTTTCTATCTATCTATCTATCTATCTATCTATCTATCTATCTATCTATCTATCTATTACCTATCTATCATCTATCTATATTATTATTATCACTATTATTATTCACAGCACTATAAGGACTACTTATTCTTATGAAGATTCCCAACAGCTTTTGAAAAGAAGTTCAAGAATATGAAGGCAAGGGACAGTATAGTGCTATAAAGAAATATTCTTGAAAAGGTAGGGAGAGGAATTCTGGGTACACTTTGTACCAGATATCAAATGAAGGCTAAAAATCCCTTAAAGACTTCTGTCAAGTTATCAAGTATATATCAAGCTCTGACTCTCGATGATATCTATGTGAATAACTCTACATCCTGTGACTGGAGGACAGGAATTGACAACACAAACACACCCAGTCCAGTGTAGGCTCATTTCAGAAACTGAGTGGGTGAATGGGTCAGAGACTTCAAGTGTCATGAGTCATTGAATCAGCCCCAAGCACTGGGAGAGTCATGACAGCACACCTAATTACAAGTCAGATGAAGGCAATTAGCCAGTGTTCAAGAAGAACAGGCTCTTAGTACCCCACTTTCTTTCCTTGTCTGATGATTTAAGGCAATTATTTTTCTTTAGTCTTAACATAGATCAATTGCCTAATGTATGCTCCATTCTGCACATTAACAGATGTTGTATGAAAGAAAAGTTTCCTTAGAAAATGCTTTAGTCAATACAGCTATTCAGGCTTCTTTACTACAGGCCTCTTGAGTTTACATGTACCTCGATCGTTTGAGAATTGAATACAACATTGGCCCAAATGTATTTAACCATGAGAACATTACTTGGTTTTCCTGTTTGTTTTAAACAATGTATCTTTCTTGAATGATGCTCCATGGAACTGATTTTGGGAAATGGTAATCTATATTTTTCTCCTCCTAGATTTTCATGTAGCTAACTCAGAGAAATTAGTAATTGCTGTTATACATAGCCATAGTCATTTAAAAGAAGTGATATGATGTAGAAGAAGAAGAAGAAGAAGAAGAAGAAGAAGAAGAAGAAGAAGAAGAAGAAGAAGAAGAAGTGGAGTTGCAGAGTGACCTTGTTTGTGCCTTTATACAACATCATAAAGTACACCTATGAAAACTCAGATGTGGCCTTTTTCACATTCTCAGGAGATGAAATAACTCTAAGATACATAAAAGAGCAGCTGGCATAGCCAGCATATTGCCTTACAGTTAAAGTTTTCTTTATGAATACAAAGTCACACACTAATTAAATGATAATTAAAATTAATGAATTAAATGAATTAAAATTCATTTAAATAAAATTTAAAATCACATTGAAAACTATAAAAGTATAACACATACACACACAGCATCACGGTTGCTCGATGTTAAGCATTATTCTCTGTACATCCTGTATGGACTCGGGCGCTATGAAGAGCTTTGGATTATATCGACATCAATGAACGGTCCAGTAAAACTTTTTATTGGGTCAATCATATGGCTAGAACCTTAATAGGTGACTAAAAGTTTCTGCCTCCATTAGAGTCTGGAGAACCTCTGTTGAGTATGTGCCCTGTATGGATGAAAATAATGTTCTACAACTCATGACTATAATTGTTGAAAATCATGGAGAGAAAAGGAAAGCACAACATTTTTGGAATCTACTTATCTAGCAAAAAAAGTTTAGAGTTAGATTCTAGACCTGTGAGTAACCCAGCATTAGCACAGGCAAGGCCTGCTGTGTGCTTTCCTGTCTCCAAACAAAAGCCCTGACAAGCTACTCTCATGTTTTTACTTTTAATGAACCTGAAATTCCACACAGTTTGGAGTGTAATATGAGAGTTATGTTTAGTAAAACATCTAAAAATATTATCCAGAAATTCATTACATTATTGACCTTTCCCAAATCAATTTCTACAAAATTCGTCCATTCCATTATTAGCAGAGGTGGGAGCCAAGATAATATGTCCGCCTTCACTGGCTTTATTCAACCCCTCACTCTCACACTTCTATTTCCTCAGAACTCCTAACCTATAGGTTGGTATCATCCAGATTCAAGATGTTCATTTCCTATAAGATAACCCAATCTGGAAACTCCCTCAAAATCACACTCAGATGTGGGGTTTCTAAGTCTCTGGGAGCTTATCAAACAAAATTAATTGATAATCAAGATTAGCCATCATAAATACTATTTAATTATGAATACATTTTAATTGGTCTTGCATTTCCTCTGACCACTTCAAAATGGTGGGAACATTAAGTGAACTAATGGTACAAGGTACAGTTCACTTTTTATTATTGATGGCATGATTTGAATATAAAATATGTGTCTGATATTTTGTGGTTTATATTCTGGAAGGGTATGACACTCAGGGGACCATCTATAGAATGCCACAAACAGTAAGGAAACTACCACTTAATGATATATCAGTGCAAATATTCCTGGGCTGTTCTCATATCCATAACAAGGGAAAAACAGACTCAGTATATTGTATTTCCTTCGGTCTATTGCTGTTTGTCATGCAGATACACCTGTGTATCTCACATAAACAGCTTAAAGGAGGAAAGCTACCATGACTCATGGCTTCACACATATAGGCCCTCATGGCAAAGATGGTACTACAAAACAGTTCATACTACAATGGCAAGGAAAGAAAGAAGGATGGTGAGTGTTCAGTTCTATAGGGTTTTGCCCAGAGTCTATACATATGGTTGTATAATAAGAGCTTCCAAAGGCTTAGACAACGCTGCCCCTGGACATTTGCTGCCTGCATAGTTCCTCTCTGAGTCTGGATCTACTTGTTGTCTGTGGCCCTCCTGAGAAGATACCCCCTAATTCTAGTGTCTCTAACTTCCTGGGATAGCCATTGTCTGGCTTCACCCTAACACTTTCATGCGTTTTCCTCTCAAGGGCTGCCATCAGGTACAAGTGCATGTTACATGGCTTCTCTAGCTCATCTCTAAACTCTGGATTGAATTTTCCACTCTGTAACTCTTTTATTTTGAATTCCTACAAAACCAGCATCATATGGGTCTGTCAGTAGCTGGAGCAGTGGCCAAGTTCTTGGACTTTGGCTTCTTTGGTCACTGAGCAGCTGAGCAGTTGAGAATGAAAAAAAAGAATTCAGGAGAAATAACTTTCAGGGTGTCTGTTGTGTGAGCAGGAAGCTTCAGAAGTAAATTCTTTTTCCTAAATAATACTTTTCGTTTATTCTTTGAAAACTTCATAAGTATATATAATGTATCTTGATCATATCCCCTAACTCTTCTCCTCCATCTTCCTCCTGGACTCCACAAACACCTCTTACTCTCAATGTCAGAACTACTTTTTAGACATTTTTATCTCTCCTTTTTAACCCACTGAGTCCAATCAGTGCCACCCATATGTACATGAATGTGGAGTCATCCACTAGGGTATACGTGATCTGCCAGTGGCCACTTCCCCAAAGACAAGTGATTCTTCCTCCCCCAGCAGCCATCAACCACCCAATAGCTTCTCAGCTGGGGTGGGACCTGAGCAGCCCCACACCCATCCATGCTGGAATTTTTAACTGGCTTGATCTTGTATAGATGACCTGGTTTGGTCTTGTGTAGATGGCTGTGGCTATGGTGGTCATTTGTGCGATAGCCATGTCATGTCCAGAAGAAGGTATTCCACAGCCCTCCTCTCCATCCTAGCTCTATCCTTTCTTCAGTTACATCCCCTAAAAACAAGATGATTGCTGTGAACTCAGTCACTTGATCTCAGGACTTGGAACAAGTGTGAGTCTCTGAATTAACCACTACCTACTGTAAAAAGAAGCTTCTCTGGCCAGACTAAGAACAGCACAATCTGTGAATATAAATACAAATATTTAGAAGGCAGTTTTACAACATGACCATTCAGAAATTCAATGAGGCCTCCTGAATTTCAGGTTGGCTTCAAACACACTATATAATGGAGGGTATCCTTGAACTTTTGATGGTTCTTCTTGACTTTGAATTTATGATATTCCTACCTTCATATCCCACCTGCTGAGATTATAGGCATGTATCACTATGCCTGGGTTAGGCAGTGCTAAGTATCAATCCTAGGGATTGTCAATTCTAGGCAAATAGTTACCAACTAAGCTACAAGCCCCATGTCTCAAAGTAAAGCGTTTACTATTTAATACCCTTGAACCTGCAATGTGGAAACTAGTCAACTTCTGAGATGTTCTCAAGTCCTCTTTCCTATTGTCTCAGTAGAAAGTACTCTGGCTTTGTTTCAACACCTTTCCTCTCTTCATAACCATTCTTTCCTTGGCCACACCTTCACACTGGCTTTTCTGACAAAGTTGCAAGGTTTTAGAGTTTTCTCTGCTTTTTTTTTCCCATCCCAGTTCTAACTGGAAACTTAGATAAGAGTAGTTAGCAATAATACTGTCACAACTTGAGTGCAGAAATGCATTGAAATGTGGCCTGGCCACTCCTATATCACTCCTGAACCAAGAAAACTCCCATAGAATTGTCTACAGGCCAGACTGATAGAGCCATTTCCTGTCGTGGCCCCTTTTCCCCAGATGACTCTAGTTTGTGTCAACTTGGCAAAAAGCTAAGTAGCACACCAATCAAATAGAGAATCACAGTCAACCATTACAGACTATATAGTTGACTTTTCATTACTTTTCTGTCTACTTGGCATGTCAATGGCCTTCAACATTTGCAAGTAAGTCTTGTCTTTCACTTTCAGATTATTGTTAAGTACGTGTGCTTCCCAATCACTCTATTTTAAATACCCATGTCCCAGTCAGTCAGTAAGTCCTATTCAATTGTCTATATAATGATCAAAATTGGGTATGCTTATTTGCAGACCTATGTACTCCTTACTGAATGACCATATTGTCCTTAACCAAATGGAGAACCCAGATTTATTGAAGACACAGGCTAGGGCTGCTCAATGCAATAAATGAGAAGCATGATTAATCTTGCTATATTTGAGGTTGAGAGGGAGGTTATTTTGTTTGGAAGGACTTATATGTTCCAATGGTATCGATTATACATAAGTAATCATCCTGATGGGTTTTTAAAAAGATTTTAATGAAGAATATTACCTCAAATCAAATAACTAGTACAATTGATGACATGTAATCATTAATTAGTTCTTTCAGACATTTTTTTTCAAGCAACCTTCATTTATACTTAAAGGGAAGCTAGCTAGCTATTCATGTTCACTGACCTGCAAGATTCAAGAAATTACAGAAATAGTTTGCAATGTTGCAAAACAATCAGATTGATTCACACTACATGTTGGGCTACTCAGATGCGAGTACAAGTAATAGACCATACATAAAAATGTATTTGGTCTACATGTCCAGACATGTATTTTAACTTCTACTTGGAAAACATTAACTAATGCTTGGTGGTGTTAGTAGCAAAGTATACGAATGTTAAACTGGTTCTTAGTGTGGAAGGAGAATGGAGCTGAACAAATAAATAAATAAATAAATAAATAAATAAATAAATAAATAAATAAATAAATAAATAAATGAATGAATGAATGAATAAATAAATAAATAAATAAATAAATAAATAAATAAATCAAGGAACCCAATGCTTGGTAAACCTGACAGAAGCAAATGAGATAGCCAAAATCTATATTAAAATGGAGAGAAATATTTTCTTAACAATGCACTGCTTATCCTACAGATAGAGTCACAAACCTCAGAAGTAATTAAAATAAAGATTTCAAGGGGAGGGCAAATACCCCAGCAAACTCAGAGTGATAAAACACACACAGCCTGACCTGTGTGTTTTTGATTCATTACCATCGAATCAAATAAGCTGTTAATTACAAAAGGATGAACAGTCTCAGGAGATAACAGCAAACTCCAGGCAGTCAATAGGATGTGATAACATCCAATACAATCAAGAAACATTTGAGTTGAACACAGGATTATACACGAGGATTGGAGGATTAGGAGCCATGGCATTTCTGAGTCTAGTAAAGAGAAAGCATTCAGACGCCAGTGGAGGCAGGTAGAAGGCAGGAAAAAAGAGATGTGATGACTTAATCACAGGGAAGGCGAGGGACAAATGGCTGGGCTCCATTCCCTAGGCTGGCAGGGACAGGAAGCTGTGATGATCTCACCCTGCATTCTTAACGGTCAGTTACCAGTTGAACACACATGTGACTACAATTGTTAACAAAGATTAATAGCTCTGTATATGCTACTGATTTTTTTGGCTAGGCAGGTAAAAATTTTCTTGTTTAAATAATAAAGTCAATTGTGTTTTCTAAAAAGTCCTGATACTACATAGTAACTATTCATGGAAGGATACACTTTTTTTTTTTTGATATTTCGAGACAGGGTTTCTCTGTGTAGCTCTGGCTGTCCTGGAACTCACTCCGTAGACCAGGCTGTCCTCCAACTCAGAAATCCACCTGCCTCTGCTTCCCGAGTGCTGGGATTAAAGGCATGCACCACCACGGCCCAGCTTGGAAGGATACACTTTTAAGAAAGGTTATTTCAGTGAACCTAAGAACCTGGTGTTTATGCTATACACTGGCTAATTATTGCTGCATAAGAAACTATACATTAGCTACATATTGCTGCGCAACAAACTATTCTCATACCTTGTTTCGAGTTCTTACTTTTTAATCTCACAGGTATATTTTTGGTCAGGGATCTGAATGCAGCTTAACTGAAAGGTCTCTCAGAAACCCACAGTAAAGGTACTGGCTGTTGCTACATTTATCTCAAGGTTAACTGGTAGTTAGCCTCCATGTTGGTTCACATCCTATTGGAAGTCAGTCTATCCACATCTAGGCTCAATACTCTAATTGTTTGCAGACTCGGGCTCTCACCAGTTGTTTGCTGGAAATATCAGTTTCTTGGCATAAGGATGTAACTACTGAGCTCTTCATAACAAGAAAGATTGTCTCTGAGGAGGGGACAGGGATAGAGGAAAGAGGAAGAGTGGAGAGGGGAATGAAACTAGATTCCAACATAACAAGAAAGTCCAGGTGTTTTTGTTTTGTTTCCTAATCTCAGAAGAAATATTCCCATCATGCTCTACTTTGTTCAGTATAAGCAATTTATTGGTTCCAGCCATACTCAAGGGCAAAGGATTAGCCTAGACTATGGAGACTGTGATGTAAGCACCATTTAGGCAACCTGAGAGGCAGGCTCCCATATCTTATCAAAATTCCAGGATCAATACAATACTAACATTTTCCCTCTCAAGTAAATTAACAGTTTGGTAAAGTCACGTATACACAGATTAGAAGTAGAGAGAAGATTAGGATCTTGTTCTAATATCCCAAACACATTTCATTGATTTCTATGCCATATCTATTAAATTGACATCCCAACTCATAGTATCATTTTAATGACATATCTCCAGTAAAGGTCTTCAAGGGTCTCCACATTGCACAAGAGACATTTTCTTTCAATATTTTATTTGACTCCTTGAGCATGTACATAGTCCTTCTTCCCTGAAACCACCTTTATGAAAATTCTATATTCATCCAATTTGCATTGCTGTACTAAAATACTTGAAGCCTGGCAACTCTATTTAAAAATAGGTTTGTTTAGCTCACAGCTCCATGTGTTGAAGGTCAAGGCATTTACCCAACACTGATGAGGACCTGGTGATGGGTGGGGACACATGGCAGGAGTAAGCATGGAAGAGGGAAGTCATATTTAGAAACGAAGCTATAAAATGACCAAATAATTGCTCAGAGTTTTGTTGGGGTTTTTGTTTGTTTGTTTGTTTGTTTGCTGCCTTTGTTTTGAGACAGGGTACAGGGATTAAAGGCATGTGCCACCATACCTATCTTGCTCAGGGTTTCATACCAACTCAAGGATCCCATTAAAACTACCACCATTCTATCCAACAAGAAGTGCATCCGATGACCCAAAAACTCCCAGAAGCTGCACTCTACAAGGTTTCATCTTTTATAGACTCAGTACTTTCTAGGAGGAAAGTATCAAACTGTACCCCAACTATAGCACAATTAATTGGCTCTCCTGTTCCGTCTACTCTTCTCAGTGTTCACCACACACTCTTCTCCCTAGTCATTGACTGCACTATGGCTGAACTTTGATGCTATTCAAGGCATCCTTGATCTCATCTGCTTATTCCACACATTTATTCCCACATCCTTATTCAAATAAGGGCGTATACAGTATTGAAATCCCAAATCCATTATATCCTGTGCATTTACTAACACTTCATTTCTACTTTAAGACTTTATTCCACAAACTTCCTTCTTTACCATCTGTTGAATCTCAGACAAATTCAACAGTCTTACTCTGTTGGTCAAAGTAGGAATGAAATTGGCATTTTAGATTCCTGCCCTCTTTCCATCCTCCCCTTAAAACTGTACTGATTCTTATACAAAATATAAAATTATGTGCATGATTTTTTGTTTATTTCTTGAATTTTTATTCTCTCTTTCACTTTTACCACAGCTGCTCCAATTTTGGAATCTTTCTTCCACAGATTAAAATTGTAGCCTCCTGATTGGTTATTGCTTCTCATTGGTCTTTATGTATAGTGTCAGCCTGTGCACAATCATTTTCAGCTTTGTCCACAGCACAACTGAAGAACTTTTAGAGACACACACACACACACACACACACACACACACACACTCATTCACTCACATATTCACAACCACATGTATACCACACAGCTACCTGGATGCCAACACGAAGACCTCTCTTTGGTCTTCCCATTGTGTCCTAAACATACTTCTCCATTTCAGTGAGTATTCTGTGTCATACTTTGGGTTTACTTGTTTTCTCTGTAACACTGAACATTGTGCAAATAAAATCTTCTTTATCTATTGTTGGGGTAATCTTTTTGTACATTGTGTGAATTTGTGGCTCTGTACTTACTCACCTGCTTAAGGCATTCTTTGATTGGCTTTAACAAAGAGCTGACAGCCTATATCTAGGCAGGAAAGGGAAAGTAGGACTTCTGGGGAGAGATAGAAACAGTGGTGAAGAATTGAGAGGCAAAAGGTTTACCAGTCATACATGGAGGAAATCGGACATACAGGGACTGAGTGAGTGGCAGAATGTGGATTAGAATAAGTGGATTAGTTCAGTTATAGGAGCTAGTTGGGAAATAGCCTAAGCTAAGGCCTAAGGTTTTATAAAGTCACTGTGTCATTATTCAGGAGCTGGCATGTCAGAGACAGTCCAGAGATCTCTATCCCTAATACCTAATTTAATGTCTGATATAAAAGAGCTACCTAATAAATTCACTGAATAAAATCATGAATGAATGGTAAATTCTCACCTTTTCACAATAAAATACCCTTCTTTCTCCAGGGTGCACTTTCCAAAGCTACAGGGGTTGCCTGACACTAGAGGTAGTACCAAACTTTACATACACACTATTTTCCTCATAAAACACATAGATTATAATGTTAATTTTACAAATTAGGCTTGGTAAGAGATTAACAACAACAGTATTAGGAAACAGAACAGACAAAATACACCACTAAGGAAGTCTTAGAAATATCCCTCTCTTACTCCTTCTTGGCCTCACCCTTCCTCTCCTTTTTCCTTTCCCTGCCTCACTCTTTCTAGAAGAGTTGCCCGAACACAGCACTTTGATACCACACAGGTAGTCTGGGAAGGAAGAGGACTGTATGTGACTCACAGGCAGGTAGCAATTACAGGGTATCGTGCTGGATGCTTGGGTGATTTCCATCATGCCATGAGGAAGCAGGGCAGCGCAGTGATTCAGCCTGCTACTCCGAAGGCACACAATTTAAAATGTCTGGATCGTTTATTTCTAGAGCTTTCCATTTAATATTTAAGGATTGTGTTTAAGGACAGATAAATGAACATGCCTAGCAAAACTGTGGGTGGTGGGGAAGCCACTGTGCATAATATAAATTCTGATCAATATTTTTAATTTTTGTGAGAACCCTCTATTTTCACAGGGAAGGGAAGGGGAAGATTTCTTGGAAGCACGACGTCATTTTTCCTAGTCCCACCCGCTAGGAAGCAGTAGATGGGGTTCCCAGCAAATACTTAGTGGAAACTGAAAGCTGCATTCTTCTGCTCTTGATTAGTAAGGATGTCTGCACTCAGGTTCACCAGCTGGCCTTTGAGCTCTGCATGCATCCTGTCATCTTCTTGGAGATTCCAGACATGTAACTTCCCTGTTGTGATTAGTCACATTCAGACAATTGGTTCTTATTTGGTAGAGAAAATGTTCTGTCTGTGCCCTGCTCTGCTCTGCTCTGCTCTTGAGGCCAGTAGTGGAGAGAGGCAAGTAGAGACTCTGTCTTGCCTTTGTAGAACAATCAGCCCTGACAGACATTCGGGGGGGGGGGGGGGGGGAGGAGTGGCTGACAGCTCTAAGGATAAGCTAACTCCATTCAACCCAGTTCATGTCCAAAGTTCCCATTTGTTGTACTGTTGGGAGTTGCCAAACTTCAGTGTGCTTCTCTCAGATGACTCAAGAGTCATCAGTAATGAGCCGTGAAGCTGGGTTTTGGTATTTCTTCAGAACTAAGATTCCTTACAGATACCATCTCAGCACTTCCTCAAACACACCTACACTGTGGAAGAAGGACTGTAACTGTTCTTACATGTAGGAACTTGAGTCAACCTCACTGCCTCCAGCAGGACCACACCTAATCTGTACTAGCAAAAGAATCCATTTGGGTTTAACTGTGGGGTCCTCAACATCTTTTGTCCTCCCTGGAGAAGAGCACGTCTGTTACCATTTAATTTGTTATTAATAACACTCTTAGCTCATTATAATAATTTAGGAGCCCAAATTCTCTTCTGTGTATGTGTGTGTTAGTGTATGTGAGAAGATAATTAAAGTTCATATGAGCATTTAAACCTATCTCTGTGTGTGTAAGTGTAACTAAGTTGAAGTTCCTTGGATTCTTTAACTTCTTTTTTTTTTTCCTTCTGACTTCATCCAGAGAGCCCTGAGTGTCCATCCTCTCTCACTTCTCCAGCTCCTAGAACTACCTGTCATCATCTTCAATGACACTTCTCTTTGGCTAGAAATGAATTAGGCTGTGTTTGAAGGCTCCATGGATTAAATGTTTCTCCTTCAACCTTAGGCACTGCTGCAACAAAAGCCATTCTGACTACACACAATTCACTGCCTCTTACATGGCATCTGCTCACACTCACACTCTCCTGCCCAACGGCTCTGGGGCAGCATTACTCTCTCCCCTGTAGTTAGGGTTCTTCATTCACCATTTGAAACTATATACTTTACCCAAAATCTCACAAAGCATTAATGCTTTAACAAAAGTCAGATGTGAGATGGAAGATCAGAGAGCTCTTGCACTCTTGTTCTGAACATCTGTTATCAAAGAAAGGAGAAATTTTTTATAAGGCTTTTTGCCTCTCCTTTTATTATATTATCCCACATAGTAGAAATACCAGCCTATTAACAGAAACCTACCCTTCTCCAACCTTCAACTTGAGTTCACAAAGTCCTTTAAGCTCCTTATACAACTTTATTGCTTGGGTCCACTTTTCCCACCTCCATCATCCAAAGTACCATCGCAAACATAGTTCAACCTAATTTTGTCTCACCCACTTCTGACTTAAACAAGGGATTGGAATTATGGATTCTGATCAGCAGTGCACTTCAATGATGAAATCTGGTCTTGGTGAAAATAAAAAGGCTTACTCATCCTCATACCTTATTATTTGGTTTAAATGTGAAAACTAGCTTTTATATGGCAGTTTGTTTCCTATGAGAAAAGTTCTCCAGGCGGGGACGTAGCTCAGCAGTCAGGAGTGTACACTGTTCTCACAGTGGGTCAGAGTTCAGTTCCCAACACTCACACAAGGGAGCTCACAACTGCTTCCAGATCCAAGGGCTTTTTCTGAACCCCGTGTGCAACTGTATTCACATGCACAGACCCACAGAGATACACATTCATACACAGAACTAAAAACACAAATTAAGCTTTTAAAAAGAAGAGATAAAACTATCCAAGAAGCAAGGAAACACCACAGAACGCCACACAGTGTGAAGGAAAGGTTTGGGTGGCATTGGCAGTCACAGACTAAAGTTGACCTGGCATTTGTACTTCCCAATTTATGATTCTCCACACACATGCAAGTTTCAACCAGGCTAAACACTATTTTCTTCTCAAAGTACCTTCAAATTCTCCCCCCCTTCTCTCTCTCTCTCTCTCTCTCTCTCTCTCTCTCTCTCTCTCTCTCTCTCTGTGTGTGTATGCACGTGTGTGTGTAACATGAGACATAATACATACTTTCTGAATATCATATATCTATAGGTACTAACATGAACAGAACAAAGATAAGTTGCTCTGTTGTTCCACAATCCAGTTGTGATGATTAATATTGACTCTCAATTTGACAGGACCTGGAATTACCGAAGACTCTAGCCTCTGGGTGTGTCTCTGAGGGTTTAGGTTAGTAGAGGTGAGGTGACATGCATTAAATATAGGAAGAAAAGAGCTTATTTGGTTTACCATTCCAGGTCATAGTCCTTCATAGACAGTCATTTGGGCAAGAATGCAAGGCAGGAACTTGGAGGCAAGAACTAAAGAAGAGCCCAGAAAAATGCTTACAGGCTTGCTCCTCACGGTTTGCTAGCCTGACTGTTTATACAACCAGAACCACCTACTCAGTGGTGGCAATTCCCACAGTAGATTAGGCACTCCAACATGAATTCGTAACCAAGAAAATGCTTCACAGACTTGCCTACAGTCTGGTCTGATGGAGGCATCATCTTCATTGAGGTTCTTCTCTCTTCTTGTATTAGGGTGACAAAAACCAAAGCAACAACAACAAAACTAAGCAGTACATAGCATTGTCTTCATACTGCTCAGTATCCACTCTAAGAAGAAGAATATTAATATGCACTGGAAGGTATAAATATGTACTGAACATGTTCTGTATTTAAGAGGCTGTTATTATAACTTAAGCAAAATTTAAAGAAATATAGTTTGGAAGAGTAGATAAGGTTCTGAGTTCAATTGTTTTGTTGTTGTTCTTATTGTTGTTGTTTATGTTTTTGTCTGTTCTTTTCTATTTCAAGTTGTTTTTTAACTTGATCAAATGTTTTTTATTGGATATTTTATTTACTTACATTTCAAATGTTATCCCCTTTCCAAGTTTCAAACCCCCTGTCCCATCCCCCTTCTCCCTGCTCTTGCCTCCCTGCCCTGGCATTCCCCTACATTGGGGCATCAAGCCTTCACAGGACCAAGGGTCTCTCTTCCCATTGATGCCAGACAAGGCCATCCTCTGCTACATATGCGGCTGGAACCATTGGTCCTTTCCTCCATGTGTACTCTTTGGTTGGTGGTTTAGTGCGTGGGAGATCTCGGGGTCTGGTTGGTTGATATTGTTGTTCTTCCTATTCATTGCAAATCCCTTCGGCTCCTTCAGTCCTTTCTCTAACTCCTCCACTGGGGACCCATGCTCAGTCCAAACAAGTTTTCAAATAGTTGTCTTTAAAATACACAAACCCTTCCAAGGCCATTGAGAATTCATATACATGCGACAATGCCTAAGTTAGAGCTAGGGCTTTAAATCATTTAGATATTCTATCTCTAACCACGTTTTGAAGTCTTCCTGCCTGAAAGGATAATTAGTTCCTTTTTAAATACTCAAAGAACTTATTCTATAACCTTTCAAAAGCCAAAACTCTGATTTCTTTCCTTTTTTTTTTTTTTTTGATTTCTTATCAGTTAAGAAACAAACAAGGATCTCTTGTTTCTAAAAATCAAACAAACAGAAGCCAAAAACAACAACAAAAGAACAATAAAAACAAACAAACCAAAAGAAGGAAGGAGAGTGTGCCAGGCTTTGCCAGCTGACACTCACCTGAAATTCACCTTCTGTCTTCATCAGAGCATTCATCCCACCAAACATAGTGATCTAAATGCAATCACCTTGAATTTGGGAGTGTGTGTGAGTGTGTGTGTGTGAATGTGTGTGTGTGAATGTGTGTGTGTGTGAGTGTGTGTGTGCAGGTGTGTCCTTAGGCAAGTGTGTGCAGGTGTATTTGTGCAGGTTTGTGCACAAGCCTGTGGAAGTCACAAGACAACCTTGAGTGTGGCTCTTCCAGCACCATTAACTTTATATTTATTTGTTTGTTATTTCTGTTGAGATGGTGTCTTTCAATGGTCTGGAACTAGCTACTCTGGCTTCTAGTGACCTCCAGGAAGCTGCTTGTTTCTGCCTCCCTGGTGTTGGGCGTTGTGATTACAGGTGTGTGCTTCCAGGCCTGGCTTTTTCTACCAGAGGTTCTTTGGATTGAGTTCAGGTGCTCATAGCTGCATAAGTACTTTTCCCACTGAGTTATCTTCCTGACTCCCAGTCAGGTTTGTCTTAATGAGCACTCTCATGACTGCGTACAACTGCCCTGCTTAAAAAAACTTCTGCGACTCCTTCTCCTAAGCTCCCTAAGAGCAAGAACACGTGAGCCAAGGCGTGTATTTAAACAACCACTTAACTAAATGTAAGCAAAATTTAACTAGGACAAACTTATTTGCAAATAAAGAAATGGAACTTCATTGATAATTTTGCTTTTGAATAAATAATTTATAAAGAACTATATTAATACAATATATATTTATGTGAACATGTGCATAATTAACTTACAAAATAATACTCTCAAGATAGTCTGTTAATTATATATAAAAGCATTTGTGTTTGTAAAACAATGTATTGCTATATGCATACATTATTTTGTAAACAAATTTGATTAAGCATGGTATATTTATGTATATATACTGTACCACAAGTGGTGGTTTATAATAGTATCATTTTTTTCTCATTAATCTAACATGTATTCTCTTCCTAATGTTAAGATTTTAAAAGAAACTCAAAATTAAGTAGTTCAGGATAACAGAAGTCAAAGTTTATAGTTTTCTTATTTAGAGTAATAAATTGGAAGCTACTTCAAAGAGAATGAATATGTCATGTAGATGTGAGGGGCAGGAAAATAGAAAGAAAGTTTAGAAGTTTTATAGAAAGATGAGATTGATGGTAGGGGCATCACATAAAGACTCACTGGGCGTCTTGTAACATGGCCGCAGAGGGAAATGAAGAAAACTTAAACAACGGGAAGGAAGAAAGCTCAGAAGATCAGATGCAAACAGAGCATAAAAGACAGGGAAGTGTGGGGGGCACTCTGCTTGTAGCCCTGAATAAGGGAAGGTCCCATTAACACAGGAAAGCTGTGATCAAATATCAGTTTAGGGGGAGGGACACAGGAAGAAACAGTTCTAGAGCTCAGGCTGCCACATCTATATGAAGTAGGTGCCATTATCACTGCAACTTTACAGAATTTAGGAATTTAGGTAGAAGTCTTTGAGTCATTTGGTCAATGACACGCAGATGATGTTAGCATATGAACATGGGAAGCTTTTGTTTTGTTTTGGTTTGTTTTGGTTTGTTTTGGTTTGTTTTGGTTTGTTTTGTTTTGTTTTGGTTTGGTTTGGTTTGGTTGGATTGACAACCTATGTGGAAGCCAGTCCTTGGAAAAAATTGCTTCTTCATTTTTCAGCATGCACTGACCACCTGTAGGACATCATGAGGGTTGGGCCACAAGGAATTCGCCCTGTTAAGTGTTGGCATGCCAATTGGCATAGTTGTTATGTTGGTCTTGCTCAGGCGACCATATTGTTGAAAGTTCATAGGCCCATCATTCCCATCATTTAATTTTGAGACTCTCAAAATATGTCCTTCCTTACATGATTTTTCCTGAGACTGAGGTGTAGGGATTGTGTTGTACATGTAACAACTGAGACTGGACTTCACAGTCACTTACTCTCTGCACTTAGTCTCTTGACTAGTGATAGATCTCCATAATAGTCTACGTCTGCTGTAAAAAAGCTTCCTTGATAAGGGGTGAAGGCTTCACTTAGATGTAGGGATAAATATTGAGAGTATAGTTAGGAAAGTATTATTGGCTTAGGAATATTTCAGCATTAGTTTCATCTAGGTTTATGACCTCCCCAGCCATAGATTATTGGCTAGGTTTATAGCATCAGGATTGAATTCTCTCCTATTCAGCTGGCCAAAAGCAATTTACAGATTAAATCCAATCCCAATTAAAAAGACCCATGAGGTTACTCATATAAATAGAAAAAAAATCCTTAAATTCATGTGAAACTACAAAATACCCCAGAGAGTCAAAGCAATTCTGACAAAAACAAACAAATAAACAACAACAAAAGAACCCTATGCTCTAGTAAAAGTGTTAGAGGGATTATCAGTCCAGACTTCAATGTATATTACAGTTATCATAGTGACAATAGTGTGGCGCTGGCACAATGTCAGACACATAGATCAATGGTTGATCAAAGTAGAATACCCAAATATTGGTAAATGTAAGTACAGCCAAATGTAAGTACATGGCAGAATAGCACGACAGAGAAAAGATATTTCCAACAAATGATGCTGAGAAAATGGGATGTCCACATGTACAAGAATGAAATTTGACCTACATTTATCATTCTGCACAAATACAACTGTAAATGGTTAAAGACCTCAATGTAAAACCAAAAATGCTGAAATGGAAAGAAGAATTCATAGGAGTACCTGCTGAATAGGGTTGCATTGCTCTGAAATTAAGGCCAAAATTTAACAAGTGAGAGAAACCCCACAAAACAAAAACGCTTCCGCATGGCAAATAATCAATAAAGTGAAGAAGATGCCTATACAGAGTGGGAGAGATTCTTTGCCAACTATACATCTGTTAAAGGACTAATATCTAGAATATATAAAGAACCCCAAAACCAAGAGTCAAGAGAGCAAATGATCCAATTAAAATGGGTTATGGATTTGAACAGAAAGTTTGCAAAAGAAATAATAAAAAATGGCCAAAAAAAA
>CM052703.1:43617589-43656880 GCA_028551405.1 Uromys caudimaculatus
TTTTTTTTGGCCATTTTTTATTATTTCTTTTGCAAACTTTCTGTTCAAATCCATAACCCATTTTAATTGGATCATTTGCTCTCTTGACTCTTGGTTTTGGGGTTCTTTATATATTCTAGATATTAGTCCTTTAACAGATGTATAGTTGGCAAAGAATCTCTCCCACTCTGTATAGGCGTCTTCTTCACTTTATTGATTATTTGCCATGCGGAAGCGTTTTTGTTTTGTGGGGTTTCTCTCACTTGTTAAATTTTGGCCTTAATTTCAGAGCAATGCAACCCTATTCAGCAGGTACTCCTATGAATTCTTCTTTCCATTTCAGCATTTTTGGTTTTACATTGAGGTCTTTAACCATTTACAGTTGTATTTGTGCAGAATGATAAATGTAGGTCAAATTTCATTCTTGTACATGTGGACATCCCATTTTCTCAGCATCATTTGTTGGAAATATCTTTTCTCTGTCGTGCTATTCTGCCATGTACTTACATTTGGCTGTACTTACATTTACCAATATTTGGGTATTCTACTTTGATCAACCATTGATCTATGTGTCTGACATTGTGCCAGCGCCACACTATTGTCACTATGATAACTGTAATATACATTGAAGTCTGGACTGATAATCCCTCTAACACTTTTACTAGAGCATAGGGTTCTTTTGTTGTTGTTTGTTTGTTTGTTTTTGTCAGAATTGCTTTGACTCTCTGGGGTATTTTGTAGTTTCACATGAATTTAAGGATTTTTTTTCTATTTATATGAGTAACCTCATGGGTCTTTTTAATTGGGATTGGATTTAATCTGTAAATTGCTTTTGGCCAGCTGAATAGGAGAGAATTCAATCCTGATGCTATAAACCTAGCCAATAATCTATGGCTGGGGAGGTCATAAACCTAGATGAAACTAATGCTGAAATATTCCTAAGCCAATAATACTTTCCTAACTATACTCTCAATATTTATCCCTACATCTAAGTGAAGCCTTCACCCCTTATCAAGGAAGCTTTTTTACAGCAGACGTAGACTATTATGGAGATCTATCACTAGTCAAGAGACTAAGTGCAGAGAGTAAGTGACTGTGAAGTCCAGTCTCAGTTGTTACATGTACAACACAATCCCTACACCTCAGTCTCAGGAAAAATCATGTAAGGAAGGACATATTTTGAGAGTCTCAAAATTAAATGATGGGAATGATGGGCCTATGAACTTTCAACAATATGGTCGCCTGAGCAAGACCAACATAACAACTATGCCAATTGGCATGCCAACACTTAACAGGGCGAATTCCTTGTGGCCCAACCCTCATGATGTCCTACAGGTGGTCAGTGCATGCTGAAAAATGAAGAAGCAATTTTTTCCAAGGACTGGCTTCCACATAGGTTGTCAATCCCAAAGAGTCAGCCCTGAACACATATGAGCAAAGCTAATGAACTCAGTAGGTGTGTGTGTGTGTGTGTATATATATATATATATATATATATATATATATATATGATCATAGATATACTTTTATATTCACTTATTATATATATAATCACAAATATACTTTTATATTCATATATATAAACATATATATGTAACAATAATAATTAAAGAGATCAAGAATTGGGAAAGGAAACAAAGGAGGCATTGAAGGGAGAAAAGGGGCAGAGAGGATGTAGATGCAGTGATTATGCAATAAGTTTTCAAAAATAAAATTAGTAAATAAAAAAGTGTAAAAAACAAAATTGGTATCAGCTATTTTCATAGAGGGTAACATTAAGTATAATGCTGTGACTTTGAGAAAAAGTCAGAAGAGAACTGATGTGTGTGGTTCAAAACTCAGCCTCCACATTCCAAAATGTATAATGTTCAGAGTTTCATTACCTTATGCTGTTTCGGGGATCTGAGCCAGGGCTTCACACAAACTAGGCAAACTTCTACATGGGACTGCATGGCCAACCCATATAGATAGAAGTAAGAACTATGTCATCAGATTGTTCTAGGATTTTCTGGTCTTTAAAGCTTCCGTTGAAAAATCAACTATTACTCTAACTGGCTGCCTTCATATGTAATGTGAGCCTTTTCTCTTGCTGTCTTCAGTTTCCTTTCATTGTCCTGTAGGTTTGTTTTAACTGTAATAAAGTGTGGGAGAGTTTCTTTTTTGGTCCTTTTGGTTTGGTGTTCTGCATGCTTCTTGAGCCTGGATGGGCTTTTGATTCCCTAGATTTGGGGAGTTTTATGATTTTATTGAAAGAAGGCCTTTGACCTGAAATTCTCCTCATTTTTTCTATGCCCATATTTTACAGATTAGGCCTTCTCATGCTGCCCCGGAGTTTCTTCATATACCCTTCTTGAGGGCTTTTAAAATTTATCATTTTCTTGATTGAATGATTCAATTCCTCTACCTTGTCTTAAAGCCCCAGTTTTTATTAAATTTACTGACTATTTCATTTCTAGATTCATTTCAGTTTGGTTTTCTTCAGTCATTCTACCTCCTTATCAAATTCAATTTTCATAGCATGAATTGCCCTCACTGTTTCACTAGTTCTTTGTCTTGCACTTCAATCAGGGGTTTATTCCCATTTTCTTTCAGTTTACTCAGTTGTCTATCCATGTCCTCTTTTAACTTCTTGAACTCTTTGAATATGTTTATGATTGTTCTTTAGAATGGCTAATGCCCCTCCCAGAAGCCATAGACTCCCAGGTTAAAAGCTCAGTGCCAAGTGTGGGGTAGATCCCCTTTGAGTTGTCATTTGGGAGACTGCAGACACTATACCCATACAATATAGACTGTTGCCATCATTCTTGGTTGACCACCAGAACTTAAGGATAAGACTTTACTGCTGAAGACAGAATTTGGTAAAATCAAGCTGCTACTAACCAGCATCCTTCTTGCTGGCTTACTTATACAGTGCTATAAGGTACTATGTAGGCTGCCTTGCCCTGGTGGTGCAAATGCCCTCAATTGTCTTATTCTGTTCAATTGTCTGAACTACAACCCTCTGAACTATCTGTCTGACCTGATAAAATGCACCCATGGGTGCAATAGTGGCATGAATGAAATGGAGGTAACAACATCTTTCTAACTAGATTTAAGATCTGCTTCACAGAGCAAGGATTAAATATAAATGGGCTGAGTTAGATTGCTGCTTTGATTTAAATGGTTGTTCTCCTCAAAACTCATGTTGAAATTTTATCACGAGTCTAACTGTTCTGGAATAGGGCTTTTAAGACGTGACTAGGCAGTTAGTGCTCCAGCCTAGGGGATCAATGCTGTTTGTTAAGGGTAAACTCTACCTCCTTTAAATGCTAGTTTAGTTGGGAGTTCCTTGCCTAATGCTAGAGCCTAAATCTTTAGAACCCAACATTCAATACTATAAGAGAATGAATAGACTTTACTGTAAAATTGTAAGGTTTATCTCAAATATTTTATACAACAGTACAAACTGATAGCAACGGCTGCTGTACAGTTTTAGGAGATTTTGCAAACTTAAGTGAGAGAAGTTTGAAATGAAATTGAAATGACTCTTTAATCAGCCCATACCTTGATCGTATCATGCTAAATGACTATGAGGGAACAAAGGAGCACAGCCTCTTCAATCACAGAACTGTCTGTCTAGGTAGTGTAAGAAGAAAGCATGCATGTTACAGTGAGTAAAAAGTAGAAACTTGCTTGAAATTAATGTGTTCCTTGTGACACTTACACGTTGAGTACTATAAAAGACAGAAAATTGTGAATTTTCAGGCCTATATGAATCTCGTGGTGAGGTAGGACTTGAATTACCTCAATTGCTAGGACTTATCTTGTAAGATGAAAATAAGACGGAAGGCATGGGAGGGGGGCTCCATACAGATTACATTTGATTGGCATTTATTACTATGTTAGCCTAGCTCTGCGGTGAACTTACCAGTGGAAATTACCTTTTATTCCAGAATTAAGATAACTTAAGAGAGCTGAAGACAGAAGTGGGGTGTTTGAGTTGAGCTGGACATGAGAGGATCACTACATAGATATAAGACTTTTGGTGTTAAGAAAGGATCCAGCAAGCCTTTAGCTTGTAAAGCTGCTTTTCCCATATGAAAGAGACATAGAATGAACATGTTCCTATTGCTGAGTCAAGTCTAGCAGCTCAGATTACAAGTGCCTAAATTCCAGCAGTAGGTGGAGGTGAGTAAAAGGAAATCAAGCAGAAATTCTTCCTGGTTTTGTTTAGAGATAAATAAATCAATGTGTTTCTTCCTTTGTTTCTTTTGTTCATATTCACTGAGGGACTTTGGAAAACAAAATTCTATATTAACACTTGAAAAAATAAGCAGTTGTAGAATATGAAAAGTAAAATGACTATTTTCCAATTTGCTAGAGAAAAATTATTCCCAGAGATGCAAATTATAAAACATTATGTGTGCAATGTAACATGTCGGTTGACAAAGTAAATAATGTTACAAAAATCTCTATGTACGAAAAATGATTGAGAAATCAAGAAGCATGCTAATAGAGGTATAGCTAATTGTTTAATTGAAAACTAATTATTAAAAATAAGGTTAGGTCCTTATGAACAATGATGCTTAGATTGGGTTAAATATCTAAATGCACACCAACCACAAGAGTTATACATTTAAAAAAGTAAGTAATCCAGGTTTTAGGAGTATTAGGGAAATATCTAGTCAAATGCAAAGGACAGGGAATGGGAGAGAAAGGTGTGCATGCAAAGCCAACGGAGCTCTGAATAGGCAGAGAGATATTATGTGCCAAAAAGTAACAGAAACAAACCAACTGTCATGGAAACATATATTTGGATGTATTTTAAGGTTGACAGTTCCTGAAACATTACTATTTGTCTAATTAGCTCTACAATCATTATCAATATTATCATATCATTCCTATTAACTTATTTTGAAATAAAAATATCAGGTTATAAAGAATTACATTCAACACATTGGAGAGTCTGGCTGATTTATTCAATGAACAACTTTTCTTTCTGCTTGTGCGTGCATAACTGAATATTTCCTAGCTTGCCTTGCACATGAATGAGCCCATGTGAACTGAGCTGCAGTTGAAAAAAATAATGGAAGTAATGGAAGCCACCTCTGAGTCCACCTCTTAATCCCTCCACATACTGGCCCCCCACATGCGCACGCGCGCGCGCACACACGCACACATTTCCTGTTCCGTAGGAACACAGAAACTCTCACGGGTAAAGCAGCCTGGTTTCTCATGTCCTCATCATGAATGGCGTTATAGACATTATAAAGCAATACCCACATTTCTTTTTTTTCTCCATTAATTAATTTATTTAGTCATTTTACATCATGATTGCTATCCTTCCTCTTGTTCCCCCATTACAGAGTCCCTCCCCACTTCTCCTCTGAAATGGTGGGAGTACCCCCGAGTATTCCCCCACCCTGGTCTCTGCAGGAGTCAGCGCATCCTCTCCCACTAAGGCCAGGCAAGGCAGTCCACAGACAGGGAACAGTTTTAGGGACAGTCCCTGCTTCAGTTGCTGGGGGACCCACATAGACACTGAACTGCATATCTGCTACATATGTGCTGGGGTCCTCAGTCTAGCCCATGTATGCTCTTTGATTGGTGGCTCAGACTCTGACCTCTCAAGGGTCCAGGTTAGTTGAGTCTGTTGGTCTTCCTGTGGAGTCCCTATCCCCTTCAAGGCCTTCAATCCTTCCCCCAACTCTTCTGTAAGAATTTCTCCATAAGAGTCCCCGAGCTCCATCCAATGTTTGCTGTGAGTCTCTGTTTCTGTCGGCAGCTGGGTGAAGCCTTTCAGAGGACAGTTATGCTAGGCTCCTGTTTGGCTAT
This sequence comes from Uromys caudimaculatus, assembly GCA_028551405.1. Taxonomy (NCBI): domain Eukaryota; kingdom Metazoa; phylum Chordata; class Mammalia; order Rodentia; family Muridae; genus Uromys; species Uromys caudimaculatus. The sequence continues at coordinate 43,623,383 of CM052703.1, forward strand.
TCCGGGTGGGAGCAGTCCTTCCGCAATGGGCAGAGCCGTGAGCTGAGGAGTAGGGTGACAAGCCGAGACAACAGGTAGAAGTATGGACCGGAAGGAAGCACACTCACATTTCTATAGTGTTTAACACACTACGTTTTTGGAGCCTGGACTTTATAGCAACTTACTTGACCTTAACTAATACAATGGTGTGTGTGTGTGTGTGTGTGTGTGTGTGTGTGTGTGTGTGTGTGTGTGTGTGTGTATGACAGAGGAAGGACAATGACAAAGAGACAGGCAGAGAATACTATTATGTGGTAGTCTGTTTCTGCACATATCATACTTTATCACAATTATTTGCTTCTCTGACCAGAAAGATATATTGTTAAGTAGATACAAATGCAAATTAATTGTGTTTATTTTGGGGTACCGAAGATGATGTGTGCTTTCCCTTTTGTTCTTATTTTTCAGATTTTGTGGAAAGAACTTATATTTCATTTTAAATAAAAATATTGTCTTATCCAATCATGAGTCATTGAAAAAGACAAATCTCTTAAATATTATTAAGTACAGAGAAAGGCTTGTAGGTCATTGTGGACTGAAGAGTGTTAAGGGCTTGAAGAGCTCACTAAGTGCAGTGGGGTCTCATCATTCTGTTCTCTGTTGATCAAACCCCGAATATGAATCATTTGCCCAGGCCAGGCCAGACACAGAAAGCATCCTTCACTCTCAAACAAAGGTGGTTGGACAAATGCATCGTTATTGGCTATGATGAGTGGCTTGGGGCTGCAGCTTAGAGCAGGCTACTGATGGCCCACACATGAGAACAGTCAACTCTATTTTAATAATCTCTTATAAGAGGAAATCATGGCCTTGGTTTTGGAGAATGAATTACTATGTTGGAAAAAAAAAAAGCATCATGCAAACAGCTTGGGAGCAGCTAAATCACAGCTCCATGAAGAAAGGTCCTGGGTACCATGAGGCAGGGTGTGGAATCAGACAGAAAGGTTTTAATTAGTAACCTGGTGTGGTGACAGAAGCCTGTCAGAGTAAGGGAATATTGGGGAAAGGAGAGTGGAGGCTGGGCTGGCACAGAGGCTCAGAGTTAGCCCCATCTCATGGGGAGCAGGACAAGTATACAAGAGGGATCATCTATCTGGGCATCTCTGAGGCAGCCAGGCAGCAGGGCCATTGATGTTCTGTCACAAACCCTGCATCTTCAGTGACTATGAATTCAGTAAGCACAGCACATATGCCTGGCATTTATTCTGTTCTCTATTTCCACTTGGATAGGAGACACCTACCTACTTAGAAAATCTTCCCACAAAAGGACAATCAGGGAAGGTTTGAAGCTGATTTTAGCTTCTTGCTCATATAATGTGCTAGACACCTTTTTGCAAAAAAGGGGGGGGGGGAGAGAGAGAGAGAGAGAGAGAATAAAAAAGAAAAGAAAAGGGGCACATTGGTCACTAAACACTGGCTCAAACAAGCTAATTACGTCAGCACTATCATCCAGCATCATTACCAGTTTGTTCCTTTACACAGTGATGACTTACCCAGCTCACTTCTCTCCCACAAATTCCTTTCTTTCTGCACAGCCCTCTTCAATCTCATATATTCAAATTGGAATAGAAGTAAATGTAAAGTGAGCAAGAAAGAGAAAGGTGCGTTTTATCATCACAGTTTGGTCACTATTGTCTGAAACCACATGTCTTCATTTCATTGTATATTATTCAATCAAATATGCGGAAAGCAAGGCTAACATTCATCAGGCTATATTAAGAAATTACCATCAATTTTATGACTCATAACACATAACAAAAGAAAAATTTTTTCATCATCTTTCTGGTAGCCAGAGTCCAAAAGGAAGTTGCTGTCAGAGCCACAGTCTTTCTGCAGGTTCAAGCAAAGGACCCTTCCCCTGCAGGTCCCCTGCGGGTCTCCTAGCTTCTAGGGACAGCTGCTAATGTTTGATGTCCTTTGGCTTGTGTCTGCATCACATCATGATTTGTCTCGGTCTTTATGTCATTTTCTCCTTTGAGCTTTTCTTATGGGGCACTTCTTGGTGCTTTCAAGGACCACTCAGAGAGACCAGGGTGATTTCATCTTAAGATGCTTAGCTGCAAGCAAAGGGACATGAACAGATTCTAAGAATATGATGTAGACATAGCCTGTGGGGGAGCTGCTACAAGTTAGCTAAACTGATTAGACTACTATCGCTCTCTGAGGACAGGGCTCTATGTTTATTCAACAACCAGAACCTGGATGATAAAACAAAGGAGGCAACAGAACCAGAGCTGGAGCTGGATTTGGGATCCCACACTAACACAGACTAGATTCACTGAACCAGAGCATCTAGATAGATGGCCCCAACCGTGGCCTTTCTGAGAATTTATAACGAATTCATTTCTTTTTCCTCAGAAAACTACTCTCCACATTTGAGCAGGCAAGTTCACAGAAAGCAAGGAAATACCTCCTACAACTTTTCCATTAATAATAATGCTTCAGAGAAAAAGCATCATTTCACTTTATTCTTTGCTCAGATTTTTTAAAAGACATATAATGAGATAACCCAGGATCTAGCCAGCTGTTCTGAGGGTTCCAAATCTTAAAGGAAACCTCTTGAACATCTGAACCAGCAGAAAGGCTGGCTAAACGCAAAGGGCCCTCTTCCACTACAGTGTGTGCGCACGTGTGTGTTCGTGTGTACGCATGGGCTCTCGCACATCGCTCCCTTCCTCTCTCTCTGAGTTAATGACACTTCTGGTTGATTTATTGATTGCCTGTAACACCACTGGCTTTTCCTGAGGCACTTGTGATCTTCCCAGTCGTAGGTGCCACCCCCAGTGGCAAGCTGCTCCCAAACTGGGATGTTTTGATTGCTGTTTGGCTTCCCCAACTTGACTGGTCAAGGCTGAACCTTCTCAGCTTCCTTCGAATCCGTTCCTTAAGCCTGCTCCCTCCGAAGCATCTGTAAACAGTTGAAGGTCATGATTGTTCACTCTGCAAGATCGATATGCCATTAAATTGTGACAAAAAGGACTGCCAGACCATTAAGGCATCCCTCATACCCTCAGTAATCCTGATAAAGTGATGAGCTGTTTTAACCTCTCTGGCTCCCGTCGCCAACTACTAGAAGCCGCCTCGCTGCTGAGATAACCCTTTCTGCAAAGTCAGGACGCCCCGCAAATGACTGCTGCTGCTTTCCAGCTGCTTCTGCTGGGCATTTCTTCATGCTATTGTGTAGTTACTTTTCAGTTTAATCTCCCCCCCCCCTTTTTTTTCCGTTTTCTTTTTGTCCACATACTCTAAAGCCTAGTGTTGTCGTCAAAATTATTTAGATTTAAAATTATTTTGCTTCAAGACGAGTGGGTTTCTTCAAAGCCTCATCATGTAGATAAATTTCCTAATGGTAGAGAGATAAAAAATAAAATACCCGTAGGAACTTGGAAGGACACAGATCTTATTTATCTTAAACACATTTTGCTGAATTCGACTAATCTTAAACATGTGCTGTGTTCAAAATAATGAATGACTGTTTTGTTCCCCTAATGTTAAAAAGAAATGAAACTGGGATTCTGGTTAGGAAACAATTGTCTTGCTGTATATTTCCAGGCTGACTTTGAACTGGGGATCTTCCTGCTTCAGCCTCTTTAATGCTGGAATTGCAGATGAGTACCATCATGCCCAGCCAAGGAAGAGGCTGAAATAAATGGGGAAAAGGCAAATTTTGTGAGATAAAAATAGAATCACTCGAGCTGAGCATTCTGAAAACCATTTATAAATCAAATTTAGACCAGCCAAATCTTGTTTGTTATTGCATGAGCTTATTTGAAGAACTGTAATTCCACTCAATGCATGTCTAAAGGAACTGCTGCTGATAATTGCAACTCAGTGGGCTGGAAAAGCTTGCGAGTACTTATCGAGATACGGTTGATCCCATGCTCTTTGCTAATGCTAACATTATCTGATATATATATATATATATATTACATTTCTTTTATTTTGAACTATGTGAATATGTGTGGGAACACCCAGGTTAAGGAAGCTCCCTGCAGAGGTCAGCCAAGAGCATTGCCTTTCCAAGAGCTGAAGTTACAGGCAGTTGTGAGCCACCCATGTAGGTATTGGGACTAAACTCTGGTCCTCTGCAAGAGCTGCAAGCACTCTTAACCACTGGGGCATCTGCCCAGCCCCAATATATTTTAAAGTTTTTATTCTTAATTTACAAGTTCTTTGGTGACTAACATTGACTTTATAAGCTAACTAGTGTAGTACTGATGCAAATGTTCACACGTCACAGTTACACGCACACATGTGCACTTGCATACTCACAAGCACAGATACTTCTTTTGTATAACAATGTATAGAATACATACATCATCTATGGAGAAACTGCATTTGACAAATCTTATCTTACTGTGACTTTTTAGGTTGTCACCACTTTAGGAGATTACTATCATCAGTAAAACTGGGAAATTTAAATGCGATGAGCAAAAGGCCTCTCAGTTTAGAAGGCTTTGTTGCAACTCTGTCAGCTCAAGACTCACAGGCTTTCTGGGCATAAACAGGCTGCAACATTACTCCATTTTCTTCTTGCTGATTTATAAGCTTGAGTTTTCAAGGAAATCAGGGCTGGCCCTAAATAGCTTATTATGTCAACAAAACATACCTTCAAATAAAAAACACTTGAAACCAGCAGGGGCTGCAGGAAGAAAACAGAATAGATCCAGTTTTAGTGTCTGCTGAGCCCATTAGCTCTCACCTGCATATCTTTCTTCAGCATATCAATAGAATAATCTAGAAGGGCACAAGAATAAGAACAAAGCCTTGGGTCAATGAAATCATTCACTGATCCACCTGCAAAGCACGGTACGCGGTGTATTAGCCTAAAATCTCCTACATGCTGCTTGGGCATCATTGCATGGGCCCTGGAGCCAGGCAAACACATGGAAGGAAAGCTTGAGGATTTTGATTCTGCTTTGCCTTGTTTGAACCCCAAATTAATCCTGAATTTCGATTTTGGGGCTTTGAATTTGCTCTGCAGATCCTGCAACACGAGGTAATTTAAACAGATAATGATGACTTAATGAATCCGACAGTGTCTTATCTCTCCCTCTGTACTTAGTCATGTCTAAGCCCATTTACAGATTTCTGGCTCATGTTACTTATTAACATATCAAATATGTATCTGGTGCCTACTCAATGTCCTGTCATTTGTTAATTTCTGAGGATACTTAATGAGCAATGTTAGCAGCATTCATGCTTCTTGGGTAAAAGTTTCTGTCTTTAAGGAATCCCAAACTTTACAGCACATAAAGTAGGTAAGGAAGGCAACAGGCTTGCCTCTTGCAGCCACTTTGATCCTTTGAACTGCATATTTATTTGTATGCTGAGCAACTGAGTTACCATGACAAAGCAAAGATACATCACCATTAAGAAAACACCACAGATGTTTCTGGAACTGCAGTAAATACAATGCAAGGGTTGCTAGAAAACTATTGTTCTCTTTGTCCCCTTCCCTGGGTCTGATCTGTCCATGAACAGATGAACAACATCCCTTGGCTGTTCTAAGCCACAGCCAATGTATAGCCGTTCTATCTGCACTCCATAGACAGGCCAATTGCAGGGCACAGGTCAGGGAACAAAGTAGTCTATTGCTCTTGTGTCAGCTACAGGGAAGCATTGGTTCAAACAGAAATGTTTCCAATATAAAAAAGCTGTCGGCACAGAGGATGGGGACTCTTTGGATTTATTCACCACATTTAGATATATTATTTCTTCATAATGTTGTGTGCACATTAAAAAGGAGAGAGTAAGATAGGAAAATGTAGAAAAGAGAATAGAAAAAAATGTTTTAGATAAAGTAAGTATGGCTATTAAATCCCCCCATGGGTTGTTGTGAAGCCTCTTTTATCTTGCTTGCATTGATTCTCCATTGTGTGGGATGCAAAATACTTGAAAATTAAAAAATATGTATTTACATTCTCTTTGGGACGCATGTGGGGTTCTAATGAATGTTTGGCTGACTCCAGGAAATCTGCCTTTTTAGGTCGAATCACACCCAGCTGTTTGCATTAAAGTCTATCCAATTTGATTTTCATTTGTCAGACTGATCCCTTTGATGTCAGAATTACTCTCTCCTTCCCATTTAGTGCTTAAGAGCTTCCAGCTGCCCTTGGCTCTATACAAGAGTTGGGGTCTTCAGCCAGTCCTTGGTCATATTGTTCTACTTTGCAGTTGTCTAAACTCTATCTAAATGATCTCATACATCTTGATGACCTAACTCAAGATACTTCTCCAAGATGTCTCTGGACCTGCTTTTTTTTTTTTTTTTTTTTCTTTTCAACCAGCTGGTAAGCAGCTCTGGCTGTGTCTACTCATTCCCAGTGAGCACGCCATTCATACCAACATCTTCTGTTCATTTAAGAAAAAAAAAAAAATATGTTCAATTCTCTTTGGAATCACTGATTGCCACCTGATTTACAATGCCTCTTTTTCTCCTTCAGAACAGATTACCTCTTAGGGTTGAATGAGTCACAAATTGGTTCAGGGATCCTAAGTAGACCACAGAGTGTTGAATCAACACTTCAAGAGCTCTTCAGTATCACAGTATTCATTCCTAGTTCTTGGGATTTGTTATGAGAGACATCTATTGTTGTCTTCCTTTATACGAGAGGAAATCAGGAAGCTAGATGGAGTACCCAGAAGAATTTTCTCTTTAATAACTATCTCAGCCAGAACTTTGCTCTGCAAACTTTGGGTCATACAAAATTCTACTTGTAAGACTCTTTGTGTATTTCTCCAGTCCTCTTCTATCAGTTATTTTAGCAGCTATCATGTCATAGCTGTACGCCTGTCTATCTATCTCCCTCTCTATCAGCTATCTATCATCTACTATTTGCATATCTATGTATCTATCATCTCTATCAACTCTCATCTATCAGTTGTCAACTCTATTATCTATTATCTATTATCTAGCTATTATCTATCAACTCTATTATATCTATCAATTGTCTATCATTGTCTATCTCTTTATGTATTCTCTCTATAGATAATTCAGATTTACCTACATTCTAATCTATAACTGAGTATTGTGTTTTTGTCATTCTACCACTAACATGAATACATCAGATTATTTGTTTTTCTTTGAGAAATCAATAATTTCATTTGTTAGTAGAAAATGATTTTTTATTTTAGAGTTGTTATGAGGTTTACATATAACAATGTTGAAAGCCCTCCACTGTGTTGGCTAGGGTTTTTGTTTTTGTTTTGTTTTTTTTTTTTTGTAGCCCTGGCTGTTCTGAAACTCACTCTGTAGACCAGGCTGTCCTCGAACTCAGAAATCTACCTGTCTCTGCCTCCCAAGTGCTGGGATTAAAGGCGTGCACCGCCACTGCCCGGCTGTGTTAGCTAGTTTTATGTCAACATGACACAAACTAGAGTCATCAGAAAGGAGGGGGCCTCAACTGAGGAAATGTCTCCAAAAGATCAGGCTGTAGGCAGCCCTGTAGGGCATTTTCTTAATTAGCAATTGATGTGGGAGTGTGCAGCCCAGGCTAGTGAGGCCACCCTTGAACTGGTAGGCCTGGGTTCTATGAGAAAACAGGCTGAGCAAGCCATGGGGGAGCAAGCCAGTAAATAGCATTCTGCCATGGCCTTTTAATCAGCTTCTGCCTCCACGTTCCTGCCCTGCTTGAGGTCTTGCCTTCACTGCTTTTGATGCTATATGGATCTCTGAGTGAAATAAACCCTTTCTTCCCCAAGTTGCTTTTGGTCATGGTGTTGTGTCACAGTAAGAGGAACCCTAACTTAGACAATCACCAACTGATGTGAACCCAGTAATGTCATGAGGAAGGACAATTCCTTTTCTCTTAACATGAAGATAACCAGCATCAGACAAAAACAAATTGCTCGGGGTGGGGAAGAAAAAATTGCTGATTCATCTGCAGTAACCCTTTCCCAATTGATTGGTCATCTAGTTGGAGAGCAATTGAGTTTGAGTCAGTGTAAATTCTTTGAAGAGTAATTCTTATTAGCTAATATATTCTACTCTGCTGCTGCTTAGCAGAGTGCTACCCATTTAGTGACTAAAACAACCAAAATTAAATTCCAGTCTGTCAGAATTCCAAAAAGAATTAGCAAGGTGGCCTTCTCCAGATGATCCAGGGACAGCTTCCTCTCTGCCTTTTCCAGCCTCTCTTTCCACATTCCTCTGCTCACCGTCCTACAAGAGACCAAGCTTCAGCAAGCACAGCTCCTTCTCCCACTTGCACATGGGCTCTATTCTCCTTATAAGAATATATATGAAGGGCCTATCTGGATAATGCCCCACAATAGCCCCATCTCAGATGTGAAGTAACACAGTCACAGACACTGGGATATCAGTGGAGGGTCTTACGGTACCTTTCACAGCTAATAAAAGCATCTATAAAGAAGTATACTGCCCACCTTCTGCTTACTTAGCCCTGCCCTACCTGGATTTTAATAATTGTACCTCTGAAATGGTAGTCTTTTAAAAATGAAATACAATAGTCTTTCTGAGATGAAATGCAATAAGCAATGACTTTGCAGGGTGGTGGGGCTTAGGAGCAGAGCTCCTTAGGTTCAATGCCAAGCACTGACATACACACATAAAATTTATAGACCTTGAAACCCTTGTTTCTTAACAGACATATTATTTAATTATATAATCTCTGTGATTTATTTTTCTAGGTCTGCTTCTGTCTCAGTTCTCTATTTTTATTTATTTTCTTTGAGGTTTGCTTTTAGGGTTCTTTTTGGTTTTGGTTTTGATTTTGATTTTGGTTTGGGTTTTTTTTTTTTTTTTTTTGTGGTGGTGGTGGTGGTGGTGGTGATTTTTTGTTTTTGTTTTTGTTTTTGTTTTTGTTTTTGTTTTTGTTTTGAGACAGGGTCTAACTATATCTCCCACACTGGCTATGTACACATTGTCAATCCTCCCTCCTCAGTTTCCTGAATGCTAGAATTCCACAGTATGCCCCTGCACCTGGATTCTCTGTCTTCATTTCACTCAAAATATAGGTTTCCCAAAAGAAAATCTTGCTCTACTTATTGTATTATTTTATAAAAATTTGACCCTCTCCGTTTATACTCCTAAAACAAATATTCTTTTAAAATTGTGTTATTTGCCTTTTCCCTTATTTTTTTAATGGTGAGTATAAACAGTATGTCCAGCCTGCAAACTGGACATAAATGGGGTTTTGGAGGATGGGTAGCCTGCTATTTGGCCATTTTTATAGTACTGAGATGTATAGTATAGTACTGAGATTTTAAAGTACAGCCATCTAGTTTTCTAACACTATGTCCTGGACACTACAGAGCAATTTAATTACTGTTGAAATTTACAAACTATGGTTTAATCTTAACGAACCTGTAATAGTGCCTCATGGTGCTCTATCATAGAAGGTGGTAGATTTAGGGTAACAGGGCCAAGTAGGATAATAAGCCGATAAAGTCTTTAACATTCCCTGTGTGATCAAGGTGCTTCATCCCTGGGGATTTGGCTTCTGAACCCTTGTTCAGATCTCTCTGAGGTCACTGATGCCCTGTCCTTCAGGGCCCTGTGCATGGGATGACAATACTCCTGAGCTTTATCATCCTAAAAGGTTTCCAAAAGCTGTTCTCTAGAAATTACCAAGAGGTGAGATCCACTGTGTCTGTTGCGTCATCTGCAGTCTTCCTCCACGTGTAACATTTTTCGTGTTTTGGAATATGGGAAGTAGTACATTCCTTGACAACAATTAGAATGCACTAGGCTAAAGCTAAGTTCACAAATCCATCTTAAATGCTGGCTTTCTCGCTGCAGGAATTCAGAAGAGCTATCCACTTGCCTCCCTTCCCCATGCAGCCTGCCCTCCTTCCTAACTTGCTCCCTTCTCCTTCATATTTCCTTTGTCATTTACCTTTCCCCCTCCTTTCTTCTCCTTTTTTATCCCTTTCATCCCTTGCAACTAGGCAAGATATAAATACGAAATCTAGTCTCTTCCTCCACATGCCGTGAGAGTAAATAGAGCTTCTTTACCCTTCATCTTCCTGTGATGCTGTGCATAAATTGAGCCGATTTTTTGGTTTGATTGCTTTGTTTTGTTTTGTTTTGAAATAGGGTTTCTCTGTGTTGCCCTGGCTGTCCTGGAATTCACTTTGCAGACCTGGCCTTGAACTCACAGACATCTGCTTGTTTCTGCCTCCCAAATGCCAGGCCTGATTTTTTTTTAAATCTTTTCCAGTATTTTTTAATATATTGTGAGCATTTTTATGCATCATAGGAGATTAATTACATAAGAGATAATCGAATCCCTTGCATGGCTACACTAATAGTGCCTCCTTCATTCTCTCCTTGACAAAAAGGCTAATGTCTCCATCTGTAAATTTCTCACCACAGCTTCAGTGTCAAAATGAAATTTTTTCTTAAAGACACCATATACATGAATCTGTGTTTATTTGCTAAGTGCCTCCATTATCCAAAATATTTTTTAAACACTTCTTTAGAACCTGACTTGTGTGACAGTCTCACACTCTGTCATTTTGTATTAACCACCCTGTTTGATTTAAAGTGGCAGGTATTGAATTTACCTTATTCACCAAATTTGGGTCCAATCACTTTTGCTTATTTTAAGATAACAACTCAAAGGGTGAATGTTTATCAGTTCAAGAACAACCAAGAGAATATGTTCACAGAGGATCAAAAGCCTCTACCTCCTACCCAGTAATTTGCCAAAACTGGAATAGTGAACAAAAGGTCATATCTGCCAAATGACTCAATATAATAATTTTCCTCTATGTTCACTAGAATGGTTACTTTGGAGTGGTCAAATTATGAATAGTTTTAATTGTATTCTTCCTTCTTCAATATATAGAATATATGCAATTACCTTTGCAATCAAAATATAAAAATACAATGTATTACCAGCTCTTAAAGATACGTACCTAAATACAAATTGTAAAATATTGTCAGTAATGATATTCTCACTGTAAAGAAATAATAATAGCCTGGAAGTCCTCCAGACTGTGTGGATGTGTTTTGGTTACATTGTAGATACTGTTGTATTCTTTTAAAGTAGAAATGTGTAAGTAAAAGATACATATTTCTAGAGTGCTCCCAACTTCTTCCTATTGCAGTTAAAATGAACAAGGAGCATGGAAAAAAACCAACTGCATTAAGTTAAGTCATTTGCATTGAGACAGAGTCAGGGCATAGTAATAGCGCCTGAGATTGTTGTCAGGGGGCAGGGTTTGGACATGAGCGCTGCAGGTCTTTTGGTATCCTATTCAAAGCACCATAATAAGGTACACACTGATCACATAGTGACAAGAGACTTTAACCAAATACCAAGGGCTGGGAAGATGGCTCAGTAGCTAAAAGCATTTGCTGCCCAAGCCTGAAGACCTCGTTTAAATGGTGAGATCACAAATAAATAGCCAAATGCTACCGTGCTCATTTTTAATCCCAGTGTTTTCAGCTATATAGGAAGTAGGGAGACAGGAAAATATCCCAGAAGTCTGAAAGACAGCTAGTCTAGCATACAAGCAGTGTGGTAGAATCAAGAGAGACCTTGCCTCAAAGAGGTAGTAGTGAACCTATGAATGGGCTACAGAAGAAACTTGTCCTCTGATCTCCACACACTGTGTGACCCCCCCGTAACTGTCTCTCCCTCCCTCCATTTTCCCCTCCCATACTCTATCTCTGAATTATTATAACAATAATAGTGTTGGTTTTTTTTTAAATCAAAGTGATAGTACAGATCAGAAAGGTTGTAAGACAGCAGTGGGCCGCCTCAATAAGAGTACTCAATGGCCCCAGCTAATTTGGGGGTCTTCCATGCATGGAGTCCTAGAGAAAGGGGGCTGGTTGCTAGGGGCATACATAGCTCTGATAATTCTAGTTTGATTGGCAGAGTTTAGTTATGTAAACTTTTCACATTTAAACTATCCATGTTCTTTTCTATGATTCATCAAATTTGAATCATTTGTACTCCCAGTGATGTAGAAACATAGATGATAAATTCAGGATTCTTCCTAAAAGTTCATTCAGAGAACACAACTTATCTTATTGCATATACACCCAAAACCAGTCTAAGCTGAGTCTACCTCCATACCTCATTGCAAGGAAATATTAAGAAATATATTTGAATGGATTCTTGGCAAGAAAGGGAGGTATTGATGGTTTTTAAGGGTGTAGACACCTACTGTATTGTTCAGAGTGGTGAGTATGTGTAGCGCGATGCAGTTAGGGGTTCCTAGACCATGAGACTCATTGTTAAGACATGCAGAATGTTGGTCACATGCATTATTAGTAGAAGGGTATGTTTATTGCTGAAGTCAAGCTGTGTTCCAGGTTACTACATCATTCCCCGTGTTTGCCGGCCTGGAAGGTCTATATGTGACTACTTATTGCCTTGGCTAGTGGCCCTGGTTTCTTGGGTCAGTGACGAGTAATGAGCTTTGCAACACATACTTAGAACAAGACTTGCCTTATATAGGCTTACTGCAAAAATGAAATTAAGAGATCCTCTACCTCTAAAACTTAGAGTATCCTTTCAGTCAGTGGCATGATGATAAATAAATGCGAGATTGCTTGTGTTCTTTTAATGGTGCTACCCATAGCATGTAAAATACACTAGATTATATGGGTCATTGCTTAAATCATACTGGGGTTCCCCAGGGTGTTGGGTACAGAAGCTCAGAAAAGCTGAGGAGGTCAATCATGCCATCTCAGAAAGCTGAAGTGACCTACATTTCCACCTTTTCCAGGATAAAGGATGACCTGGGCTTTTAATGGACTCAGCATCCCTCTTCACTCATTCTTGGCATAACTCTATTCAATAAGGTGGGAAGAATGGAGAAGATACACACAGAAATGCAAACAGTGATTTTTCAAAAGGCCTTATCTTTCTATTTATTCTTTGATAATTTCAGACATATATATATATATATGTATGTATATATATATATATGTGTATATATATATATATATGTATGTATATATATAAAGTGTTCAATCATATACACCTCTACTCCCTCTACTTCCACCACAACTTCTTCCAGACTTTGTATAAACATAACCATGTCTCCTTCCCAATGAGTGGCAAATTTTGAGCCCTCGGGCTGTAGTTGGGATTTGGGCTGTTCATTAAAGGTACAGGTCTAAAAGCCTCAGTCTCTCTGGGGTATCCTAGCATTAGGAAAGTGCCCTTAAAAGTAACACAAAGCAGATGATAACCAGCCTCGAACTGAAATCCCAAAATTGTAGCTCAAGTCAAGCTTTTCTCTTCATACATTGGTTTTACCAGGCATCTGTATGGTGATGAAGAGCTGCCGAAAAACAAATCTCAATTTTATTTTCGCTTTTATTCTCTTAATTTTCTGCCTGTTGGTCCTCTGAATGTCATCTCTGTATCATTGAGACCAATCCTACATTAAATTATAGATATACATTATCAGAAGGGCCTTGGACAAGGCATGTGGGGAGTGAATGAAGTCCTAAGTGATGAGTAACGATGACACAGGTACAGCCATGTCAAAAACCAATGCCTCAGTCCCATTGGAAGTACGAAAGCTTCCCTCAGGGAGGCTCAGAGGGACATCAAAGCTTTTCCTCGTTAAGTATGAATGTTGACAGTGTGTGCAGAAAATATGTGCTATAGCTTTGTCTGGTGGATATTTATGGGCTAAAGACTCCTTTTACGGATACTGTTCCTACCAACATTAGCTAAACCTGTCTCTATTTCCAGTAGTATGCTATAATTCTGCCTCCCTGTTCAACTGTATATAAAAAACACACTGACCTTGGAGGAGAGCAATGACTGTGGCTTCTCTATCATAGAGCCCAGACTACTCTCTTCCAGCCTTAATGTACGTGGCCCTGTGTATTTGACCTTTCTTCACTCTCTCACTGACCCAGTCAGGTCAATCTCTGGAGCCATGCAGAACATGGAAAAGAAGTGTTTGAGATACTATTTTAAAAAGAGAAAGAGAGAGAGAGAGAGAGAGAGAGAGAGAGAGAGAGAGAGAGAGAGAAAGAAAGATTTTGGCATATTTCCATATATACATAATAAGACGTCTTAGGGATGAAATTCAATTCTATATACGAGATTCATTTGTGTCTCATGTGCACCATGTGCACATAGCCTGAGGTGGCTTTCTACAGTGTGTTTGCAGAGAAAATAACCATTCTGTCTACAGAAGCAATGCTGGGCGTGGATCTTGCATGTCATTGTAATGTTTAACTGCAAGCCCAAAATGTCTGAAACGCTAGAGTTTTCTCATATCCAGAGAAGATATGGGAATGCACCCACAAATGATGTCAGAAGCAACACTACAGTCATTGAGTCTTGAGTCTTTTGACCACCCCACCTCTCACATGAGGTCAGGGAGAATTCTCTATGCACAGCATCATACTGGTACTCAGACCTCTGGATTTTACAACATTTTGAATTTTGGGATTAGAGGTGTTCCACTGATATGAATGGATGATAAAGTTTATATTTTTATGACAGTCTGTCGGGTACCTTTTTCTTTGTCATGACTGGAGACTCTACAACTCTCTACACTGTCACTATTGACAAGCTGTGGCGAGCTTTAAACTCTCAGTGAGAAGATGGTGAAGTCCCATCCAGTGTTTAAAAGCAGATCCAGAAAGTAAAGCACAGAGGGTTTCCACAGGGCATCAGCTAGAACTGATTTCAGGGCCCCACACAGATGTAGGAGAAGTGTGCAACTGTTTCCTGGGGACAGAGGGAAGCTCAAGTGTGGACTAGAACTTCATAGTTCTGCCCCATTTCTTTGACTTTCTTGTGCACATTTATTTTAAATACAATGAATACATAAACACTATCTAAACACTATCAATGATATGCATCAATTCTCTCATTCAACAGATTGAATGCTATATGATGTGTGTAGCTACATACATTCTACCATTGACATTACACTAGTGAAAAAGTAGTCTCTACCTTAAGAGCTTGTGTTTACTTATAGATAGGGAATCGGTCTTCAGAGAAATCCACAGTTATTAAGAGATCGATGACAGAGCAATAAGATGCCAAGCCCGTGAGAAGCTGATGGCCACTGAGATACCTGACTGGCCTGAGTAACAAGACAAGTGATGGCTACGTGGTTGATCATCGTGTTATTCCTGAAAAGTTTCCTTAAGTTTGACTTCTTTCAAAATAAAAAGTTGGGGTAAACAAATTCATGTTTCTAAAAGGTTACTTGAGGTGCTGTGTAGAGAAGAAACTGGGAAGGAGTGATAGGACAAAGCATTGCTGGGGCCAGTCGTGAGGCAGGTGATAGCCCAGTACTGATAGGCTGAAGAGGTGGCGGTAGAGTCCAGTATGTTTTGGAATTGAATCACCAACATATTAAAGATTGACCATAAGAAAATGAATGACAATAACTAAGGGGCAGTGAACTACACCAGAGGTGCCAGTCTGTGCCTATTGGGCAGCTGTGGCACAATAGCTTAGATTGGGTGAATGATACAGTTCTGGAGACTACAAGTCAGGGCAATCTGTATCTAAAGAGGGATGTCTTTTCTTCACACACAGAAGTGTTGAAGGGTCTCCCTTTTTTGGTCTCTTTCATGAGAAAAAACAATTCCATTAATTTGTGACCTTTCCAAAGGGCTGCATCTCCTCCTAATGCCCTATCTTATGCCTTAGGGATGACATTTTAAGGTGGATATCTGGGGTCAAGGTAAGGGAGTACACATAATTATTGTTTTGTTCATGGCAGCAATGTTGGGCCTGAATCTCACATGTCATTGTACTGCTTAGCTGAAGTCAGGGGAAACCCTACCCACACTCTGGAATTTCTCCATGCCCAAAGGATACAAAAGCATCCAGAGCTATGTCAGTAGCAGCACTATGGGTCTTAACTCTGAGATCTGAGCTTTCCTCCTGGCTCCCCATAAAAAGGGTAGAAACAGTATAAATTCTTTTCCTCATCTGGTCATGCATTTCCAGGGACCACACTCCCAGCAATTTAAATTAGTCAACTGGGCTTTGACAAATAGATGTATTCTCAATGGACATCTTTAAAATTCCAGTGGAGAGAAAATCGGCTAGGCCTGAAACTATAAGCTTAATGGAATTTGCTGAGAATACGCAGCAGTTTTGTTCGGCTCAGGCCAACATGTTCCTTGCTGTTTTAGGCAAGAGCTGTTACTGCAGTCACACCAAGGGGAAGATTCATCGAGAATGGGAAATTATGAGAAATGCCCACACTTCCTATTTCCTATATCTATTTTAGTTGGTGGCAATTACAATTTACTACGCAACACTCAAAATATAAACGGCACTATGTGAAAGGATATAACAGTGACAGATTTGCAGCCTCAAAGCGTGACTTCAAAATATTGGTGCCGAAAAGGTTTCCTGTTCCGGAAGGCAGTTGAGACTACAAAGCCCACGCAGGTGAGGGTGCTGGCATGAGCGAGTGCTCTGCACACCCTGGATGTTGAGCAAAGCTGTGCAGAGTAGATGCGAAGCTCCGCCTGGTCCCATATGGAGCCGACCTTCCGTGCCAATCGCACCATGCAATGGCACATACAGAGAGCAGAGCGAGGAAATCCTGCGAAGCAGGGAAACTGAGAGCATAAGGCCCGGAGTTGAAAATCAAGAAGGAAAGCCAAGAGTTTGAGGGAAATGCAGAGGCAGGGTTATGTGAGGAGAACATGCCAGTGACTTGTCTCTTCAGCGCTGTCCACCCTCTAGTACTAGTCCTTGGTGGGAAGCTTGAATCACCAGGGCCTGGCATGCCTCTGAAGCCAGCTGGTTTCAATCAGTAAGAACCACTGCAGAAAGCCCGAGAGTGAGCCCCAAGAGAGATTTGTTTCTTCCTTAGCTCTTATCTGCAGCATGGCACAGTTCTTGACCCTCAGTGATGCTCCTTTGGCACATACTTCTTGCTCTGATGCTGATTCTGAGATGGGGAATGGCCTCCCACCAGTATGAGCACAAGGATGTGGCGTCATCAGCAGGCTTGTTCCCCTTAACTTTGCTCACTTCTTTGTATGCAGTAATTTCGTTAACTGCTCAGAAAAATGCCTGTCTGTGATCCTGACTCATACAGAGAATTACAAGGTCCCCTATTCAGTCTCAAGGAGCATGATTAAGAACACAATTGAAAAGTCTCCAGAGCTGCAGGGATAGTACAGGGAGCAGAAATGACGTCTCCATGGGGGAGGGAGGTATTCAGGGAAATCAGGTTCTTTGTTCTCTTGTAATTGCACCAGTCTTCAATCCTTTCAACATTTGTATTTTACTTAATCGGTGCCTCTGGTGTTCCTGCCTGGGACCTCATTCCCTCGCAGTTGCAGACAGGTGAGAAGCCAGCGCCCCACACAATTCAGTTGCCTTCACCTGGGTGAATGGTAGTTCTAATCATTGGAGCACACATGGCAGCTGTGAGGTATGTGCATTTCAGGATTAAATTTGAGAGCATCCTAATCTGTGGGTGCACCAACATTCACCCAACTGTGGCTTACCTACCAAGTTTTTAATAGTCAAGAGACTGTGGTCTGTTTTATCGGTCATCAGTACAGCAAGACGGGTAGCTGGGTTTTATTCGTAAGAGAGGTAATGTTATACCTTATCATAAATAAATAGAACCTCTTCATGCTGGTTTCTGTTTTCTAGGATTACAATAACTAAAACAGATTCTGAAGAGCTGTTTACTTATAGAAACAACTGGGTAAAACTAAACATGTTGACAACCAGGATGCCCACCTCTGTCCTTCCTCATGTCCACAGTCACCAGCTTTCTGCTGTGTCAGGGTGTGGCCTTAGCTGTCACAGAGCACCAGGGATTGGGAAGAAGCTTGGCTGCAATACCTGCAATTAGAACTGACCCAGAGATAAAAGTGCCGCAGGGCTGTACTTGATTGAATTCAAGTGACACTGTTCAAGCTCAGAAGGCAGAAGTGAGGGACTCTGGTACCTCTCAGATACAATAGCAATGGCCCAGAATGGTTTGTTATTAAAACTACTGAAAAGTCCTTTCAAAGGAAAGAGCTCCTCTTTCCTACCTCTTTGCTAAGAGTGATTTTTCCTCCATTTTATAAAAATTGCCATCCAAGTTTTATGAGGAAGCTCTAGTTATCTTTTACTCTGTCGGCATATGGTGTCAAACTATAGCGAGGATGATTGTAATGTAACGTTAGTGTTTTGTTGCACAATAGGAGGTTTAGAAAAAAAAAGGAATGAAAGAACAGAACCACAGAATGGTGAATGCTGTTGGTCTGGTGGTGTGGTAATGACAGGAATATAGGGAGACAAAGCCAGACAGAGCCCAAACCCCTAAAGCTCAGAAAACAATGGCAGAAATGACGTGGCTTAACCTAAACCTTAGCACCTGAACGCTGAGCGACTACATTTTAACCAAATACTTAAAAGTACTTGTGCAAAGCCCTTTCCAGAGTGTCATAGTTGAGAATGTCTGTATCTAATTCTGCTCTAGGAAGCAGGCTCTGAAAACAAGAAGAAATGAAAGAAAATGTAAAATGTGTTTACTAGAGGAAGCACACAAAATTAAAATAAATGATATCAGAGACAAGAAAATAGGGCAGAGCAGCCTCTGTTGTGAGGAATTCTTTAATTCTTTCTGGAAAAAAAAAAAAAACACAGCTGTATTCAGCAGAGCAAATGTGGGGGAGCATAACATTGACAATAGAAACCTCAACACTTTCAGAAGAAAATCTGAACCCAGGGAGGTGGGTAAAATGTAATTCTACGTACATAGTCACTCTAGGCAAAGGGGGATGAGGATGGATGATGGTAATCGGAGAAACAATGGGCTTATAACAGCTCGGTGAGATGCATTAAAATTCATTTTTGTAAAAGCATTTTTAAAGTATTGAGAAATGTTTTTACTACAGCAAGCTTGAGGAGGTCCTCTCACAAAACTTCCTACCTGCCACCCCTGGGAAGACAATTGATTACATATCCAAATGAGTTAACCACAGGCATATTGCGCCTGACCTTTAGAAGAACACTTTTGATGCTGTGCTGTAGAAAGGGTGCTCTGTCAGACAGCTATTAGGCTGGGAGCAAGCACAGGCCTTGGCTGGGTAGGTATAGCTCTGTGAGCTATGTCATATGGAGACAGCGGGCAAAGAGCCATGAAGCAGTCTCCTCCTCCGTGTACTAACAAGGTGAGCTAGCCAACCTTCAGAGGCTGAGATGCAAGGAGATTGTTGGGGAAAGCTCTATCCTGCCCAGGCAGTACTTTCAGTCTGTGGCGTTGTGCATGGGGGTATGAATGGGGGGGTTTCAGATTCTTCCTGGTGAATTTGCATTTTCTTTAATAGTATACCAAGTTTACCTAAGACTGTTTCTGTAGCTTTTATTTCAACATCAAAAGGCCAGGTTAAACTTATCTGATTTACAGGCAAACAAGTGAAGTTCACAAAGCCTCACCACCTATTCCTGGACACAGGGACTCACCGAGTCTAGTTAACGACAATATGTCCTTGACATGCCCTGTCCAGCTTTGAAATGAGGTTGGAGACTGGTTTTCAACCCGAGCAGTGGTGTATAGTGTTCCTCTATCTTTAGGTTCCTAATTCTACCTTGAAATTTGGGGAATAATGAATGGAGCATAAGTAAAACCTAAACAGCACACCAGGCTATACGAGTTAAGAATGAGTTTTATATCCAAAGGAAAAGAAAGAATCTTATTTACTGATATGTAAAACATATGGAATGAACATTTAAGCATCCTATAAATAAAATTGTATTAAGACAGCCATGCCTTTTAGTTTATTTATTTAATATGCTTACTTTTGAAGCAGGAGGAGATCAGAGCAGGAGACAGAAATTCTACAGCCGGAAGTATTAAAATATTTCTTATCTGGAATGTTGGAAAGATGTTTATGGGTCTCACTTTAGGTTAATAGTTTCTAACCAAACTTCCTTCATTTTTCGTTCTTCTCTCCCCATCCCACTCCTCCTCTTCCTTCTTTCTTTTTTTCTATCTGGTTTTCTTCCCACCCTTTTTTCTGGTGCTCCCTTCTTTCCTTCCTTTTTTCTTTATGTCAATAGAGACCCAGGGCTCTCTGAAGGTCTTCCCACAGAGCTTTGCTCTCCAAAGTGCAGCCAGGCACCAGCCCCAGAGGCCTCTTCAGACTGAGGGAGCCCAGGATCAAGGTCTGAGCCATCTTTCTCTCCATCCAAATGGAACAGACACTAGAGAACACACAGCCTCTGTTTTCTTCCTACTTGTTTAAGAGCAGTAACCTCCTCAGGTATTTCCTTCCCTGCTGGACTGGTTCCTTCCTACCGGAAACACATCTTAGTTAGCATAATCTTTCCCCTCCCAACATATGGTACTTGACAAAACTTGATAAATATTAATGTCTTAAATATTAGTGGTTGAAAAAATGAAGGACTTAAATCCAGTCACGGTCTCAGATAAAACATGAATGTTTCATATCTCTACTATTGCCCCATCTCCCATTGTGGTGGTTTGAGGAATGGCCTCCATAGGTGTATGTATTTGAATGCTTGGTCCCTAGTTGGTGAACTATTTGAGAAGGGTTAAGATATGTGGCTTTGTTTAAAGAGTGTTGCCTTGTTAGAGGACATGTGTCCCAAGGCGTGGGCTTTGAGGTTTCAAAAGCCCACACCTGGCTCAGTCTTACTCTCTCTTAGCCTGCCACCTATAGAAAAGGATGTAAGCTCTCAGCTGCTGCTCTAGTGCCATCACTGTCTGCCTGCTGCCATAATCCTCCTATGATGTTCATGGATTAACTCTCTGAAACTATAAGAAAAGCCCCCAATTAAATGCTTTCTTCTAAAAAATGCCTTGGTCATGGTATTTCTTCGGAGCAATAGAACTAAGATACCTATCTATTGTAAAGACATCTTTTTCCTTCTAGCATTCCAAATATTAAGCAAGAAGAGTAGATATAGGATTTCTTCCTCCCCCAAAAGTAAACAATTTCTGTGATGCCTAAAGCAAAACAGCTTTAGAAGCACTTAGAAGCCCTAGAAAGTGAACTATCATTAGTTAACATTGGTAGCTATAAATGACTAATTAAAAAAAGAAGGTAAGATTTTACTTACTCCAGTATGTCTGTGGCCACAGTGCCTTACAAATGAGCTTAAAGATTCATTGGAGCTCATGGCTCCAGTCTTTCATGTCAGGGAAGACAGTAGAGAAGCCCATTTCATGCTGTCATGATGGAGCAGGCCAATGTTATACAGGACCAGAAAACAAAGGATGAAACAGGAAGTAGGCAGGTATACCATACTTAGTGACCCACTTACTGAAGCATTTAAAAACTGCTAAAATGAATGGCACTAGCTGAGGACCCATAATTCTGAAACGTCATTACAGGTAATATTTTAGATTCAAACAATAAGAAACATCTCAGGAACAACTCTTTTCGGGAAGAAAATTAGGGCAGCTAAAAGCCTAGTCACTAATCATGCTGTTCTAGTCCAGCTGTGCTACCAAAATAAAACACTGACCCAAAGCATTTCCAGGAGGAAAGGGTTTACTTCATCTTACTCTTCATCATCATCCAGTAATGTCTAAACAGGAATTAAAGCAGAGGCCATAGAGGAATGATGCTGACTGGCTTGTTCCCCTGCCAATCTTCACTATCTTTTTTATATCACCCAGGACCATATGCCGTCAGGAGCCCTGCCCACAGTGGGTTATTCTCTCACACATCAGCCATCAGTCAAGGAAATGTGCCCAGATGTGCCCACAGGTCAGTCTGATAGGTGTGTTCCCTGCCCACAGTGGGCTGTTTTCTCACACACCAGTCATCAGTCAAGGAAATGTTCCCAGATGTGCCCACAGGTCAGTCTGATGGAGGTGAATTCTCAGTTGAGGTTCCCTCTTCTGGGGTTCCTCTAGATTGTGTTGTACTGACAACTAATCAGCTCATGTGCCATTTTATATACAAGGTGAGCTACTCTTTAAAATAGTTGGTTGTCCAGCAACTACTCAACCAAATTAGCCATGTTTTGTTCGAGGAATGTGGTCGGATTCTATATAAACAATAGTTCTTATGGCGCTTTGTGTAATTCTGGAGGAAATGGTAGCATTGAGGAACATAAACTAAGTATAGCACTTGCTCCTTCATCCTTCTGTCACTAATGATCTCTTGCATATTCCGTGTTCCCTGGGAGATGAGAGTCGAGCTCAGGCTTGCGGCACTTCTCAGGGCTTAGAGGATCCATGAGATACAAAATGAGCAAGAATTGATCCTATACATTATGATGATGGCTCTGCTGGTGTAGCAAAGGAGACAAATGGTGAGTTCAGAGGACTGTAATGAACCCCAGATAGGCTATCCCAGTGAGAGCCCAAGGAAGGCAAGGAAAACTCCTTCTAATAAAACTATAAGGAGACAATTTAGAGAATGTAAAGAAACTATCCGCTGATCATTATTAGTGGAACATTTAGAGGACTAAGGCATACCCAACACCAGTGATGCTCGTATCATCTCTAGACATAGTAAACAAGAGGAGGGATATATTTTACAGGGTTCAAATGACTGCTCTATTACACAAAAGTTGGGGTGGAGACATGGCAGTATTGCCAGATGAATGTCACTGACCGAGAATAAAGCAACAAGTTAGGATATTCACCACTGTCTTCTCTTGCCCTGCGATCACCTGCCAGGCAAGGCTTCCAAATTAACTGAGTCCAGCTAAGAAACCACAGGTCAAAGGAGCCTCACAGACACAGTTGGTTTTCCTTAGAAGTCTTCCCCCTCTCCTTGCCTCAGGCAAAAGGCAGTGAAGTGAGATCAGAGAAAGGGTGGGAGCAGTGAGCCAGTGGGAAAAGACAAGCATGCAAGTCAATGTATGAAATAGTCCTCCGCATCTTTCTTGTGTCCTGTATCTAACCAACTGGATACTCCTAATTCATCTGTGTATTTCTTTGCTCTCTAGTAGAAGCAAGAATCTCTTCATTAGAAGACTGCTAAGCCATTAGTCAGTTTCAGGGTAAAAACTGACTAATGTAAGAAATTTAATTACCTGAAAAATTTTAAAAGTTGCTATTATCTACGTTGTCTCAAAATGCCACAAGGAGAATCTTATGAAACAGAGAAATAATACTTAAGTTTTCTATACTTGAGTTTCCATTTGCAAGAGGGTTATTTTATTCTGGATTTCTTTTTAGTCTATCATATCTTATCACTATTATTATTAACAGTCTTAGCATGTGTTGGAGCACTAGACAGCCACCATTTACAGTAAGTACAAAGCTGAACTTGCCCACACAACCCATGGATACAAGGCCTTGAATCTTTCACTTTCCATTCTAGAGAGGGCTTATGTGTGGTTCTTGCTTCTCTAAAATTCAGAATCACCATGTGTTAAAGGTTGCAATTGAACTGTACAGATTCCAAAGCTCATTTTAGTTCTGGGGTTCTGTGATTCTGTGCTTCTATTTATACTCCAGTGATTAAGAGTGTTGCATTGCCAAAATAATATAGTACTGATGCTGAAGTGCCTGATACAGTGTGTGGCAAGAGAGCCCCAATAATCAGTATGTACTAGAACAGAACAAGAGAGATGAGCAGAGAGGGAAGTCAACCATTGACTAATGCAAGACAGACAAGTTGGCCAAGGCAAAGAGTGAAAGATAAATGTAAGTTGGCAGAGCTTGAACTGAGACCAGGATGAAGCTTTCTTCAGAAATAAGGATGCAGGGAAGGAAGAAAGAACTTATAGTCCTGGCAACTTTTAGTTTTTCTTCTGCAGTTGTGTCTGCCATTGTGAGCTGTTAGCTAAAAGGTGGTAGATTCCTCCTAGGCCTTGGAAATAGAGTTCAGACATTCTGCATCTAATGTGGTGTAAGCATGGTTGTGTGTTGGGGAGCAGATAGTTTTGCAGTATTTTTTTAAAAAAATAATCTTTATTACAAAAATGTTGCAATTCTTTTAAAAACTTGCACACTGAAATCACAGACACAAAGACTACACAACTCAATTAACCTCTATACAGCTGGAGTAGTCATTCTAAATGGCACTGTGGAGTTTCACATTGGGTTTTATATTTTCACTATGGAGCATATTTTTACATATTTATCAACCACAAAAACACCCCAAATTAAAAACTGAGTTAGAACTAGAAAAATAATTCGCTTTATATTCTCTATCATAGCGTATGTGCACCACCTGCTTCTAGTTCTTCCCTGTCCCCTTTCTTATTCTTGTTTCTAAAATGTTATAATGTTACATTTACTCTTGTAACATGTATATTATAGGCTAGACACTCTATATGAGGAACTAATCAAGGTCAAAAGGCCCGGAGGAAGCAGAGACCAGCTGCACTGCCTGGAAGAGGCTCTGGGTAACTGAGCTGCCAGGAAAGGGCACTCGCCGTCCTGTTGAACTGCCTATAGGTTGTGCAGTGCGCTTCGGATTCCCAGCTTGTGTGCGCTGTCACCCATGCTAGGATGGGTTTGCTGATACTGCTGTCCTTGAGTCATTTCTAGTACTGTAGGTAACTCTTCACCCATATTCCAATATAAATAACTCCAACAAAACTCATATCATAGCTCACCAAGTTAGACCTTGGTGCTATCTACTCTGTCATCAGTTTCCTTTTGGGGGTGAGTAGATATTTGCTCCCATCTCATCAGGAGAATCACACAACAGACATCCTGTATTGGACCAGGCAGGTGTCTGTATTTTCTAGCCTTCATTATAAGGAATGATGATGGGACAGCGTAGCTAGAGTGGTTACCCCCAGACATGAGCAACTGTTACCTATGTACTAGGAACAAGATGTTTATATGGCATGTCCTTCACCCACATTATAAATGAAGGCATTAAAGCAGTAACTCTAAGAAGAGGAGGGAAACTTGGCTGTTGTGCTTTCATGATGGGAAAAACAAAGAAATTGCCGCATGGATGTCAGAAATCACTACTGGAGAATGTAGGTGACAACCCTGAGGCTTTGCCATCCCCAAAGAATACCACCTTGAATTGTTAGCCCTGGCAGCTAGCACTCATGTCCAGCTTTCTTCCGAGACTTTGCTGTGCATCTTGAAGGAGTCATCAAATTAGAAATGAACAAGAAAACATTGTTTAATTCTACCCTTTCCCTTAGTATGGGGAGCAAAAGTATGTATTGTTACCAAGGGGCAATTATTCAGACCCATGACAACTGGCAAAGCATTCCTCCAAGTGAGTCTCAAAGGCATGGTCTCAAACCTTTCTCTGGTCCAAGTACAGGCGTTTATGAATGGTTGTCCAGTTTGTGCAAAAATTAGCAACTGCAGCTTCCTCCTCATGGATGATTATAGCCTGCGGCTCCACCCCTAGAGAAGCCTCCCACCAAAACTAGCTAACTCCTCCTTCTTGGGCTGTACATAATAGATATGCTGGGGTTCTGGGTTGTTTCATGGTAGCTGTGGCTCCATTAGAGTGAGCTCAAGATACTCAATCCCAACTTTTCTGTACATGCCTGTCCTTTCTTCGTCTTCTCATTGCACAGTCAGATTTCTAGAACCAAGAGACATGGTGCCTTATCTTGTATTTTCTGCTTCCTTTGACTTCATTGAAAATAGCATACTCACCTCAGAGTGCGCTTTCCTATAAGATGTATGTTTTATTTCATTCTGAAATCTATGCCTGGAGAGAAATGTCGTTTTTAATATGTTAGTCTTCCCAGAAACACATTCATTCTAATACAGCCTTGGCCTGAAACCTAAGCTAGTCCTGATTTGAACTTCAGGACCTTAGGTATACATTAAATATAAACTCTGATGGTAAGGTTTTTGGTTTTTGTGTTTCCAGGGATAAGTATCAAGTATCAATATGTAGGTTTTTGTCACACACACTCTCCTTTGCCCTTTTCTTCATATTCATTAATCCAACCCTTCTTTGTACATACTTTTGAATAAATAAAAGATTGTAAAAAATTTAAAAAACAAGCAAATGCATACCGAATCGACATCCAGTGTTACCTACCAATTTATAATCTCTTCCACTATTGACTGACATAAACCTCAGCCATTGGCCTACCAGGGCTGTTCATTACTCCAAGAGGACATGTATACCCCACTGTCAATGTTCCTGCAGTGGCCACACTCTGCAACACTCCTTCCTACTGAGGAGATCTCATTCGTTCTTCTGGCCATACCTCAAAGATAGTCTTCCATTAAATCATTCCATTATATTTCTCTCATTTCCAAAATT
Organism: Uromys caudimaculatus; assembly: GCA_028551405.1. NCBI lineage: Eukaryota > Metazoa > Chordata > Mammalia > Rodentia > Muridae > Uromys > Uromys caudimaculatus. The sequence continues at coordinate 43,649,547 of CM052703.1, forward strand.
ATATGAACCTTTCCAAAGTTGGGCATTTTTCTGTTTCTGCATGATTTTAATTCATATCTAGTCAGGAATCATAATAAATTCATCTTGACACAGAGCATGGAAGAGTACCTTGCACAAAACAGGTTTCACTAAATATGTGTTTAAATTAAGTCTCTTAAAATCCATTTGGACTTATATATAAAGGGCAAAAGACCGTACTTGGAACTTTCCTAGTTCTCAATATCATCTTTCAATTCTATTTCATTTCTCACTCTTGGAATTTAAATGTCACTTTACAATTTCCCCAAAGATTGTACCTTTGGTTTACAGAATGCTTCCTTTATTATCCATTTTTAATTTCTCTTTCACCTTTATCCTGCCCTTTCCTTCGGTTTTGCCCATGACCTGAGAAAACTGGCATATCTTTCTACAACAGGGGATGTCAGTTCATATGCTCACAGAACTTTCTTTCAGTTCTACCAGCCCAATGCTTTAAGAAGGTTCATAGCTCTAAACATTACCTCTTGCACATCTTCCTTTTTTCTAAAAACAGTTATTTTAATGTCTTTGGGCCACTGGGAAGGGAGAATGCAATAATTTATTCACCAATGAAAGGATCCAAAGGCAGATCTAGATAGTCTTGCAATTAAAGCAAAGCTGCATGTGGATAGTTTCCACCGTCTACTTGCTAGAGGCGGAGGAATGCTGCCCTATCTCTTCCCTTGTTTCTCTAACCCTCAGGGAACTGTTCAACCAGTTTATTAGTTACCTGAAATAATTCTGTACCAGCTCAGTACCCAAGGAGTATGAATAAAGTGAGACTTAACTGCTGCTTACTTTTCAGTTCAAACAGACGGCAGGATGAGAAGACTGAGTGTATGAGTAGGCAGACAGGAACAGTCAGTCCTCGCTTGTTATGTATGTTCTTTTCATTGGAGGAGTAAAGGGTTCATTTAGCTAGCAGGTTCATGGTCTATCATCACAGGAAGTCAAGGCAGGGACTCAAGCAAGAGCTTGAAGCAGAAACTACAAGGGGACATTAATTATTGGCTTACCTCCTTGGTTTGCTCTGCTACCTATCTTATAAAGCCCAGGCCCACCTGCCTAGGAATCATACCACCCACAGTCAGCTGGGTCCTCCTACATCAATTGCAAATCAAGAAAATGTCCCTTGGGCACACAGGCTACTCCAGTGGAGGAAATTCCTCAGTTGCAGTTCCCTCATCTCAGGTGTGTCAAGTTGACTACTACTATGACAGCAAATAATTTTAAATACAACCCATAAAGTTATAGACTATCAAGGGGGGGATATGAGTACATTAAAGTGCACAGGCTAGTGTACAGAAGATTTTTTTCTACTGTGCCAAATTACCTTGTCATCACAGTTAGGGCAGGCCAAAGGTAGACTTTCCATATGGTCTGTATTCTGGAACAATCTGGATCACCTGATGGGCATAGAGAAGCAGCCAGGCTCAGGACCTCATCATGCTACTTGAAAAAATATTTAACATGTTGAACCTCTAACCTCCTAGACATCTTTGGAGAGGTGGTTAGCACATGAAGGCCCTCATTCATGGGATTACTCTTTAAGAAGAAATTCAAAGTCCTTTTTCCCCAGCCTCCATGAAAGGGCATTGCAAGATGTCATCTATGAGTGAGGAAAGGGTCCTTTCCAGATACCACACCATCCATTGCCTTCACCTCAGCCTCCAACTCTAATAATGTGGTGTTTCTGTTGTTTATGACTTGTTCAGGAAAGGCATTGTTATGGCAGCCTGAATGGCCTGGAACCATTCGGATCCTCAAGTAGAACTTTGCGAATACATTCTAGCACACTAAAGGTAAATGAGGAAATAAGAAGAGCCAGGGTCATTTGAATCCTGAACAGAAAGTGTAGTAGCATCAAGGGCACGAACACAAACAAAACCCACACAAACCAAAAAGCAAAACCTCTTCTGTGTGAAGTCTCCAGTTATGAAAAGAAAGAGCTGAAGACATAATGTAATGTATCTCCATCATTATTTCTCTTCATTTATAGTCATAGAAGGCATGTTAATATTAAATAAAATACTAATCTATATTATGTCATTATTATTAACTGAATTAATTTGCTTTCAGTACCTATTATGAGTCATGAATAGTTGTGTTGTAAATAAAACTCTTAATAATAATGTAGGTAATAAGAAATATCTGCCTTTTCACACTTCTGTCCTATTATTAATCCGTGGTTATATAATTAATACAGAAGAATAACAGAGCTGGGAGACTGGAAATCAGGTTTTCTTTGATATCATAGCCATGTCACTGATGTTTCAATGCTCAGAAAAAGGAAAGTCTTGATTTTCTTCAGTGAAGCATATCATACTACATTTTTTCATAAATTCTCTTTCTATTCTTACAAAGCCAGTAGGGTGTGTGTGTGTGTGTGTGTGTGTGTGTGTGTGTGTGTGTGTGTGTGTGTGTGTTTTAGCTACCTAGATAAAATAATGAAGCCACTGTCTACTGGAAGTAGAAAGACAGTTGTGCTGTCAAACAGCCTGGCTTTCATGCTTCCATTTCAGTGACTAACCATAAAACTAGTCATCTTTTAAACTTATTTCCACCCCAGCCCAGCCTAAGTCTTTGAGTGGTTACAGTTATAGATTTTACTACCAAGTCTGACTAAACACAAGTACATTTTTATGCTATATAAAGTATATTCCAAAAAGTTGTGGAGGGAAGGAATGGCTAAAGAAAGAGAGGGAAGGAAGAACTGAGAGAAAGCGTGTGGGGGGGTGTGTGTGTGTGTGAATACCATAAAAGCTACACAGAGAAATTCCATCCACAGAGTGAAGTAGGCAGATTTCCCAGAGTAGGGACTGCTAGATGAAGGCAATAGAAGTGAGTGTCCTGTGGCTGCTTTCCTGTCTTTCGGTTGTGACACTAGCTTTTACTGGCTGAGCCATTTCTCCAGCCCCAGATTTCTGTTGTTTTGTTTCTTTAAGACATGGCCTTGCTATGTCTCAGTTGGCCTGGTGTTCACTTTGTAGAGCAGGCTGAGCTTGAATTCACAGAGCACCACTTGCCTCTGCCTCTGCATACTAGGATGAAAGCCATGCACCACAATGGCTGACCAGTTCAGCCTGCCTGGCACTTCAGTTGCTTTCTTTCCTACAGTCTTGGTTTAGGGATGAGCAAAGCTTAGGAGTTACCAAGACTATATTGAAGACAGATCCAGAAAAGCTTTCTTCACTGGCAGAGAAAAAGCAAGTCTAGGCTTTCTGTTTTCCTATAAATATCCTACCTAAATTCATTCCTGGAGTACGGGTTCATGGAGCCATGATGTAAACCAAAGGCATCTCTGTAAATCCTTTGGATCTTTTGAATCAAAACTGAGATAATTAAAGTTGCTCAACTTGTCTTACATGATGAAAATGGAAGGGGGAAGCTGATCAGGGGAGTATCTTAATAAATGGTGGCCTGCTGGGAGAACTGTGCATGGCTCAGTTCAGGCAAACTGAGTGCTGAGGGCTCCTACGAACCTACGAACTAATGACTTCAAGATTACTTGGGTATTTTTATTTATTTAATTATTTAGGATTAAATTAGGTGAGCTCTCTAAGCATTCCTGCTGTGGGTGGCAAACTAGCCCGTAAAAATCATGAAGAATCTTCAGTGGCACAGCAAGGCTATAACACTCGGGGGAAAGAACTGATTTCACTTGAACACTACCACCAACAAAAAATGTTTAAAAACAGTTTCACGGCTCAACTTTCTTCTTTTTTTTTCCTCTTCTTCTTCTTCTTATAGTTGGAATGTATTTTATCGTCTGTCAGTTTTGCCCTGTGATATGTCCTCTTAAATTGGATCTGTAAGCCCTTCATAAAGTTTAATAAATCTTCAGCATTTCACCCTAAGGAAATTATATTAAAAACCTTCAAATGTGAAGTTGGGCCCACAGACACACAGCACTGGGAATTTTATCACCATAATCAGCGTGTAATGAAAGCCTCTGTCGCTGTTCCTTCCCAATCATAATCTGCTTGTCTTTATGAAAAAAAAGGGGGGTTTGTCTGGGTTCATCTGCAAGCTTTAATTGGAAGATGTCTTCATTTCATTCCAGCCTACTGGGATAATAACTCAGCCCCATGTTTAAACACAGGCCCTCGCTGCTGATATTTTTTCATTTAGTAAAGCATGTCTCTTTAAATGATTTAGCAAATCACCATGAATGCCAGGCCAGAGTGATTGGCAGCTCATTGCTGGTGCACCATTTGCATGACATTTGTTCTTCAGCTAAGAAAGCTGCCGCAGGTAAACAAGCAGGCCCCGGACTGACTCCCTTTGAGTCCCTCCCTGTTTATTTTCTCATAATCAAATGACATTTATGAGAGGCCAATGCAGCTGCACATATATACGGGAAATGCAATCAGGCTAAACATGATGACTTCATTCAGGTGATATTTTGATTAATGAAAGGACATTTTTTTGACATGGGGGGCTTTGATGAAGCAATCTGGCAAATTCTCCTTTGTGTAACTAATATTCTATATTTTATCTCTATTTTAATGCAATCTGGACTAGAATAATTAGGTGACTAGGACTCACTTATGAGAGTTTGGTTAAAACATGGGAATGCTTCAAACAGGAGGCCCAAGGTAAGTTTTTTGTCCCTTTTGGAAGAAAACACCCTTTCTCCTTTCAAAGGAAGAGAGAAGAGAGAGAGACAGAGAGAGAGAGACAGAGAGAGAGAGAGAATGTAAAAACCAAGATGGTCTGAAATAAAGCTAGTTATAACATCTGTGAATGTAGCTTTCCCAGAGGAGATTCATAAAAGTTAAAAGTTTTTATATACTTTCTTGTTCATTGTCCTACTAAGGAACATTGAAAATAACAAACTAGAGGGTTCTTCTTTTTCTTAACAAAAAAAAGTTAAGAGTGTCATAAACTACCTTTATAATTTATATGCTTTAGCAGAATACCAAAGAGCAAGCTGTGCTTTCTTGGCCTTGCTAGAAAACAGGTGCTCCGCTTACAGGGAGCTATTTCTTCACTCCTAGAAAGGGCTCCCTGCAGTAGAGCAAAGAACACATCTCCAGCCACACCTAGCTCATGTCAGGGAGCACCCAGCTCAGCATGGAAGAGGTGAAGGCAGTCATGGACTGTCAGGTCCACCCTGTGATAAAGGGATATTTTCATATCCAGTTGCTCAGCCTTTAAGGAAGACCTCAGAGATCCTAGGTTTCTTCCTCCACTAAAACAAGCACCTCAAGAACAAAATCTTCTTCCCAGTCACCTTCCTATGGGAAGAGGAGAAACATGGCTTTTGTGATAATAAAATGGGAGTGTGAGTAACCATTTTCTTTTTCTTTTCCTTTCTTTTTCTTTTTTCCTTTTCTTTTCTTGATACAGAATTTTATTGCATATTCTGTTTGGCCTAGGGCACATTAGGTAGACGAGGCATCTGCTTCCCAAGTCCTGGGATCACAGCTTACTCTTTCTATTGTGGAGCACATCTACTCTTGGATGTCGTTTGGAGAAAGATTATCAAAAAACAGTTGCTAGCATTTAGGGACAGAACACACTTTGGAGGGCTATCAGAGCTCAGAGCAGAGAGCAGACTGTGGCCAAGCGTGGCTTTAGTAGAGATGAAATGAAAGTTCTTTAAAAAAAAAAAAAACAATGTATTCCAACTATGCCACTTGCCTTGCGTCCATTCAGTCAGTCATTGACTATACACTGGACAATAGGAGGCAGGTAAGTAAAGCAAAAACTTCAGGGCAGTGTGTGATTAAAAGAAGTGCAGAGCAGTTATGGGTGGCACATCTCAAGTCCCCTTATTTGTCAAGAAACCTTACACAGTACAGAACATTCGAATTGAAAGTCGATGAACAAATTAATCTCCTTCTTTGTAATCAGAGAATATAAAATATATGGCCATTCTTGGTCTATTGTATCTTAAGCAATCCAATGACACAGCTTTAGGAAAAAAAAAAAGTGACATTCCTCATTTTACCTATCTTTACATAATATGACAAACAACTCCAAAACCTTTGAAAACTTACATTCGAAGCACATGGTAATCATATTTAAAATCAGACTTGCATCTTCAACTTCTATTTCATCATCTATGTATTCCTTGCTGTAGCTTATATTTTCAATATAATCAGCCAAGTAATACCTACTTGTAGGTATTATATAAATAGGGCTTCAAGTTACCTTGATCTTAGGATAGCCCTTAGCCCGTCATTCCTAGAATAAAATAAGTTTCCTCCAACTAATATTAGATCCAAGCGTATTCTGTCAACCAAGTACAGTTACAAGTTAATATGATGTGCCTTTGAATACCACCCAGCTCCCTCTACTGTACCACTCAAACCCCACATTGTCCATATGGCTCTAAAAACTGAAGATCTGTAATAGAATCAGTCTAAACTAAAGATGGATTCTGGCCGAATGGAAAAAGGATTAGAAAAAGAATTTAAGGACAAAATACAATTTATTTTTCCAATACACACACACACACACACACACACACACCAACAACAACAACAATAACCGATTAATGTAATGCAGGAAATATATAACAAAGTAGATAAATCATAAAATAATTTCTACATGAGACTTAGAACACATGTTCCGATAGATAAAACCTTAGACATAAAGCCAAAAGCCTAATATTTAGATCCTCTCTTTACTATTTTTCATGTTATCTTAGTTAAGTCTCATTTACATTGTTTATAAAAACATGAATAACCATAACTTTGCAGAGTTACTGAGAATATAAAAGTAAGTAATTTTGATAAAAGCCTCTAAGAATATAGCTGGCACACTGCAGGGTCCCAAAAATCATAGTAAAGGTATATTTTTTTATTGTTAAAATAAGATAAAATTTAGTCTCACATGAAGACTGATAGGTATTACTTTGGGTTCATTATTGTAGAGGAATGAAACATAAATGGTTAATTCATTCAATTCAAGAAATATTCACCAATCCTGTGGCTTTTCTATATGAGTGCACTGGCTGGTTTTGTGTGTCAACTTGACACAAGCTGGAGTTATCACAAAGAAAGGAGCTTCAGGTGACGAAATGCCTCCATGAGATCCAGCTGTAAGGCATTTTCTCAATTAGTGATCAAGGGGGGGGGACCCTTTGTGGTGGTGCCATCCCTGGGCTGGTAGTCTTGTGTTCTATAAGAAAGCAAGCTGAGCAAGCCAGGGGAAGCAAGCCAGTAAGAAACATCCCTCCATGGCCTCTGCATCAGCTCCTGTTTCCTGACCTGCTTGAGTTCCAGTCCTGACTTCCTTTGGTGATGTACAGCAATGTGCAAGTGTAAGCTGAATAAACCCTTTCCTCCCCAACTTGCATCTTGGTC
>CM052703.1:43657380-43685473 GCA_028551405.1 Uromys caudimaculatus
GGCGTTAAGCCTGGTCTCAGTAGCTGGTGTTGAGCCAAAGAACAGGTCCACTGTGGGCACACTTGGGTCATACTTCTGCAGCTTTCAGGGGCAGTAGCTGTTTCCTTTGCCGGAGAGGTGCTATGGAGCATCTTAAATCTGAGTAAGAGTCATGGGTCATCAATAGATGGTACTGGTCAATCTTCTGTTTCCAGCAGATAAAGGTAACTAGAACACAGGTGCATTCTTTCTCATTAAGTGAATTTTAGGCAAGACATCCTTAACAATGAGGGGAATGATGGTGGGACAGAGAGGGATAACCATGTCCTGTTTCTAGGAAAAATACATGGGGTGAGGTATAGAAGAAACCATGATTTTTCTCATGGTTTTGCAAGCCTAAGGTCAAGGAGACATCCTTGTGTGAGGCCTGATGGTATTCTGTGTATGGCAGAGAAACAGAAAGGTGGAAGGAGGCCTGAGGGACTAGGGGAGAAGCCAGACTCTTGATAACGACATTCTCTTCTGGCAGGCATTCCAATCCTGACAGCCTGAACTCATTGTCACAGAGACATTTGAGTCCTTTCTAATGACCTAACCACCATGGTGAGCTCTTAGCAACTCTCTACACTTACACTGGGCACGAAGCTTCAGTGTGAGTTTTCATAGCAGGATGTCCTCTGAAGAGCTCATAAAAGCTTCCATCAGAGGAAGAGTCACATTTCCATGTCCCTAAAGCCCAGAAAATACTGCCCCTCAATGAAATGACAGCACAGATTAGGTCTCATTCCTGACTTTCCATGTGGTTTCTTCCCATGAATTACCACTCATAAGCAACTTAGGGGGAAAAAACTGTTCATATACTAGAGAGGAAGAGTAAGAAAAGCTGCCCTTTCTCCCTCCCTCTGCTAACACTTCCAGTATGGAGCAGGCATGATGTGCATGAGAGAGGGGGTTTCTAGTTACAGAGTTTGCTCTTCAAATCAAGATGGATTCTATGCTTGCTCCACTAAGACTGTCCAATGACAGAAAGTTACTAGAATACACTGTTTCACTCAGGAGTTGAAGGTGCTCTTCATCTGAGACCAAGAACTACCTGAAATGGCAGAGTTAGGGAGACAACAAGAAAGCAAATAAAGTAACCTGAGGACTGCCCTGTGTGGTCCAAACTCACTTCAGGTGTAGCCGGCAGGTAATACTTGGATCCATTCGTTCTGCACAATGACCAGCTGTGCATGAGTTTAGAAAGGAGGAAATATGTCCAGTTCTTCAGACCTAACAGAGAACACATCTCATCCCTTTTCCAGCCCAGTTCCGGAGACACAGTTAACACTGCACAAAGTTCCCATGATGTCATTGAGAACTTCAGATTGGGCTGACAGAGAACACTGAGTGAAGTGCAATCACTAGCGAGCATGGCTCAAAAATCTCCATGAGCACCTGACTATGTGACTAAACATGCTTTGGGGTTCTCCAACACCCTTCTTTTCATGAGTACACTCTTTTATTCAATCAGCTTTAAGCTATAATATCAATAAATCCAAAATACTTCCTGGGCTGCAGCAAAGTACAATAGGGCCTTCCATAGACATCATTATAACTGGTGCTAATCTTCATGTGTGTTAAAGAAAAAAATTTAGATCTTCTTCACCATGTGGTTGTAAAGGTATTTCTCACAAAACAGGTTCCATGTCTGACAGCTGATACTTGACATTCCCATTGCAAGAACTTGTCATTTATTCCAGTCACATGAGGCTTGCCTGATGCTCCCACATATGGGTTCAACCACATCTTAAATTAAGAATACAGATCAAGCCAGGTGGTGTGGTTGTGCACACTTTTAATTCCAGCACTTGGGAGTCAGTGGCAGGTGGATCTCTGTGAGTTCAAGGCCAGCCTAGTCTGCAGAGTGAGTTCCAGGACAGCCAGAGTTACATAGACAAAAAAGGTCTCAAAACAAAACAAAACAAAACAAAACCACCAAAACAAACAACAACAACAAAAAACCCTCAAAAAAATACAGATCATTTCCTAAGAATAGACCCAAAAGAAGAAGAAAGTGCAGGACAGAGAACACTGAGTGAAGTGCAGTCACTAGCGAACATGGCTCAAAAGTCTCCATGAGCACCCGACTATGTGACTAAACATGCTTTGGGCTTCTCCAACACCCTTCTTTTCATGAGTACACTCTTTTATTCAAGAGAGAGGGAGAGGGCAGGTAAGCTTCGTAAAGGACAGAGCACATCATAGAGACAGAAATGATGGGCAAGCTCCCATGTGCTTCAAACTCTGTTTCTGGGGAGCAGGGGGTGGGAAGTACATAGAGGGTGGATTAGAAACCAGTTTTTGGCCACTGAGTTACAGAGTACTCACGCTGGCAAGTGAAGACATGTTGTGAAGTTTAGATTCTTTGGCATGATGAAGATGGTAGACTTCTTTATTCAGTCTAACACTGAAATATTTCCAAAGCATATAACTTTTAAACTGCTAGACTTTGCTCTCACTAGCTTGTCACACCTTGGAGAGTCAGTTTTGTCAAAACTGGACGCCAGGGATCCAAGACTGAGGAATGAGTCCTGGAATACATGGTCGGCTCTGAGTGACAAGTTTAAGTTTGGTTTCTACCAGCATTCACTTTCTGTTCAGCTTTCAATTGCAGCATGCTGTTGTTTCCTTGCAGTAACTCTGAATTCTTTCTTATGATGAAAAAAAGTGATTTTAATCACTATATAATTATTACTATTAATATGGTAAAATAACTGTAATTCTCGATTAATACACCCTTAGTACAATTGACACCAGATGTTTTTCAACAAAAAGAGAATTTCATCATAAGAATATTTTTATCATTCTATTTCCATAAATACAATATTGTTATTAAAGATGTCTTTAGAAAAAGTATTACTTTTAGAGAATTGACTTACAGATATTGATTTCCTGGTATATAAAAGTAAACAGAAACCTTAGTGTAAATGAATATGATATTTTTAAAAGCTGCTAGAATTATAAAAATGTTTATTTCCTGCAGATTACATATCTAATAGAGATAAACCAAACAGCCAATGGTGCGTTTGGCTGATAAAAGAGCAAAAAAACCACATCTTCCTCCTGTGAATTTGATTTTTTTTTTCTAGGAGAAGCAGGACATAGGCGGGAAGTCCCAGGCAATGTTATGATACATATTCCAATAACCTGGTACAGTTGCTCCCTCGAGCAGATGAGATGGAAAGGGGATGCTGAGAGAGCCCTGGAGGGCAGTGCATGCCAATGTCTGCTCTGAGTTTTCTTCTTATCCTTCCTCCCGTTATTTCAGACTCTTCTAAGCATTTCCAGGCTCCTCCCCTCTTCAACATTGAGCAAGGGTTCAAAGTGCCACCTTCTAGACATGCACATATGTGAAAATTTGTTTCTGGGTTGCAAATTTCCAGCCCAGGAGTGATGAAAACCCTCAAGTATCTTTTCTTTGTAGCTCTACTCTAGGAAATATCTGGGAAAACCATACACATGCTGATCATTTTTAAAGCAATTGCTTTCCGTATTAAAATATCAGAATGTTTAGTTGCTGTTGGAAATTCCCCATGTGTAGAAAGGATGAATCAGTATCCACAGTGTGTAGCAGTCAGTGTCATGAAAAGAGAGCCTGGCCATTGAAACATTTTCTTTAGCTTCCTATGCCCAGTGCCTCTTCTCCTGGAAACATTTGCTGATGTCTGAAGACATTTTTATTGTCTAAACTGAGGTGGATGTGCTGGTCCAGGAAGAAGCTGGAGATAGTGTGAAAACACTCTGTGGTGGATAGATGGCATCACTTCCAACAGCAAAAGGTACCTGCTCCCTAATATCAAGAGCGTTTAGGTTGAGAGATTCAGCCATAGCTCACACATGACCCATTTCAAACTCAGAAAATCTGCCAGCCCTTGCAAACATTTGGAATTGTAATGCTCAGATAGTCATATTTATTGGATACATAAATATAGTCATATGCAACTAGAAAGATCAAAATGATTTACATAGCTGGGACTGTTAACCAATTCTTAAGCTATATGAAGCATCCATTTGAAGGCACAACAGGAGCCTTTGCTATTCTGATCAGCAACTGCCTGTTTCTCACATAGGGAAGAAAAGTTGACAAACTGGCAAACTCTTGTGCAGGTTCTCTTTGAAAATTAGCTGAAAAGTATTTAGTATAGTAGACTTCTGATGTTTTCAGAGGACCATATTCTCTAATGTTCTTCATGTCTTTTGGGCCCAAGCTGTCTTCAAGAATACTGGCATACTAACAAGCTTGGAAGATAGAAATGGTATCTCTTCTGGATCAAAAGATAGGTTTGCCTACTGCGTATCATATGGGATTAAACTCAACATTCCTAAGCAGGGACATAGCCTGATGTGTGCAACATCCTCCCGAACAATCCACATTATCCTAGTGCAAGTGAGCTTCGAGACAAAGAGTGTGGTTCAGGATCCAGAACTCAAGAGTCTTCTGATGGGGTGTTAGGAATAAACAGAAGAGTCCAAGATTATACTCTCCTGACAGGAACACCAGTGAGCCTTCTAGAGGTTTGTTAACTTCTCATAAGTTAATTTTAAGTCTTGAGCTATACTTTACTTGGTTTAAGGGACATATGTGCCCAACCTATGCAATGATTAGCTCTGGCAGCTGCTAGCTGGCTTTAAAGCCACAGAACACTGTTTCCCTGCCAGTACTGTGCGCTGGCCTGTCTGAAGTTGGCTTGGCCACTGTCTTAGTTATACACAGCTCGTGATGCCAGGCTACTCCTTCTTCCTTCCTTCCTTCCTTCCTTCCTTCCTTCCTTCCTTCCTTCCTTCCTTCCTTCCTTCCTTCCTTCCTTCCTTCCTTCCTTCCTTCTTTTGGGTAAATGCTATCTATCACCCATATGCTTTAAAATGACAGTGAATTATGTTTACTTTCCTGTTTGTGTGTTTTCTGAGATCCATTCGGGTATATGGAAGTCAGAGGAAAAATCTGTGGGAGTTGGTTCTCTACTTCTGTCATATGAGTCCTCAGGGTCTTACTGAGGTCCTCGGGGTCTTTTTAAGGTCCTCAAACTGAGCAGTTAGTGCCCTCTGAGCCATCTGGCTGGCTCTACACACCTCTTTCTTTGCTCTAAATCCACATATTATTCCTGTGGTTAGTGAAGAAAACTGAATCACTAAAAAGTGTAAACAGACAAGGTGGCCTCATGATCAGTTTTTTCTAAACAAGAGCATATCCTGCTGGTCAGCTAAAGGAAAAGGACCTAGCTGATGCCAGCCCCACTTGCTGATTTTTTTCTCACAGGCCCATAGCTCTATTGATGGATTTTATAGGTTCTGTTTGGGGGACCTTGGGTTTCTTATCAGAGATTACTACTAAGAAAAAAGATTATTTTTAAATTTTATTTTTTATTTTTGACACAGGGTCTCCTTATGCAGCCCAGGCTGGTTTGGAGCTCACTATGTAGCCCAGGATGGCCTAAAGTTCATAGTAACCATTTCACTCCTGTTTTTCCAGTGCTGGGATTGCAGGAAGAACCACAAGCTGTTGAAAGTGGCATCTTTAACAATGTTTTATTAGCATATATTAATTGTAGCTAACAATGGGTTTCATTATGTATTTTTATACAAGTACATAATGCGTTTTGATCATATTTATCCCCATTATCCTTTTCTGCCTTCATTCCTGCTATTACTCTTGCTTCAGCAAGATATATTTATAAATTTTTGAAATTAAAATATAATTTCATTACTTCCCACTTCCCTTTTCTCCCTTAAACCCCTACTATATAATCCCTACCTCCCAGTGCCCTGCTCTACCTCTCAAATGTATGGCCTCTGACTTCGTTTTCTTTCACTGGTGTTATACAAATACACAATGCATACATAGAACCTCTCCGTTCCTTTTAGTGTTACTTGCATGTACATGATTTGAGGGATGACCACTTAGTATTGGATAACCAAGTAGGGCTCTCTTCTCTAGGGGAAGACTGTTTGCCCTCAGCATTCCTTAGTTGCCTGTAGTTCTTTGTTTAGGGATAGGGCCCTATGAGCTTCCCCCTCTCATGTTAAAATGTCTACTGTTCTTATCCTTGTCCATGTCTTGTTTAGGCAGCCATATTGTTGAGGTATCACGGGTGTAGTTTCCCTATCATTTCTAGGAGACACACACTCCTGCTAGTCCTCTTCCTCAAACAAGATATTTTGAACTTCTGAAAATGTGCCAGATATTTGAGGAAACAAAGAATCAAGTTCATCTTTGCTCTTCTTTCCTAGTTGTGGAGGCTTTCCTAGTTGTGTGAGGCTTTTCTGAGGCTAATGCTGTATTTTGTTGTAAGATTCTAGAATTTTGTTTGGCTAAGCTATGGAGAGAAGCTTTAAGCAAAAGTCAGACCAGGAAGGAAGCAGCCACTCTTTCAAAGTAATCATTGTGAGCTGTCAACAAAACTAGAAAGAAAATCAATATTTAAATGTACAAGAGAGAAATCTCTTCACAGTACACATGAGCTTTGTATGTTTGACTGGAACTAGTCTTTGGAATGGAAGAAAGGTGTGTGTAAAATGTATATTTGTTGATTTCTGTCAACGTGAGCCTTTATTTCTGTATCTATAAGCGTCTATATGCAGGAGTATCACTGTTAGATTCCAGAAGAACAATGTAGGATAGAGAACCACTCAGTACAGTTCCTGGTCCCAGGAAAATAATTCACACTAATCTAGTTTTGTCCTTGGTTAGTGTGGCAAGAGTATAAAATGACTCTGAAAATTATTTATTTTGCTTTTTTTTTTTTTTAAGGAGTCCTAATTTTTTTGGTTAGAACTTTTCAACTATTATCAAAAGAGCATCTAAGGACCCAGGAAAAACTTGCCTGGTGCTTTTTAAGCTGCCTCCTTCCTGGTCTGACTTTTAATTAAAGCTTCCCTCCACAGCTTAGCCACAGCCACATTCAGAGTGACACTGATATCTCCAAAGACTGACCGGAGAAAGGTTTTCTGTTTCCCAAGGCAATGAAGTCACAGACAACTTCCATTTGATTTTTGTGGAGAGTAAATTATACCTTTATCCATAATTTTAGTTTTTAGCTTTATTTTTTATTGGATATTTTCTTTATTTACATTTCAAATGTTTTCCCCTTTCCAGGTCTCCCCTTCGGAAACCCCCTATTCCATCCCCCCTTCCTTGCCTCTATGAGGGTGCTCCCCTACCTACCCACTCCTGTCCTCTGCCTTGGCACTTCTCTAGTTTTAATGTTTAGAGTGCAAATGTTGGGTCAGGAGTATCAGTTGGAGGTAGAGCATCTGCCCGGCCACCGTACCCTGGAGCATGTTCGTTGTCTCACTCCTTACCTATCACCTATTTACATTTATACTCCAAAGTAACTGTGTCGTTATAACCTATACTTGTGATCAGTATTTATTTTTAAGCATCTAGAATAGCCTGTGCAGAGATCAGTGCAGGGATTCAAGGCAGCTAACCACAGAGACTGAGGACACCACACGTTTAGAATAGAGGGGGGCCCTCAGGGCTCCTTTTCTTCAGCTTTATAGTGAGTCAGTCAGATCTGATTTCCTCTATGATTCCTCAGTGTAACAAAAAAAAAAAAAAATCCAAAAAAACAAAATATAAAGAAGCAAAAACAACAACAACAAGAGCAAAAACCCCTACCTAATTCAGTTACATTTATAACAAATATGCTATAGAATCAAGTATTCAGAGCAATATCAGGACCATAGGAAACATCCATTTACTGTTAAATTATTAAATAAGGTATATATTTTTTATATAGAGAAAGCACATCTCAAAAAAATCCACTTGATTTCATATAAAGTGTTTTTTGAGATGTGCTTTCTCTATTAAAATATTTAGTAAAGAATATTAAATTAAAAGGAAATACCTTTATTACTGGATTTTAGCCTTTTCTGTTAAATACCTTTTCATATATAATAATTTATTAATCTAATAAACATTCTACCCTCTAGTAAGTATAAACCTATAACAAAATCAGCAGAGAAAGTTTAGTGAGAAACAAAACTAAATTTTATGTTTCTTATTAAATATGGAATATGTAAGGCAAGTGTTTATCTTAACTTTCTTCCACAAAGGCATAAGATGAGTTTCAAAATTAGATGAAACTCCGGGAAAGCAGGAAAGGGGAAGGCAACATATGAACGAGGTGACCCTCATTCCTCAGACTCCCTGAAAGAAGCATGGCAGAGGCCACCAGAGGTCACATACTATGGAGAGAAGCCATAGGAAGAAGAGGCGAGCAGCCAGCAAAAGTGTTGGTGCCTCTGGACACCAGAGGTTGGTGCCAATGGGAACTAATTTTAATTGTAAAATTAGTAAATAGTGGACACCTTATCCTATGAAAACATTACTGGGCATACAGTGTGCACACCAGCACAAAGCTCCACATACAGGAGTATGGAGTTCAGTCCTTAGTGGCCGCCATCTTGAAGTTCTTAATAAGTTTTGAACAAGTAGGGGATTTTTCTTTTTTTTGCCCTAGATTAACTACAAAACCAATTAAATCCCTCCCTCCCATTAAACTACATGAAGGTTTAATGAAGGTAAAAGGTCTGCAGTTGGGAATGCAGAAGTGGAGACAGAGACGAGACACCAGGCACAGGTGAAAGAAGAGGACAGGTGAGTGTCCAGAAAAGGAGAGTAACTGACTATACCTATACCTCCACCAAACACAGAGAAGGATGCAGTCAACCTTAGTCTCCTAAACAGACTTCCAGATTCTTCTTAGAGTAACTGCCACACTGAATAAAAGTAGCTGGTAACTCTAAAGGGCTGTGGGGCTGGAGATGTAACTCAGCGACTATAAACACTGGCTGCTCTTCCAGAGGACCCAGGATTCCCAACACCCATATGGCTGTACAGTCTCTGACTCCAGTTTAGTGGGCCTCATGCCCTCTTCTATCTTCTGTTGCACTGTATACATGAGGTACATAGATGTACATGCAGGCAAAACAACCCATATACATAAAGTAATAAAAAAATTAAAAAAAAAAAAGACGAGTAATTCCTGTAGAATATCTGACAAGCTCTTATCACAACACAGACTTTCTAACCAACTTTTGCTGTTTATCTACTCCAAGTGGGAGAGATAATGGCTAGGAGAGGGTATAGGAAGCCAGAAACTAATGATGAAAGCAAACAAGGAGAAAGAAAGAACCTGGGAAATTAAGAAATTCACATGAGTTATGAAGGAAGGGAAAAAAAAAGAACAGAAAAGAAATCAGGACACTATTGTAGAAGAATAAATTGTATTATTAAACATTATAATTTTTTGAAGCATTAACATAAGCTATCAAAGTAATTAGCATAACTTCAGTTTTTTATCCATAAAGCAATACTCATAACAAGATTTATTTATTTTATGTATATGAGTACACTGCAATTGTCTTTAGACACACCAGAAGAGGTTGCTGGGAATTGAACTCAGAACCTCTGGGAGCCATCTCTAGAACCCCATGGACAGTTTTAGTAGTGATTACAAAGAGGCAAAACCGAGAGAAAAGAAATTCTGGGCATAACCAAAGTGTGAGATGGAAGCAATGGACAAGCATGTTACAAGGTGAGCCCCAGTGCACGTGCCTTATACCCGGAAAGTCAGCCCATGGGAGAGGAGATGAGCAGGACAGAAACTAGCCACTAACCACTGGAGCATGGTTGCTTCCCCAGGCAGGCACCTCTGAGAGGCTCAGAGATGGGGTTCAGAGATGGAGGGGCTGGGGAAAGGAGGAGTCGCAGACTTCTTAAGGCTGTGGCCATAGCTGCATGTGGAGCAGCTCTAAGGTTGCAGGAAAGATTGCCTCCATTCGGCTTGTTAGTCTGTGACAGGGTCTCTCGCTTTGTAGAGTCACTTGGCCTTGAACTTCTGATCATCATGCTGTTTCCCAAGTACTGTGATTATAAACATGAGCCTTCAGGCCCAGTTTCCAGGAAAGATTTCTGCCAAGACCTGTTGGTCTGTGTCTGAAAACTAAGGTGGGAGAACAATGACTTACTGAGCCCCTTAGGTTCTCTATTTTATAGCTGTAGAAACAGGATCTTTTAACTGCTTTCTTGTCCTAAACAACAACAAATGGCACCGCCAACAAAAACCACCACATTGATGACAGAATTAGGAAGCAGCCAGGCTTCTGGGATGCTAACTACTTTGTTTTCTCCTCCACAGACAACCCTGGCAATGGCCTCTCTGTCAAAGTAAATGTACTTTATTAAATGCTATGTTAGTTCCTGTTTTGTTACCATCATTTCTTAAGAAAGTATGAAATTCAGCACGTTATGCAGCAACATGTGTGCATAGACTTAGCTGTACCTTGTTCTGATTTTACCTATTAGTAGATGCTACGCCATGTAAACTCTGTGGCTGGTCTGCCCCATCTAGAAGGTAAGCTGCAGTGCAGAACGGAGAAATTTGTCACCTGGTTCAAACACTGTAGCTTGAAGGTTCACTGTAGCTTGTCTCATTGGTACCTGCTGGCTTACCCCGCACATGAGCTCTGTCACTCAGCTACCCCCCCACCCCGACCTGACTCCCACCCCTGCCTTTCTCCAGTTCCTGAGGCTATCTGGCTGACTCTGCTTACCAGAGCTCTGATTGATGTGCCCACAATTTTTCCTTCCCTGCTTCCTCTCTCTGGGAAAAAAAAAAGTCTGATTTCTTTAACCAGAAATATTTTATTCTTAACAATCATAATTATGTAACCCCCTGCAGCTAACTTTAAGCTCACTATTTTGACTATCCAAGCAAATAAGTTAATTTGCATCAGGAAGTTAAAATAATCCAATTACTGTTACTCTATCAAAGATCTCTTGGAGAAAGCAGCTTAGTAATCTTTTACCCCCTATCTTAATATTTTTAAAAGACACTGAAAGAGAGAACACTATTAGAGAGACAAAAAAGCATCCCTTCTGTAGGGATCTCTTTACAGGAGGCGTGTCATGGGTTTAAATGGATGTACCAGATAATTATGTTGGTTGCAGCTTGCAGAACAGGATAAAGAGGGGAAATGGAATTTGACAAAATGATGAATATTCTACATCAAAGCTATCCATGTTAATATAAATAAGTTATGTGGTATCAGGTTAGGAGGTAAAGCCAGAAGCAGCTTAACATCACCAGGTGCCGCGAGCCTCTGCTGATGAGATTTTTCTCTCTTGCTCCACCTTGGAAACGATATTAACCTCACAAATTTGCATGGGATTGTAGGTGTATGCATTTAGAACTGAACTGATGGCCTAATCAAGGACAACACAGCAGTGCCCTAGAGATGACCTGAAACATTTGCTTTCACAAGCAAAATGCACTACAAATGGTGTCCCTGTATCACAGATAGCCTTATGAACATTTGACCTTTGACATAAGTCCATCTTAAAAGAAAAGATTAGACAATGGTCTATGATAATCTCCCAACTGTACTCAAATATGCCAACAACGAAAAGGCAGATTTTGAGAAATAAATGTACCTGTTTGGGGGGGGGGGGAAGGTATCTTAAAGTATATCCTTATTATTAGATTGTATGGTTTAGTAACGATTAAGTATTCCTCAGCATAGAACCAAAATAATTTTAAAATTTCAGGAAAAAAACTATTATAGTTACCTTAATAAAAATCCCAGGAAATTAAACCTCAAATGAAATTTGCTATTTTCTTCGAAGAAAGAAGATCTTAGTGTGGGGATTTGAACAAGTCCCTGTGTGCTTTGTCTTGCTTCTCTTTCTTCCTGCTGAGCAGCTGCTGGACCCAAGTGCCAAGTGTATTCCAAACAGGAAGAGTTAACTGTGCTCACTCCCAATCAGAAGGACTTTGGGAGTGTTTCCTTTCATGAAGTGCATCTGCGTGACTTGATTTTTTAAATTAAATTTACAGTATTAAACAATGTGTGAAACAATATTCATTTGTATTCAACTTCTTTGAAAGGGCACTTGCTTAGGGTTTCTTTGTTGACTTTGGGGAGAAAAAAACCTTTAAACACTGAACACAAGAAGTTGCCACTAATGTATTTAACAGAGGCACACTCTATAGCCAGAATGAAAAGAGGGGAAAAGCCCTTTGCTCTGAGCCACTAGGTCTTTGCATTAAGATTCAGGTTCACTCTCCCTGTGAACGTCATAGCAGCATTTCTCTTCAGTATTATTATTTCTCAGCAGTATTTCCCAGAAATTCCCTATGCTGCAACTTGACTTGGGATTTTGTGACTCCGGTTAAACTATATTTTTTTTCCTTTCCATCTGCTAGTACTCAGAGAAACAGAACCATTGGGGAACTGTGCCAGAGAGTTGATTGCATTGGAATGGGGAAGCTGATGGAGGAGTCTTTGAAAAGTTCTTGTCCTTGACTCTGGTGCTAAAGCTTCAAGTCCACAGGCTGCCATAACACACACCACTCAGTCTAGGAAGTATAGGATAAGAGGAATGCATTGGCTCACAATTCCGGAGCTGAGTCCAAAGTCAAGAGCTCCAGAACAACTGTTTCCTTCTGAGGACTGTAGGGGACAAGGGGCACCCCATCTTGCTTCTGGTGTTTTTATCAACAGCTGTTGACATCTCTTGATTTGAAGTGATTTCTCTGGTTCTCTACTTTCATGTGGCAGTCTCTCCATGCTATCTCTCTGTACATGACTTTATGTTCAGATGTCTCCTGTTCATAAAGGCATGAGTCTTTTTTACTTTAACCAATTGTCTGTGTAAAGATTTTAATCTTATATGAAGTCACATTCCGAAGCACCAGGAGAAGGCTTTGCCATGCTAACCTGTGTGGTGAGTACAAAGAAGCTAGACAAGAAGCAGGAGCTGAAAGGTACTGATCTGGGTTGAACCCATGTTGCTTCTTGCTTGCTTGTGAGGCTCCTAGAAGAAAAGATTCACTTCATTATCAAGTCAGCCCCTTACCAAGAGCTAGAGCCAAAGAAGCTGAAGGGCCCAGGTGGAGAAGAGAGAGACGTTGCCTGACCCTGACCCTGACACATGACATTGAAGTGCCATTCCTAGGATTCACTCTCAGCATCCTACTTGAGGATAAAACATGAGCTCTGAAGGCTGTTCCTGATGCCAAGCTTTTGTTCCACCATCATGGACTCTAACCCTCTGAAACCATGAGCCAAATTAAATGCGTTATTTTATAAGTTGCCTTGGTCATGGTATTTGGTCACAGTTATAGAAAAGCAATGAATATAGGCATCTTTTTATAATACTAACACATTTATAACACTAATACAACTCACAAGCACTCAGACCCATTACTTAAACAGCTCTTAAAGGCTCTACCTCCTAATACCATCACCTCCAGGCTGATGATATGAGTATATAAATCATAAAGTCCAAAAGCATTTAGGCCATTGTCCATACAACTAGATAACTAAATGATCTGCCATTAAAATTTCCATTATGATGCTTACTTATTGCTAGCCAACAAGGAAAGGGTTTGAGGGCAATCAAAAATGTAAGCTCTTGAGGCTGAATTCTATTGGATTTTGTGAACTTGGAAACAACAAGAAAAGGAATCCTACATTCCCTTTAATATTTATCCTATCAGCAAGGAGTTTCATTATCTTACTAGTAAATGGATTAAGTGATCATTATCAGAGTACATAGAGCTAAGTTAAAATCATAACCTTGCCCCTTGGCTACATGGTATTGTTGAATATTTCAAATCCCAATCCAGAGTTTCTACCCCATCTTTTACTGTTTAGTTTCCAGATAAAACACACACACACACACAACCTTTATATTTACAATAAGCCTTAATCACCATAAGAGCTGAGCAGATATCTATCCTCTATGCTATTGTGTCTATTTCCCCAATAATCTTAGAAAGAGAAAAAGGAAAGGTTACACTTTTGGATTAGAATTCAGAAGAGTGATCAGGTTTAACAGTGAAGATCTGTAAGCAGTTGCCCCCTCAGGGCTTCTGAATGTATACTGTACTGTATCAATAAAGGGTAATCCTTCCTCTCATCTCTTTAGCATGGTTTCTAGTGAATCATCTTTCTTGAGAGATAGTATTTTGGCCAGATGACTGATAGACCCAGGAGGATTAACAATTAATAGAGAGGATAATAACATAAAATGTTCTGTCTCTGGTGCAGATCAGAATGCCACATTTTTACCCAAGGCCAGATGCAGAGTTCAGAATCCATTATTTTGATCAGAAGAAAAATAGTCCTTAAGGGCCTCAACAAAACCAGTTCACTTACTCACATGATACCTAGGAGGTGATCAAGGGCTTCCAAGCCTGCTAAGAACTGTCTTGCTGCCCAACCTTGCCAAGCATTTAAGTCTTATTAGAATACGTTTTTTAGAAATTGACTCTATTAAAAAGTTTAATTTGAGCTGGGCATGATGGCACATGCCTTTCATCCCAGCACTCCAGAAGCAGAAGCAGGATGATCTCTATGGGTTTAAGGCCAGCTGTCTACAAAGTAAGTTCCATGACAGCCAGAACTGTTACACAGAGAAACCCTGTCTCAAAAACAACAACAACAAAACAAACAAACAAAAAACAAACAAACAAACAAACAAACAAGTCTAATTTGAGTCCACAAAGTAACTATGAAATTTGAGCTGAGACCTCCTTCTTTTCCTTCTATCTGTGTGGTTACCTGTTTACATTTGCAGCATTAGATGTTAATCACAGAACATGTATTTTATTTAAGTTATTGTTTTTCTTTAAACCTAAAGGCATAAAAAGTTATGTTATTGTCTCAAATACATAATAAAAGAGAAATTGTATTTAACATATAAAGAAAAACATCAAGATCAGCTATAAACCACATTTTTATGGCTTTAGATAGGTTAAGCAGCATTACAAATGAACTTTAGTTTCAAAGTTTTAGTTGTTCATTTGTGGTTTGGCTAAGATAAAGACCTTGAAAAACGTGTTTTTGAAAAGATATGCTAGCAGTCAAAACTCATCTTTAAAATGTTTGTATTCATATATCTTAAATTACCAAGAATGGTGAAACAGAAGCTTAGATTCAGGACATGGTAGGTTATGCCTTTTAGTATCAGTGCTTATCAGAGAAGCTAAAAACAAGCGGCAGACACCTTCACTTTCCAGACTAGTGGACAGCTGTCTGAATCTTGGAAGAGATCTGCAGTTTAGAACTGGATGTCTTGGTTGCTTCCCTTGGGAGGACTCTTGCTGGTGTTCCTCCTGGCCCTGCTGTTAGGTTGTGTCTGTTAAACCTCTTAACAAAATTTGTTTTCTCTCACCTAGGATATGTTGAACTCCAACCAATACTTCAACAGGGTTTCAGGCCAATCCAGCAAAAGACACTGAGATCTCTGTGCCTCTACTGGGCTGATTAAAATAGTATCTAAGAGACTCATTGAAGAAAATGTCTCTCCGCACCCACTTAACTACCAGGCAAACAACTTTTGCAAGCCTCCACTCTACCCCAGGGAGCTTTCCCTCCACGATGGTTGATGGTCATAGGAAAGACCGTCTTCCTGATGTTCCCATAGCCCTAATTCGGGAAGGTGCAGTTACTAATGACAAATATTCATCTTCTTAATGACTAAAGTAGGAAGTTCTCTCAGGAGGAAGTTGAGGTAGGTGAAGATAGACAATGCCTAGTGCCCTGCTCTCCCTTGGAAAATGTGTCTGTGTTTCCTTATGACCACACCAACACTTCCTCTCCCATAGGTAATTCGGGGTCTGGCACTTCCTAATAGATGGACAGATAAACACAGTTGACTTATCAGTATTGGGTCCAAGCACAGTGAGGGCATGTTATTTAAAAGAGTACAGACAGGCAGAGTGGCAATAGGATGGTTAGGGTTTAGGCCTAGTGCCACAGAAAGACAGCATGTCAGGTCTCTGAAGAAACTGTCACAGCAATGGGAGACTGTTCTAGATCGCGTGAGGAGTCTGCAGTCAGGCTCTCTGAATTCCTAGCAGGAAGCAGAGACAAGAGTAGGGAGGGGATATCCCATGCCAACATCACCAATGCCCCCTTGGATGGTAAGGTATTTCCCAGATGAGATATCCTGGCACCAGGACTATCAGAATTGTCTGTCAGATACTCCTAGACATGGAGATGGCATCTCTAGGGTACCTATGTGCCTGACAAAGGCAGAGAAGGCTGCTGCAGATTCTGTGGCCTGACCAGAAGTCAGATTCTAAGATTACACTCTTGCCAATACCAACCAGCATTGGTTGGTATCCAGGGTGGGCAGTTTAGAAACAGCACCATTAAAAGAAGTTGTGAATGGAAATGTTGATTTCCAAAAATATCAAGTAGGGAAAAAAATGTTCCATTTAAAAATATTCTGTGAGAAATATACATTCTAGGCTTCTTTAGAGCAGTGCTTTAAAAAAATCTCTTTGGGCAGAATTTCAACAGCAGAATTCAACAGTCATGAATTTCCTTCTTCTAGAAACTATAAGAATCTCTGGTCTTGCCTTCCCTACGTGTCTGTATATTTTCTCCTCAAAGTTCATGCTCAACCCCCTCCGCCAGCCCCATGCTGGGTCCTTTCATGGCCACACCTGTCTTCATGGACTCCCCTGAGCAATGCACCGCTCATCATCAGAACCCTTTGTGTGCTGTAGCTGTCTTATCCCTTTTATCTTGGAAACCTCACCTAAATAGAGATTTTCGTTAAATTCTAAAATCTAATAAAGCTAGGGTACACACCAATAAAAAGGTGTAAGAGGAAAAAGGAAAGTCCAGATAGCAGATTGTGGAATAGAGTGGGAAAACATGAAAGAAAAGCAGCTCATGGGGAATCTCGTAACATTTGAAGTGACGACAAAGCCAAGAACTTCTCTGATGGGTGGAACACTGTCCCGGGCATCCCCAAATGCCAGCATCACTGGGTACATTTGAATGCAAATGTGTCAGAGATCAGACACTGTCCAAGCATAATGTCCATTCTTTCCCCTACTGCCCTGCATGTCACTACACCTTTCTCAATAATTTCCCCTCTACTGAGAGAGCACAAGCTTCATAATAGTTCAGTGAGAACTCATAACCCCAGTTTGTGGAGAAGACACTTTCTATTATATAAGGCAAGGTCTCATTCTTCATCCCTAGCTAGCTTCAAACTCAGTATCCATAGTGCCCAGATTGCAAACACAGACTCTTATGCCCAACATTTAAAAATACTTTTAAAAGCAAATAAAGTAAAGTATATTCTGCACTGATTTTATCACTCCCTAAACAGTTTCATAGATATTCTCAACAGAGGGTATATATTCATCCTTAAAATAAACCTACCAAAATTATGAAAAAATATTTGAAACAGATACACACCAATGCCAATTCCCCTAAATCACTATTGCAAAATTAATGGACTCCTTAAACCCGAATTCTACTGTATACCTCTAATACCTAGACTAGTTATCTGGGCTATTGGATTGGAGAAAAGAGATTTGCAAGTTTGACAAAGCTAGCCTGAAAATGCCACATTGTTTAGAGACCTTTCTGTGGAAGACAGTGAATATTCAGACTTCTGTAATTATAAAAGATGTCTTGAGAAGATAAAGCATAGCTTTTCATAGCCATCAATTCCAGACAAAGTTATTTTTGTCCAACCTAATTTAATATCACAATGGTAGACCTGGTTTTATTTATTTATTTACTCACTAATTTAAAGAGGCTGATGCTCTGTGGAAGGAGGTTGGGTGTTTAAAAATGGATAATGTTAGCAAAGCATGGGAAAGATTTTTTTTTTCTTGCTTCTGAAAACAATAACCTACATTTAATGGTAAGAAATCACCAGCAAATTCCATTATGTTTGTGGTCTTGACACGTGGTGCTTATTAAATGTACGAACAAAGCCACTTTATACATCATAGCGTTCACATTGCAAATGTGCAGCTCATAATGGTACTGCACGTGTCTGTGCAATTTTTCTGAACTTATGAAATATATTTCTGACACCTCAGGTATTGATGTATGCACGCGTGATATTGTCCCAGTGCAGTAGGGAGACTTAACTGATGTCTGCAAGATTTGATTTATTACAAGTAAATATGATTGCCTTCATAATCTGATTTTATTATGTTCGGGGCTCTCGCAGGTAAACTTTTAGTAGAAGGAAGAAGAGCAATTTTATTAAACCAGTGTGTTCCTGCAAACTGCGGGCTTCCCTGTCTAGAGGGGGAGGGGGGGCTTCTGGTTTAGAAAGTATATTGAAAATTTTCCAAAAAGAATTTACTTCCAACATTCCCAGCATCTCATCGTGTCAATTCCTGCAACTATTGTGTTTGCTGTTTGGAGCTTTATATTCCTTCTTAAAGCCATTTTAAAGTATTAATTTACATATCTGAGGCCAGTGTTAAATATGCCTTGGAGGAAACGCATTGGAGGAAAAATCCAGAAGCCATTTCCAAAATAACAGCAACGAGAGTTTTTTCCTTTGTAAGAAAGAAAAAGAAGCTTGGTGAATTTTAAAACATTCATGCTTAATATTGATAGGCCCAGGCATTGGATTGATAAGGCGCCCAATGTGAGAGTCATAGCTCCACTATTCCAACGACTCAATGAATTAAAAAGTGGTTATCCCAAAATCAGACATAGACCTGGGCTTTAGACAAAATGACAGATATAGGTAGATGGAGGGACTGAGGGAAGGGTGGAGGGAGGGGTAGAGGAGGGGTTAGGGTATGCTAAAGGAGGAGCCTGGCCTAGTTATCCTTTAAAGACTACACACTAAGTGCACACCTTTGATCCTAGTAACTGGAAGGCAGAGGCAGGCGGACCCTGTGAGTTGGAGACCAGCCAGGGCTGTCACATAAAGAAACCTGTCTAAAACCGTGACTTATCCCCCCACCCCCACACACACACCAAAAGACTAGATACATTGATCAAGATGACAAAGATAGCTATTTCATTGTGGCAAGGCCAGGGTGGCCCCTCAGGCCTTTGTAACATAGTAAAACAGAAAGGATGGGGTCAAAAAGAAAAACAATCCAGGAGGAAGCTCTCTACTGGGGTTAAGAGGGTCAGAATAGCCAAGAATCATTTTGTTCTTTTCTTTCTTAAGTCAGTCAGTCAATCAACGATGTTACTATTTTGTAGCCGGTGTTACTATTTTGTAGCCGCTCTTTGCTACTATGTGGGTTCTTCTTTTTTCCAGCCTTCATTCCCTCCCCCACTCCTTGGTTTCACCTTCTATCACTAATAGGAAATAAAGATGGATAGAAATAAGACAGAGAGATCAAGATCCTTAAGCAACCATTGCCTGTTCTAGTACATACCCAGAAAACTTCTGTCTAATATATGTTCACCTTCAAGTTTTATATTCTTGACACATCTTGGAGCTTTGCGCTACACTCTGTGAGGCAGCAGCTCCCTTCCGTTTTAATTGAAACATATCATGCGCTGGATCTTATCTAGCATTTCTGCCAGCAGGAGGTCACACATGGGGATCTCTCTGAACACACTGATAGCCCACACATCAAGCTTTCCCTGTGAGCAGCTGTGTGCTGGGGAAGTCAGGCTATAGGTGTAGATGTGGGACACTTCTAAATATGAATGCACTGCTTTCCCCACACTGTGCCACTGTGCGCCTGGGTGTAGCTTTCTGTTACACTAGCCTGGATGCCGTGTAAGGCTTCTTAAATGGCACCCTACACAGGCGAAGTCATTGTAGATTCACCTCACTGACAAGAAACCAGCATTACCTAGTGCGTTCTATATGGCAGTTTCTTTTTGATGTATAAGTCATTATTACTATGACCAAACTAAGCTGGTGAGAGAGATGGTGGATATGTAATATGTGGGATAGGCAGCACATCAGCATGTATGTGCTTATTCCTGGATGCAGGTGAAAAGTAGGTATAAGTGATTTAGAGTTAGCTGCAGCATATCACACTTTCAACATTCCTTCTATGCAGGGAAAGAAGCTTGTAAGTAGGTCCTTAGCAACTTGTAATATAGATGTTAAGCCTGCCTTGTAAAAGTAGGCCATCTTTTCACTTGAAGAATGATATTCATTGTTTAAAGGCATTACAGTCTTAGAGGAGAGCAGTGGTTATCAGCAGCTGGTAGAGAGTAGGTATTAGGAAGTTGCTGGTAAAAGCATAGACAATTTCAGTTGGATAGAAAAAATTAAACTCTAGAACTCTATTGGTCAGAAGAGCTAGGGCTACGGGTTAGTGACAGAATGAATGCTGCCTCAACATATGTGAGGCCCTGGATCCAATCCCAATCAAAACAAACTATCTCAATGGATAATTATGGTGAACAATGTATAGAATTCTTTAAAGCCAGTAAGAGAGGCAAATGTAAGTATTCTTACTTATCAAACATGATACACTTGGGAAGGTGATGCTAATTAGCTCCATTCAGAAATTCTATAGTGTATACACACCCCAGAGTAACATATTGTATCTCATAAATACATTTGTTTCATACTTTAAACATAAAGAGGTCTTAGAGAAGATTCTTCCTCAGCCAAAAAAGTAAAAAGGACTTCTGTATATGATACATGAAAACCTAGGGGGTCTATAGTTATCTACAAGCTCCTTGACTCAATACTCTTCTGGAGAATGATTATTGAACATGCAGCATCTTTGTCCTTTTATAGGAAGATAATGTCATGGTCATATTATTTTCTTATGAAAAAGCAAGAACTCCAAAACTCGACTGCAGAAAAAGCCAGCTGATACTCACCAGACATCTTTTGAATTCACATTTTGTCCCAGACATCTCTGTAGCATCCTATAGTCTGAGTTATTCTTGGCCATATCATCAACAGGAACATAGGGCACATACCTGAATAGCTTCTGAGTTTTTCACATGTTTGGAACTATAGCCTGACAGCTTAGATAACCTGATGTATTATGGTGCACACAATGTTAAAAGCTAAGCATCTAACATTTCAGATGAACACTTCCTTCCTAAGTAGGTTAATTGCAACTTACAGGGCATGTCTATTTATTGTCCATCAAGACACCAAGGGAATAGATGTCTTTGTTTTCTTTTGTTTTGTTTCATTTTACCAATGGCTTAAACAAATAGATATTTATTTCTGACAGATTGTAATTCTGGAAGCCTCTGGCTGCTCAGCTAGACCTGACAAAGCATGATTTTATCTTATTGTCCACAGAATGCTAGCACAGTTCACACCCTTGTTTTAAAGTAAGAAAAGAAACAATAACATCCTCTGGCCTTCTATTTTCACTGGGAAAAGCAGAAGCAGATCTTCCAGCTGACTTCTGAGCTTGGACCCTTTTATCAGGAGGATGTCATATGTCCCAATATGCTTCCAAGAAGTGAATTGGCAAGCTGAGTTTCTCTCTTAGTGCTGTGTATCACTGCGCCTCTCTAAGTGCTGTTTTGCTGATGTTCTCTAGAGAAAAAGGAGGAACCCCTGGGCATCAATAGCATCATAGATGAGAGTTCCCCAAACCCTCACATTATATCACACAATGCTCACATGAGACTGTCATGTGAGGCTTCAGATTATGGGAAGGGGTTTGAGAGAAATCAAATCCACTTTTATTTTGTGAACAAGAGAGCAGAGGGCTTAGGACATTTACTCTCAAAGCCAGGTTACACCATGACAAAAATTTCACTGTCTTGCTGACATGCTCAGCATCTCCTTTGCTACCTCACCTCTTTCTTCGGATTCTGTTCAGATGCACATTGCTGTTTTCAATAAATCTATAGAACTCCATTGTGCCCCTGCTCAAATCCTTTTTTTAGAACCCAGTAATTGGAAGTGCTATCCTTGCTGTGGAAATGTCAACAAGTATTTGGCATGCAGGATTCATTCACCCATGAGAAGATGATGGCGTAGGCATCACGGGTGAGACACAGCGGCAGAGAACAGCCTTTCCTGTGCCTTTTTCTTTCCATTTACATCAAGAGCTGTGGATGAGGGAAGGGCAGGCTCCGGAACTGGACACACTTGGCCATTCCTTTGTTCTCTCTGATCTCTTAGGTAGAAGCCCTTTCATGTTTCGAATATGCTCAGAAGGTAATAAATACTAACATAATATTAGTTTTGCATCTCTTTGTCTCCACAAATTTCCTGTAACCAGAGTTCTTATTAAATCTGCATAATACTCCCAGAAAAGCAGGGTTGAAAAGCCACCCACGTTCCCCAACAGAAAAGCTCCTCAGCAAAACTAATCACAGACTCCAGCACATTTGGAATGGTTAACAGATCAAAAGGGAAATTAAGTTCAACAGTATAACCAATCCAAGACAATCAGCATTGATTGTCACAACACAAATATGAAAGATTCTGCCCTTGAAGAAGGTTAAGTGCAGGGAATAGGCATGGTTCAGTGGTAACCCCCTGACTTGCTTTTAGCTAATAACATGCCCTGGGGACATTTGCAGGTCATGCCTGGCTCTGTTGTCACACATGATGCTGAGAGTTTTCTGAAGGACATTCATTTTCCTATGTGCTTATTGCTAGAATATTTGCTATAATCCTCTCATCTATGAATAAACCTAAATGTCACCTCCTACAGAAAGCATCCCAGATTTTTCCCAAAAGAGGCATTTTTCTCTCTAACTTTCATTAACACTGATTATTCCTCATGATGGTATCATAGTGTGTCAAGTTGGTCTGTTTTCCTTATTAAGCTGAAAGGTTATAGTAACCCCATGATGACGTTTGTGAATGGAATGAGAATGAAATCAGATTGGGAATAAGTGACTCTGACAGTTGCCTATGGGATATTATTTAAATGATGTCTGGTTAATTCTGCTCGTCCAAATCCCTTTACTTTTAATAATGCCCCGACTCTTTGTTTTTATTGTCATTATATATATAGATGGCATGTGCATGTGTGCATGAATGGCATGTAGAGGTCAGAGGATCAATGTGGGATGTCTTTGTCTTCATTACTGACACTAGCACTCAGGATTTTGGCTAAAGTGACTAACCTGTGAGCCCACAAAAGCTTCCTAACTCCTCCACTTTCCCTGCTCTTGGACGACAAACACACGCTCTCATACTGAACATTTTATGTGGGTGTTGGGAACCCAAACCCCCGTCCTCATGTTTGAGCTAGCATGTTACCAGATACTTAGCACCTGTAAAGTCTTCTAAAGATTAGCAAGCTTTAGGTCTCCAAGATTTGGTTTTCTTTGCATGTTTCTTCCTTTTTGTATTCTCAAGATATTTCTATTAAAATTGAGATCTGAATGGGACATGGAAATTCAGCCATATGTCTTTATCCCTTCATTCCTTCATCTACTGGGCATGATCCCTTGCTGATGGACCCTAAATCTTGTTCAAGTTTTAACAAGAAACAAACTTGGAAAATGTACATATCTCTTTAAGAAAGTAGTCTTAGTCCCAAAGAAACTGGTAAGTAGGGCTCTCCACTAACTAAGGAAGCCTTTATTCTAGGGCATTGGGAAGAAAGCACATGGTAAGTGTGGTAGTACAGACTTCTAACTCCAGCTCTAGGGAGGCCAGAGTTGGAGGTTTGCAAATCCAAACCCAGTCTGAGCTATAAACTGAGAACCTTTCTCAGAAAACAAACAAACAAATAAATAAACAAGTAAACAAACATAAAACAAAACTTCTAAAGAAAACAAAAATGAAACTAACAAAATAACTCAACATTTGTTTTCCAGACAAACATCTTTGTCCCTAGGTAATCGACTAAGATTTCCAATCTTGAAACACAAATTCCCAATCCTATCAGTTTATATTTGACAAATTACCAAAAATACACAAGTAGACAAAATTTTTCAACAAATGCTAATAACTAAGATATTTACCTTACACTAAATAGAAACCTCAACTGAACATAGATTTTAGACTTAAATGTGCAGACCTGAAGTTGCATGATTCCTAGGAGTAAACATAAGGAGAACTAAAGACATTGGTCTTGGCAATGGTTTCATGGATGTGACCCCCAATCATAAGGAGCAAATAAAAATAAATATATAAATGGAATTACATTGAACTAAAGGAACAGCAAGGTGAACAATCAACAAAATAAGAAGACAACCTGCAGCTGGAAGGGGCAAATGCCTAAAGTACATAAGGAACTAAACTACTCAAAAATCAAGCAAACAAATAACTTTGTTTAAAAGAGAGACAGAGGTCATGGATAGACCTCAGAGCCCAAACAGACATCTGAGTGGTAGACCTGCATACAAAAAAGGCATAGCACTGGCCACCAAGTATTTTTGATCACTCAGATCAGTGATCATCATAAAAGCAGGGGACAGAAATGTGTGATGGCCACACACTATATAGATATAACAAATCACAGTGCCATATACTTTAAGGACGCAGGGTTCTGTGTGCCAATTGTATCTCAATAAAGCTAAGAAAAAACAAAATAAAAAGTCAGTGAACAATACAATAAAAATAAAAGAATCCTTCCTTTATCTACTTCTAAACTAAAGAGAGGCTCTTCTATTAGGTAATGTAAAAACTCTTCAAAATTAGCTATTAGATCAAAAAAAGAAATGCATAGATACTCTTAAATGTAAGATGAAGGTGTAAAGCTTACAATACTTCCATTCTACCAAATGAAAAGAAGAGTTTCACAGGGGAGGGGGACATCTTGATATAAAAAGTACACACAGAGAAATATCGCAGTATAAATAAATGTGTGTGATCTCACAAAATTAATATAGTTTTGAGCAGAATAGCAAGAAGTAAAAACTAGCTGGCAATAATTCTTATTTCCTCAGCTGTATTAATGACTGAGCAGCTAGCTAAAACTAGAAGTATATTTACTCTGCAAACAAGCTCCCTGAACAAGGCATAAATATTACACTTGACAGTGCAATGTAACAGTCTTCTGTTTTCTCACTAGACAAAGACACCTATACATATTTCAGTAGTACCTAGTTTTCTTCTGAAGGTCATGCTAAACGTGTTATTTTTAATTATTCAGAATTAAGTACATATTCCCCCCACTACTATGTTACACTCTTGTAATAAAACTGATGCTGCAAAGTCTGAAACCCTGCACGAGAGCATAGTTAGAATTTATTTCATGGACCAACTAGGAATTGGAAAATATGAAAGGATTTGCTTTCTGTGGTGTAATGGAAGGAATTCCAGGAAGCCTGTACCTTTTGCTGGAAGAGAGATATTCCAGGTATCGTAGACTCACATAATTGCCACAAAGGCACTTTCTTTTTTTTTTTTTTTTTTTTTTTTTTTTGGTTTTTTGAAACAGGGTTTCTCTGTATAGCCCTGGCTGTCTGGAACTGTAGACCGGGCTGGCCTCAAACTCAGAAATCCGCCTGCCTCTGCCTTCCAAGTGCTGGGATTAAAAGCGTGCGCCACCACTGCCTGGCTACAAAGGCACTTTCTAGAGAGAAGACAAAGAGATAATAAAGGGAGAAACACATGCAACTTACAGATAAGGGAGTCCGCTCCAATACAGGAGTCATCAGAAAAGTGACTTAAGAGAAAAGAGCTCCTTTTATACTTTGCACAATTGTACAACCCTGAGAACTATCTAATACAAAAATCTGTGAAATGGATCTTGACATTTTCCATCCGTAGCTAACTGGAGGGTGAGTGAATGATTCTCTGGAGAACAATTTGGTATAATCTAATCAAAGCATCAGTGCACACATGTACATTTTCTCCTGAGAATGTTTTACAAAACTTGCAGTCTCCAAACAGAGCCATAAGGAAATGGAGAGATGACCATGGCAATGGGCACAAAGTGACAGATGCTTGGAGTCAGGCAGCTTCCTCCTTGGAAGAAGCGGTAAAGTATAAGGGGATACGAAGAGGTCATTTGAAGGATACCACAGCAACACTTATACTGGCATCTTAACTATATAGATAATAACATGGGTGTGCCCTAAAAATGCAGGGTCCAGAGAAAATAACTGTTATTGAACATATCAAGCCAGGTGACATCTCCATAAGATTGCAAGGAGGACTGGGCATGAACCAGAAGCTGGTGCCCAAGGCAGCAAGTGACTTCAGAGAGGTCAATAGAAACCAGAAGGAAGTGCTGTTACATAGACAGTTAGCGGGGCCACCATGAACTGGATCAATAACCGGCATTGGCACCCAAGAGCTGAACACATGTACAGCACAGGGTCTGGCTGAGGTCAGTAGGATAGTGGTTCACGTGTCCCTACACACACTGGCATTCAAAAACAGCCAGCGGGAAGAACTGCAGCAGTGGTCTAGGGACCATGGGCAGAGAGCAACTCAGAGATTGAAGAAGAACTCTATGCAGTGTGGCTGGCTCCATCAGAAGGTTACTATTAACAGAACACTCCATGAGTGAGTGCAGAGCTACAGCAGAGACTGGAGTCAGCAGAACCAGGTGCCTTATTCTCATCCTTGGGCACAACAAAGGCACAGAAGTGCAGCACTGGGAGACTGAGGCAGGTGACCTACAGCTGATGCTGAGGTCAGTGGAAAAATGCAGTAAGGCTTATGTACAGTGCACTGTTGGACCCAAGAGAGCATAAAAGAGGCAACAGAGAACTACAGTGCTTAACTCAGCACAATTGTCCCGGAAACTCAACCCCAAAGGAAATTGGTATAATGCCACTGGGCCAATGCATACTCAAATCTGGTTTAATAGTCTTAAATTGGAATCATAAATGTCACCCCCTGATCAAGGCAGTGTGTGTGCTGTACCCAACATCCTAGAGAGAAGGCAGTCCTTGGAGAAAAGTCTTAAATTGGAATCATAAATACCACCCCCTGATCAAGGCAGTGTGTGTGCTGTACCCAACATCCTAGAGAAGGCAGTCCTTGGAGAAAAGTCTGGTAATGGTCTCACTTCAGGAAGAATATGATCATGCTGTATGCCTCCCCCTCAGTCAACTAATGAGTGTTCTCTACTTTTCTTTCTATCCACAGCATATATAGTTCTCTCTTTCCCATCTCCTCTGTTTTTTACTTCTCAAATACAAATGTCAAAAATGAAAGCAAAATTAAAATAAAATTTGGAAGATGAAATTTAATAAAAGAACATTATATTTTTGAAAAATACCATATTACTCAGGGTTGCTTACTTGAAGGGATGGGTTTTGAATTCTTTCCTTCTAAAACTTTAATAATCTCTAAACCCTTTAGAATTTAATAATTCCCTGACTCTTTCTTCCTACCTGAATTTTTTTCTACATTTGATCTAATCCCTGTCCTTTTAGCTCCATCCTTCTCATCCCTAGTCTTAGTAATTAACATCTTATTTATCACCTGCAGTGACTTGAATGTGAATGTCCCACAGGCTCATTTATTTGAATGTTTCCTTCCCAGACTGGTGGAACTATTTGGGAAGGATTAGGTGGTGTGGCCTTGCTGGAGGAGGTGTG
Organism: Uromys caudimaculatus; assembly: GCA_028551405.1. NCBI lineage: Eukaryota > Metazoa > Chordata > Mammalia > Rodentia > Muridae > Uromys > Uromys caudimaculatus. The sequence goes on from CM052703.1 coordinate 43,684,609, forward strand.
TTACTAGTGCCAGCTTGTGGTTTCAAAAGCTCACACTATCCCCAGTTACTCCTCTGTCTCCTACTTGCTGATAAAGATGTAAGTACACAGCTACTGCTCCAGCACTGTGCCTGCCTGCCTGCCTGCTGCCATATTCCCAAATTAAACTCCTTCTTCTATAATTGGCCATTGTCATGATGTTTCATCACAGCAACAAAAAAATAACTAAGAAAGCACCATATTATCCTTGCTTGTTGATCCTCCAACAATCTTTAAAGTTAAATAGATCATGTTTTAACTGTCTAGCGTTTGTATAGAGGTCTATCCAGCAGCTGTGGTTGCTTCTGCAGTTAATATTCTACTCTGAGAGAGATATAGGGGTTTTACCAGATGCCCTGAGCACATGGTCTGAGGTTTAAATACTGAACTTCACATAATTTTTACCACAAGCTAGCCCATTTTGAAGTTTTTAAATACTTTAATTGAAAGGATACAGCTGATTTTTTTTTTTTAATCCAGTCTGTGAGGGTTACTCAGATGGATATCTCAATGTAATAATATAAACAGCATGTCGACTCCAGGCAGTATGGCATTCCCTTGAAAATTCCAAGTTTACAATAAGGATGAATTAGATGAATTCACCATACAAGGAGCTTAAAAGAATAATTATAAGAATGTTTAATGCAATCAAAGAGGATACAAATAAACTCTTAAATGAATTCAAACAGAATACAAATTAGCAGCTGAATAAACTAAGAAAGTGTTGGGTATGAATTAGGAATTCAATAAAAAGAAATACTGAAAAAAAATAAAAATTTAGAAATGAAAATCATAATGAGTAAATGATGGTGGTGGTGGTGGTGGTGGTGGTGGTGGTGGTGGTGGT
>CM052703.1:43685973-43771125 GCA_028551405.1 Uromys caudimaculatus
AGTTAACTGAGTAAAGACTCATCTAACAGTCTGAAAAAAAAAATCTTTGCTAGATTTATACATGACAGGGAATTTATACTCAGAATATACAACAAACCCCAAAATGTAAACACATAAAGAAATTAATGGACTAATAAAATAAGTAGGCATTTTCAAAAAGTTAGACCAAGATAGTTAAACAACATGAGAAGACGTTCTGCATCACCAATGGTTTTAGTTAGGGTTACAATTACTGTGAGAAATACCATGACCAAAGAAACTTGGGAGGAAAGGATTTATTCATCTTCCACAGCAGGTTCATCATAGAAGGAAGTCCAGACAGGATCTCAGACAGGAAAGGATCCTAGAGACAGGAGCTAATGATGCAGAGGCCATGGAGGGGTGCTGTGTACTGGCTTGTTTCCCATAGCTTGCTCAGCTTGTTTTCTTAGAAAACCCAGGACTACTATCCCAGAGATAGCACCACCTACCTTGGGCTGGACCCTCCCCTATCAGTCACTAATTGAGAAAATGCCTTATAGCTGGATCTTATGGAGGCAATTTCTCGATTAATGTTCCCTCTTCTCAGATAACTAGCTTGTGTTAAGATGACATAAAAGTAGTCAAAAGACTACCAGAGAAATGCAAATGAGAAGCTATGGAGATGGTATCTCACCCCAGTCAGAATGTCAGTCCTGTAAGAGAACAAACTGCAACAAATTTTGATGAGGACGTGGACAATGGAAACCCTTATTCATGCTGATGGGAAGTGGATTATCTCGCCACTAGAGAAATCCGCATGGAGGATCCTTACAAAGCTAAAATACAGAGCTATCATGTGACCCGCTGTACAACTTACATTTATCCAAAAGACACCAAGTGTACATTTCATAGAGATACTGAATATCAATGTCAATCGCATTCCTGCTCACAATGCCTAAGTTGTGAAAATTATTTAGGTGTCTATCACCACAGGAGTGGATAAAGAAAAGTTGGCTTACCTATGCAGTGGAATTTTGTTAACCCATGAAGAAGAGTGAAGCTATGTCATTTTGGAAAATAGATTCAACTGGAGACAATCATATTAAAGGGTGTCAGTCTTAAACATGGTGCAAGCTCTTTCATTTGTGGCTCTGAGACTTTATGGCCTATAAAATCAGGCATTACAGGAGACATGAAAGTATAAGGGAGACTACCCAGAAGAACGACCAACTGAGAGGAAGCATGGTTGAGAAAGGGAGGGCGATGGGAGAAGGATGCTCGAAGCACATCCTACGTTTCATGAAAAATGACTTTATGCAAACCTGTATAATAAAGTAAATATTTATGATCCACAAAACTGCACACAAAAAAATGAAATGAAAGCACTGGTACATACATTCAATGGAATACTCTTCAGGGATAAAGAGTCAAGCCATGGAAGGCCTAATAGAATTTGTTGCCTATTGCAAACAAAGTAGATATGAAACAGTCTATGTACTGTATGGTTACAGATATGTGAAATTCTGGAAAAGGCAAAACTATGAGGAGCATAAAAAGCCAAGTGATTACCAAGGATCTGGAGTGTGGGGGTTGGGAGATGACTGTGTGGATGACTAGATGGAGCACAGGTTATTACAGAGCAGTAAAACTATGCACCTGTCATTGTAGACTCACACTAAATCTCAGTGTCTAATCCAAAGGTTAAAGCAACCCCAAGACAAACTATGAGCTTTAATAATGGCATATCAATATTTGTTCATTGATCATAAACATTACAACACATTGATGCAGATTATTGGGAGGGAATTTGCATGGGTCCTAATCAGCAGTGACATTCTCTTTCCCTACTACACCAAAAAAGGAAGGAAAATGTTGAAGACTCACCCTAACACCAACCAACAAGTTGCTTCCATACCCATGGACCCATTACAGCTATTTCCATGCTCATGGACAGAAGCAGGGTTCCCAGTCCATGTACTTAGAAAGGATGTGACAACTCCTTAGATACGATAGGAGACTAGTGAGTCACCAGGAGAGAAGTACTAAAGCCAAATAAAAAGCCAGACTCCTTTTGAGTCAGAGGTTACCCAGCTCTGGGCCTCATTCTCTGTCCACAATGTCTATAATACTTGCCAATAAACGTTTCATTTCCACAGTTCTCTAAGCTGTTTTCTATCTTTTAATTCTTTAATTGACAGAGAAAATCAACCTACCTACTTAGCTAGTATCACAAGATGGAAGGACTGGAAACGGATATATGGGAATTCTTTGAACAACCCACTCAGTTTCTTGGTGTGATGGGTAGTATTGATGGTCAACTTGACAGGATCTGGAATTACCAAGAAGACAGAGACAAGCCTCAAGGCACAGACAGTAGTGAGGCATTACTTAGATGAGGTAAGTCTCTGGATATTGCTGGCTAGGTTAATTGAGGTGAGAGCATCCACCCTAATAGTGGGTGGCACCATTCCATGTGCTTAGGTCCTGCACTACATAAAAAGCGGAAAGCAATCTTTGCCCTAGCACCCATCGCTGCCTGCTTCCTTTCAGCTGATACAATGCAAGCAGCTGCGAGAAGGTGGAGCTACCCACGAGCTGTGAGACGAAATAAGCTTGCTTTCTTTAAATTGTCATCAAAGGGTTTCCTTATCATAGCAATCAGAACAGAAAGAACTAACACACTGCAACTCTGAAAGTATTCTAAAAAGTTTGTTGTTTTAAAACACAAATGACTCCATGGCAGGCACTAATTTAAAGAAAATGGGTAGAAATGTTGTCATAAATGTAAAATGTTCACAAAAGGAAATATCATTCTTATATAAGTATATAAAAATTATTTATTAGGCTAGTAAGAAAGCAGCCTGCTTAGGAGGGAGATCAGCCAACTGTGGCCTATAGGTTAAAGGGAAAGAATGAAGAGAAACCCAGGAGAGTCTCATATCATATCATGAGAGCATTCTGGTACCAGATTAGACAAAACCAACTCCTGTATGTGAAAAAAATTGTGTGTGTGTGTGTGTGTGTGTGTGTGTGTGTGTGTGTGTGTGCGCGCGCGCGCGCGTGTGCATAGAGGCATGGGTGAGGGAGAGAAGGAGGCCAGCCAGTTCCTTAAGGAATCTTAGTGGGTATAAGAACAGGCTCTGGCAGTGGCTTGCTAATCAGTAAATTCCCTCTCTTGGTCAATTTCTCTACCCGAAGAATGTGATACAGAAGGGAGGCTTCAAAGCAAGGCCTGCAAGGGGAGTTGCAGTTCATGTTTCTTAGAGTATTTTATTGAATAAATGAGTTCAGAAGCAGTGGTACTGTGTAGCTAGCACCTTTGCAAGTTTCCATCAATAGAGGAAGAGGGTGGCTGAGAAGAAGGATGACATATTCATGTCCCATGCCTACAGTAAGATAGCATGTGACCTTTGAAACACTCTTGTATTGTGGACTGAATGAATGACACTAGAGGACACAATACGAAGTGTGAGCAATCACAGAAGGAAAAAGCACTGCATGGTTCTGTTTATGAGTCTAGGCTATCACACCAGAATACCATACTCTAGATAATTTACGTTAAAAAATCAAGATCTATTTTTCACAGTTTTAAAGGCTAAGTATTCCAAGATCTGAACATAACTTGCCAAGGGCTGTACCCTGTTTCCAAGACAGAGTCTTTATTACTCTTCTTCTAGAAGGAGGTTTCTTCATCTGCAGAGGACAGTGGGGGAAGTAGGGCAACAGCCTCAACCAAGCCCTTTGCTCAGCTGCATTAATCCATTAGGAGGTTTGCCCTTGTGATCTAAAGAGCCCCAGATAGACCTTATCTCCTGATGCTGCTGCACTGGAGACTAAACTCTTTCATACCGAGCATCAGCAAAGTGCAGAAAGGATGAGTTGTGGAGTGGGCGGGGCACATGAGAATGAGGAGAGCTCATGAACATGAGTAAATCTCAGTTATTCAAGATGGCTAAGTTCTAGAGACTTGGCAGACAATATTGTACCCATAGATAACTAACTCTACTGCTAAAAAATCTGCTCAGAACTGGCCATGCCAACATAAGCCTACAACATTAGCACTCCAGAATCTGTCAAATCAGGAGCTCTGGCCTGTCTGAGCCAATGAGTCAAAAAGTCAAAAGGGCCTCATGTGATGGCACTCATCTTTAATCCCAGCACTCATGATGTCAGAGGCAGGGCCATCTTTGAGAATTCCAGGCCAGCCTGGTCTTCATGGAGATATGGAGAGCTTCAGACCAGCTAGAGCTACTCAGTGAGATCCTATTTTTTTTTAAAAAAAAAGTTTTTTAAAAAACCCACCTTAACAATAAAATAAATGAGTAAATAAACAACCCTGCTCAGCTAGCCAGGTTCACAGTAAGTATTCTCATCTCAATAAAAAGTAACAATAAAAGACTCCTGCTGAGTAGTAGGTAACTCCTGTCTTAAACAATCATTTATTGACAGGCCTATGTGGGTCTCTCGGTTGGTAAGCAAATATTTACAGTATCGACTATAGCCCTGATGTCTGACATTTCAAGTAAGGCATAGCAAACACTTAAGGAATGTCTCACTAGTGGGCACAAAGATATTTCTATACTTCTGTTCATTTGAAAAGGAAAGTCAATCCAAGATCCACCTGTATCTGCCATTCCAGCCAGCCTACATGTCCTTCATTTGACAGCTTTGTTGGCTTTGGTGGTGTTTGAGGTTGGTAATGAAAAGACAAAGCAGGGCAGAGGTTCCTAAAGTCAGCAGCTCTTTGCAAGAATAGTGAGAACCGGCTCACACCTTTGTGAAACCTTCTAGATTTCCACCGCTCTTTGGATGACATTCCTCTCTGACACATGGGTAGCATGGCTCAAATAGTGGCAATGACCAAGGCCTGGCTATGAACTAAGATTCAGTGTGACTTTGAACCCTGCCACTGTCTCCATCCTTAGCAAACCCATGAGAGAAAAGCTTATGAAAGAAAGCTAAATGTTTCACAGTGAGCTGGCCTCAGAGAAGAGGAAAGGAAGGAACAAAGGCCTTCTTGTCTAATTAAGAGTCCATCACTCCCTGGACAGACGAGTTCATTTCCGTCATTATGTCCCCTTCCCAGGAGACCCTCAGGAGTAGGAAGAGGAAGATTTTTTTTAACCTAGCTTCTCCCATAGATCTGCTGATTTACCTGGGATCCTGTACAAATGCCCAGAGGTTGTTCCCTCTGACTGCTGACTTCTGTCAGGTACTGAGAGAATACAGGACTTAGATTAATGAGCTCAACTTGAAACCTTAAGCAGAGAAGCATCACATGCTTAGAGTGGGGCCGAGGGCTCACTTATTCATCTTCTAAAACACTAATTTTTTACTTCATTCAAATCCATATAAATGCCACCTCGTCTGAAAGGGCATCCCAGTCCCTGTGCATGAGCAGCACGGTTTTCTGTGCTTCAGTCAGTTTCTTGCCAGCATTGCAATCCCTCATATAATACATGTGTGCTTGATGGCCTCATCCTCTAGCCTTCTCCAGCAACCCAGTGCTGGGGATGATCCTTGGGATACAGTAGCCACTAAATAAATATTTGTCTAATAATGAACATGTCCAACCTATAGAGTTAGTATCTTAGTTCTGTAACTGAGCATTTTGCCCCTCCTATTTTATCACCAATAGGATATAGGTTAAAATACTTATTTTGTCTACCTGCTGGACACAACTGTGATGTCAGTGGGCTAGATTTGTAGTCTTTAGTCTCTCTCAGAGAAGGATCAATCTTTGAGAGATACAAAATGGTAAGCAGCTAAGGAGGGAACTGTGTTCCCCAATTTCAGAGTCAATCTGAGATAGATGGTTTCAGTAGTACATTTGTGGCATATCAGCTGCAAGGACCACTGAGTGCTAGAATAGGTGGACAGAGGTGTGGCCTGAATGTTATGAAGCCTCCATCTACCTCTACCCCTGCCCCAGGATTTCCACATTCCCATTGGTTACCCTGCCAGCCATACTTTTTGTCCATGTGAAATCAAGGATTTGGGCTCAGTTTCTTCTTCAAGTGTTCTAAGACTCCTTGAATGACTAGAAGAAGCAATACATGGAGTCCCAGGCTGTACACTTAGGACCAGTTCATGATGTGAAAATTGAGTTTATTTTATTGGAGTTTGGGTCTTTTTGATTCGATGTCAATATTAACTCACCTTTGATTAGGATGTCTTGACTCTGTGCAGCTCACTGAGGACTAGCTAGATTCAGGGTTCTGGGGGTTGCAGTCTCCTCTGGGCTCCCAGGAGTGAGTGCTGGTGATACCAGTTCACCAATGGGAAGGCTCAGTGACAACCTTGCAGTGTCCCCTAAGCAGTCCCTTTCCTCTGGCCCATTACATTCAGAAGGGTGGGAAGCACTGTCAGACAAGAGAAATGAGACTACAGGCCTTCGTCTCAGGGGACAGGAAGGGAATAGGTGGCACTGGCCACAAATGAACATAAACTTGTATTAAGTGAATGGCTTCTATGTACTACATTCCTTTTGAAAATGTAAAAGTATTTCTTTTATCTCAAAGTTGATAATGAAATCAAGGAAATTCTAAATACTGAAGAATCTTGAGGGTCAACTCCATTGCTCAGTTCATGATACATTTGCATTAGCTTAATTTCATATGCCATATATCTGTTATAACGGGATTCACCTCTATTTAATGTGTTTAATTACTTGTAGGTAAGGATCATTAAGAGGTTGGGACCTCAGGGGATCTGCAGATTATCAGGGCATGCTCTCAAAAGAGATAAAGTAATTCTGGTTGAATCCATGAGCTCTAACTGGTGATTTACTGTAGGAGCATATTCAACTTCTGAATCAATGTATAACTTCTTATTTCCTGTCATGATTGTGATCTTTCTATCTATCCATCCATCCAGGTATGCATGTATGTATGTATATATGTATGTATTTGGGGGTTTTGAGTTTTTGAGATAGGGTTTCTCTATGTAGCCTTGACTGTCCTGGAAAATACATTCAGTAGACCAGGCTGTCCTCAAACTCAGAGATCCACCTGCCTTAGCCTCCAGAGTGCCGGGATTAAATGCATATGCAACCATCACCTGGTTTACCTCTTCTCTTTATAAAATAACCTACCCAAGGCATTTTATTATAGTAATGAAAAATGAACTAATGCAATATATTTTCAGCATTTAGATCTCCTAGTCTAAATTAAGTACAAATTGGAAAAGAAATCTGGAGTGACCAGGTGGTGGTGGTGGTACAAGCCTTTAATCCCAGCACTCAGGAGGCAGAGGCAAGCGGATCTCTGTGAGATGGAGGTCAGCTTGCTCTACAAAGAGTGTTCTGGGACAGCCAAGGACACACACAGAAAAACCCTGTCTGGAAAAATAAAACAACAATAAATAGCGATAATAATAATACAAAAACTAAAGAAAGAAAGAAAGAAAGAAAGAAAGAAGGAAGGAAGGAAGGAAGGAAGGAAGGAAGGAAGGAAGGAAGGAAGGAAAAAAACAAAGAGAAATCAATCAATCAACCAATTAACAATCTGGAGTGAGTTTTGGGGAAGAGGAGTCATGTCCACAAAGAACATTAGAACTTTTACCAAATAAAACTTAAATTTCTTCCTTTATGATATAAAAAATAAGAATATATACTCCACCCACAGGAGTGCATGAGGAATAAATTAAACAGCATGTGTAAAAGACCCTATCACAATGCCCAAAATATGAAAAATGTCTACTAAGCATTGGGTGCAACTATGCAATCTTTTCTCAAAATTATGTTTTGAACAAAATTTCAATGACATAACACATATAATAAAGTCATATAATTACTCACATACTAGCTGCCATCTTTATGCTTCCAACAGTTCATTCATGACTAGAACTGCTGCTGGCTAGCTATGTTCCATGCTGTAGAGACCAAGCTTATCATTATGTCTTCTCATAGACCCCAATAAGAGTCATGAGCAGAGCAGCATTTCCATTTTTAATTTCTTCTTAGGCATTAAATAAACTCAGAAAAGGTGTCCAAGACTGCCCAAGGGTTAAAAAACCATATAAACAGAAGGTATGGGAAAAGGTGTGTCTTAAAACCATGAGTTACCTCCAGTATTCCAGATCCTCAGCCCTAGTCTTGTGGTCATACCTGTGCCACCTCCTACTGTACCAACAGAAAGTATCATTTTTTGGTGGACATCCACATTCTTCCACTGACATCTGTCAAATATGCATGAGTGGTGAAATCGTCAAAGCTCCACAGCTCCCCCGGTCAGGCTCTCCGTGGTCTGTGTGGTCTGTTTAAGAAGCGCTCTCCCTTTTGAACAGATGGCAGACAATTTGCTCTGATTTAAACACTAACTCAGACTCTCTGATGAGAACGCCAGCTGCATTCCTGACTTTCAAACCCAACCCTTTGGTGTGAGCACCTTAACATAAACTCGCAAAGAACACACATCTGAGCCTAGTGTGTACTTAGCGCAGACGTTATTTCATATCCAATGATGAGGTAATGCACCCATGCAGACCTTCAGTGGCAAAGGGCTGTGTTCCACAATGAAGGAAAAAAATGCTTTATTGGGCCGTCTATGATGCTTAATAAGAACAATTAAAAAGGAAAAACACTTCCTTTGTGAGATGGGATGGGAGGGAGATGGGTGCTCAGGCTTTCCCTCAGGAGCTGTCCCTGCTGCTATTAACACAATTAACCTCCCACTGTTAATGACCAAGGTCATTTCCCTTGGAATCATCAGGGCAGTTTCTCACTTGAATGTGTGTGTTCTTACTATCTCTCCCCTCCCCCAACACACACACACACACACATACACACACACACACACACACACACACACACACACACACACACCCTAGGTCTCGCCTATAATCTGTAATTCCTGTTTGCTGGACTGTGGGCGTTCCAGGACATCCCCTCACGGTTATGAAACTACTGACCGGTGGAGCCTTCCCTGCAGATGGATTTCATTCAGGACTTGAGCTATTATATTAATGGGTTTAATTTAAACAGGACTAGCCTCGCTGGCCAAATTACTGCCATTTAAATCAATTGGTTTAGGGGAAAGACAGCCTGACCAGAGCTATTAGACTTCAATTTATTACTGTACCGGCTTTTAAACCGGGCAAAGTAAGTTTGCTAATGTCTGTCCTCTGTCCCCTGAGCACAAGTGCAAAACAAAGTAATGAGATTCTCTGGAGTTTGAAAAGAAAAAAGAGAACGTGAAAAAATATATATTAATTTTGAATCTGTCTCATGAGGCCAGATAAGGTGCCCCCACGAAGGAATCCCATCATAAGACTCTATAGATGTCTTTGATTCCCTTCATTAAACTGAGATTCAAATGACCTCACAGATGTATTACTTTAAAAAAACCTTTTTACTTGGATCTTTCCTCTTCATGAAAAAAATAAGCACTGCTTCTCTCTCTCTCTCTCTCTCTCTCTCTCTCTCTCTCTCTCTCCCTCCCTCCCTCCCTCCCTCCCTCCCTCACACCTCTCCCTCACACGCACATTGCACATTTCAACCTGATTCAAATAGAGAGGCAAAGGGGGAGAAAATGCTTTAGATGTGCTCTTTGATTTTTTCCAATCTCGCCTGAATAAAATGGAATGAGAAATCAAGAACACTCAATTAATTGCAACACTGGGTGTCACTAGGAGAGGGAGGGGGAGATGAAAGGCGCATTAGAGATGCGCAGCCTTAACAAATGCATGGATTCAAAGAAGGAAGAAGACGGAAAATAAAAAAGCGTGTCTGTATTTTATTGCACTCGGTAAGCTTTTCGCTTGTATTTATAGCTGCAATTATATCTCAATGAGGTTTGTCTACAGTGTTGGCTTCACGCTAATTTTCCCCCTCACTGCATTCTTGGAATAGGCTCGGACTGTTTATGAACCAGACATATTGACCTCATTTACAGCTAGCAGTTTAAATCCATAATTTTTCCACCCACAATCCCTCTTTGACATTCCGGCGGTGCGGCCGGCTCAGCGAGACTGAACTAAAAGTCTCACACTTCATTGAACACCATTATGCGGCTTTATGCTTATGAGCCTGTTTCCCTCGGCTGCCTTGCAGCTTTGCTGGAGATCCGTTTGGCCACAGGCCGGCAGTGATTAAGTGGAAGAATCCAATAAATCACCCTGTCAGCCAGCAGGCTCTCCTCACTGTGTCTACACATCGACATTTGGATTTGCGCCTCTCTCCTCTCTCCCTCTCTCTCTTTTGATTTTCTATCCCTCTTTCCCTCTCCTCCCCTCTTCCTACAGTGCCATTAAAACACCTCTTTCCCTTCACACAAGGTGAACTTGAACTGCTACTGTGAACAGGGTTCCCTCTGAGCCCTCTGGGGAGACAGGCTCCTTTGATTTGCAGTTCTCAGGTCCTGACTTTCCCTCCCCCCCCCCCTTTTCCAATTAATTCACCCCTTAACTCTTAGGCCTCCAGGAGGGGGACAGACCATCAGAGCAAGTGGGAAAGAGAGAGCCGGGTGCTGAAGAGGAATACCTCGGCTTCCTGTCTACTCCCTGGCCTTGGAGAAGCCACAGCTTAAGATGGGGAGGGGAGAGAGCTATGACTCTTCTAGGCTCACATCACAGCCTTGGCTGCTCTAGTCAAAGTCTTTAGGGGCCAGGCTCTTCCTTGGGGGTGCACTGCTGAGTTCACTATTGATTAGCCACGCGCGGGTTTCCTGGACTACTCCAAGTTGAGTCTGGAAGAAGGGTCATTGGTCCAGCCCAGACCTGAGGAGCCTTTCCTAGCATTATCAGCTGTGGGTGTAGGCAGCAAGCTCCCCTCTGTTCTCCCTGGTAAACTGAGTTTGTGGAACAGCCTCTTCTTTGACTTGCCTGGTAATTTCCTGACCCTGTCTCTTTGGTATTCTCTGCATAGTCACAGTTGTCTTTTGTCTGGGATTATTTCTGCACTGTGAGCACAAGCATTTGTTTGATGTCCCAGACATCAAATATACTGTACACTCTCTGAGTGGCCAAAGGAAGTTGGATTCTTGCTTTTGAAAATTCCACTAGCAGAAATGACAAAAGGCAGTATGAACTCCAGACACAAAAGATGGGACAGAGGATGATGGGACCAGTCTGGGGTAGGTACATCCTCCCCTCCTCCCTAACAGCATGGAATAGAGAAATGCCTCGGCTGTGCTGTGGGTATGTGTAACAGCAGGAATAGCCTGTGAGCAAGAAAGGAAATCGATACAGTCACCAAGGGGTGGCCTGTCTTTGTTATGGGCTTCCAGTCAGTGTTGGGTAGGAGGAAGTTCTTACAGAGAGACAGGGATGCCTTTGTGTCTATGCTTCCACCTCTCAACCAAAGCTCAGCATGTGTTTCTTCCTGGATGTTTGCACTTTGTAAGATGCCTTCTCCCTTCTGCAAGTTAGCCACATGGATAAGCAGATAATCAGGATGTTATATAGACTTACAGAAGGAAACTATGGAAGGACAACTCTCTTACACTATTCCTGGTGAGTATTCCCCATCCCTGACATGCAGTAGGAAGTTAGCAGATGTAATTTCTTCTAAACTCCTTGTTAGTATTAATGTCACTATGCCTTCAAACTTGTATTTTGAAATGTTAACTCCTTAGGTGGTTGTAGTAGAAAATGGAGCCTGTGAAAGACAATTGGGTCATGGGGGTGGAACCCTCATTGATGGGATGATTGCCCTTACAATAGAGTCCCAGGGAGCTCTCAGAGCTCTCTCTTTTCACTATGTGAGGACACAATTAGAAGCTTGGCAGTCTGTAATGCCAGAAAAAGGTCCCTCACTCCAACCCCAGACTTGCAGGCTCCAGAATGGTGAGAAATTTCTACTACTTACAAGCCACACAGCCTGTGGTACATTGCCATACCAATCTGAGCTCACTAAGACCTGTTTCTACACACTGATGCATGCAAATTTCACTGAGGAGAAAGGGATATGGCCCTTCGGGATCAGCAACTATCAGAGTCTATTTACCTTCCCAATTTAATAGCCAGCAGCTCCTCTATACCACCCTCACCACCCCCACCACTAGCTTTACTTAGCTTTCTCCCTCTTTGTTCAGTACACCATCATGGATGAGTGAACACAGAACCAAAATCCAAATCTCTGTGGGGAGACGAAACTCATTCCATTAGTGGCTGCTTTGACAACATTCTGGCGAATTGCATAGAAGCAGCTATGGGAAGCAGCTAGGGAAACAGCTCTGGGAAAGATGCTGCAGTCACTCCTTTCCCCATCCCTGACGATCATAAAAGGGAAGAACGCCCTGATAACACTTAACTCAAGTCCCTTTCTGGCACAACGCCCTAGGTTCTTGGTATTTGACATTCTATAAAAATATGACGATTCCCCACCAATTATGCATACACAGCAAAGAAAATAGCTTCTATGAGTTACTCAGTTAATGCTGCAATTGCAGAGATAGGTCAGGGAGACATTCTCTGGAAAATCTATGTGTCAAGGGTAGAAATTTACATGATGCTCAGATAACCTCATTGTCAAAGGCATAGAAACTGCACCTGCCTTCAAAAAGCATTGTAGTTATTGCATAAATCAAGTTACTTCAGAGTGACTCAGTTTCTCTGTAATGGCAAAATAATAGAAGTATTTGTTACCTTGTTGAGTGAATAGCTCTTTTGAGAAAGAATGATCTATGTAAAGTGCTTTGCGCTGCCACTGAGAGAGGAGGTGATCTTGGAATTTATGTCAGCATTATCATCAAACCTTTTCTCCTGGGGACTCGGTAGTTTTCAATATTGTCACATTGATTCCAGTAGCCTCATAAACAGGAAGAACAATAGGAAAGAGACAAGATCAGTCTAAAACAAGGCAAGGGACCTGGACCTTCTTTCTAGTTCTTCATCAGACTAGCTCTGTGAGATGGTCCTCATGGTCCTCTGTTCTTTCACCTGTAAAATGGAGGTAGCACTGAATGATGTCCAAAGTTGTCTCCACAATGCTAAGTGTAGGAAAAAGAGAAGCATCCATCCTTGATGGTATAGCTTTGCACAATCACCTCCTCTTAAGATTCTTTACATCTGGATTTTAGCCACATGCCCTCTCCACAGTCCCATTTGGTCTTATGTCAATGGTTAATTAGTCTCATTACCCTTCTCCTACCTGACAGCATAGGCAATGTCTAAAGTCTCAGGTGTGGTCTTCTGCATGCTACCTACCCCACATCAGAGATTTCAGCTGGAATTATCGCCTGTGTGTGCAGAACTGGTTTCTCTCTCTAGTTCTCTAGTTTCATAACCCATGTGCATTATCCCAACTGCCTGAGTCATCTCTCTCCCAACATCTCAAGTTCCAAAATAGAAGAAAATGGTCCTGAATGCTAACTGCACTGAATCAGCTGAAGTTTAGAAATTATAAACATTACATATGTGTGCCAGTGAGATGCCACAGATCCCATTGTTCAGAGGCGAACTCCAAGTCTTATGTCTAACACAAAGCCTTCTACAACAGTTATGGCCAGATTAACTTTTGCAACCACATTCTCGCCAATGATCTTTCTGTGCTTCTTGTCCTTTTCCCAGTCGTACACCCTCTCCTTCCCACATCATCCCTCCCAGGCGGGCGAGCTATCATGATCTTAGGCTCTGTCAAAGTGGGTGGGATGCATTTGCCCTGGTTCCGGGTCTTTCCATAATTCTGTTTTCTAGATATCTACTCTGAAAATCCTAAGTGAATTATCATGACTCTTTTTTTAATCCTTATGCGTGGAATGCATGTAGTATAACTTGATTGCACTGTTGTGCTAGAAACAGTTGTGGAAATAGAACTGTGTTGTATCTGTGTAATTGTCCTGGTGCCTGCATACAGTGGGAAAGCAGTAAGGACTTTGTCTTAGTCAGGGTTTCTATTCCTGCACAAGCATCATGACCGAGAAGCAAGCTGGGGAGGAAAGGGTTTATTCAGCTTACACTTCCACACTGCTGTTCATCACCAGAGGAAGTCAGGTCAAGGAGCAGGAGCCGATGCAGAGGCCATGGAGGGATGTTACTTACTGGCTTGCTTGCTTCTCCTGGCTTGCTCAGCTGTCCTTCTTATAGAGCCCAAGACTACCAGCCCAGGGATGGTACCACCCACAAAGGGCCCTCCTCCCTTGATCACTAATTGAGAAAATGCCTTACTGCTGGATCTCATGGAGGCATTTTCTCAACTGAAACTCCTTTCTCTGTGATAACTACAGCATGTGACAAGTTGACACAAAACCAGCCAGTACAGACTTGCTCCACGAATGTAAGATTCATGGGCTCAGAGTTTCACAGTTTCCCCTATACTAGGGGAAAATAGCTCAAAGGATGCTATACCTCAGCTTTAGGCACTCTCATTTTATAAGTGTAGTTCTAGGTAAAATGTTGGTGAAAATTATACTATCTCAGACTGGAATAAGGCCGTTATTATATCTTACCTAGGTCATTATATATCAGTTCTGATAATGTATTCTCCCTTCAATCAATGTGTGTAGTTACTTATAATCATCTCTTTTTCCCTGCCAGAAAGATTCCACAGATCCCACTTGTCTTAGGGTTTCTAATCCTGCACAAACATCATGACCAAGAAGCAAGTTGGGGAGGAAAGGGTTTATTTGGCTTACACTTCCACACTGCTGTTCATCACCAAAGGAAGTCAGGGCTGGAACTCAAGCAGGTCAGGAAGCAGGAGCTGATGCAGAGGCCATGGAGGGTTGTTAATTACTGTCTTGCTTCCCCTGGCTTGCTTAGATTCCTTTCTTATAGAACCCAGGACTACCAGCCCACAGATGATACCACCCACAAGGGACACTCCCCCCTTGATCACTAATTGAGAAAATGCTTTACAGCTGGATCTCCTGGAGGCATTTCCTCACCTGAAACTCCTTTCTCTGTGATAACTCCAGCTTGTGTCAAGTTGATACCCCAAACCAGCCAGTATACCACTTTCCGAGGCCAACTCCTACTTGCCAACAACCAAAGCCTAAACTTAGCCCTACCTTGAATATTGTGTGCAGGCAGGAAATTTCTGGCTTGTGAGATTAGAAGATGGTACCTGACAGTAGTCAAGGCTTAAATAAGTTTCCTTCAGATTTTGTGCGTTACCAAGTCCACCTTTATGGTGGTACCTGACACCCATGCGACGATCCTCCAGATGCACAAGTCTGGCCTGTGCCTTGAACCTTCCTGTTAACAACTCCAAAGTTAATGCTGGAGTTTTGCCGAATTCACTACTTGTTCTACAGTCATGCCTGCACAAATTTGCTTGGCCAAGGAAGCAGAACTCTATGGCTAGGTTAAATGAAGGTCAAAGACTACCCCTTCCCAAACTAAACTGAGGGTATCAGAGGTGGTCCTTCCAAAAGAGAATTGCCATAAAAGAAGGAGGCTGGGCCAAAGTATTTTCAAATGTTCTCTCCATGAGTTTAGGAAAACAGTGGTTTGAAGACCTCTGTTCCCTCTCACATTGATATGTGCCCATTAGCTCTGTCCATCATGCTATAATTCTTTTACTACTTACATACATTTCTTGTCATTTAGGCTAATGTGAAGAGAAGCTAGCTAGCACACCTGTGAGTTCTGAGGCCCTTGCCTAACAATCTAGGATAGGTATGTGCCCTTAGCCAGGCCTAATCTGATACAGATTACTTGTTTCAATCATCAATTAAATGGATATATATATATCCATATATATATGCTGTCTCCTTATGAAAAGAATTTGAGGTGAGCTCTCAAGCATTGGCACCAGGGATCATTTGCACGAGACTATGGTATTAATTCCTACCACTTGTATTGCGCCTGGAGTCTTCAAGACACTTCACAACTATTAACTAATTACTCTTCAAGATGTTCTCTGGAGGTGGATAAGTATTACCTGGAGTTGCAGATTAGGAAGCAGTATGCCTGAAAGAGTGTGCAGCCTCCAAGAAACCTATCAACACACCCCAACACATTCCTCATAATTTTTTTCCCTTTGTGTGAAAGTACTGTACAAAGAAATCCCAAGTTCATCCACACCAGAGAAAGCAGTGTGACACTCTATGCGGAAACCGTACAGAGTATAGCTGCTGCACAGAGGGATTCTTCCACTTCTAACGAGGGTTTACATGATGACCATACGCATTACCTGATTAAAAGTCCACAATACATGTGCACATAGGAAAAGTAGATTCCTAAGAGTGATGTTTGCCTACCAGTGAAAAGAGAAATAAGGCATAGAAGTCCACAGTGTTGAGAAGAAAGGAAGGTAGAGAGAGAAGGTGGGAAGGGAGAGGAAGAAAGTTTGGTTGGCTCTGATGTGAAAACGGTTAAGGGGTTAATTTTAATGGGAAGATTCAACACAACCCTTTCTGGGAAGTTGAGGACTTCTCAGGCAAAAACCACCCATTTGTTGCTAAGCCAGTGACAGCCAGTGTAAGTGGCTGTGTCGCCAAGTGGCCAGCTCCCAATTAGACACCAAATTGTTCCATTGCTCTGCTGTGCGTTCCCTCTCTCCTCTTCTCCCTGCCTTAGAATGAAAACCACGGATCCCATGCAGACCACAGAGGAGAATATAAACATCGTGATAAAGTGCCTTGCAGAAGCAGGAGCCTGAGTCCTTTGTGTACAGCAGAGAGGTAATTTGTGATGGTAATAATTCCTTCTCTAACCAGCAGCATCTTGTACCTGGAGATCAGGTGGCTGCTCCTGGCTCTCTCCTTTTCCCTGTAATTCAAGCAAGCTATACATCTTCCTAACTGAAGCGCTCATAAGGCTCGGAAATAAAGTCCTGTAGGGAACTCCTTCTAATTGCCAGAGTGAGTCACTTTCCTCTCCAAGCAAGGAGGTTTCTGTTGGTGACATGAGAGAGCAGGCGCTTGTCTGTATTGTAACAGCTTAATTATAAGTATGGGTATAATCACACAATCTGTCATCATACCTTTTCTCACCCGGAGACTTTGTACTGCAATCACCATAACACTGTAACAACATGAACAACAGACTGCCTGGCCTCCCTGAGACCGCTTCCTTTGCCATGCCTAGTGGGGATGAGCAGGCAGATTTGGAAGGAAGTGCAACTGCCTATCTAGAAGGGGGGAAAAACCAATCCTGAATCATTCACAGGGCTTTCAGGGCTTCCTGTTCATTTGGCTCTCTCTAAAGGACAGTCAAGTCCTTCACCCTCCTCCCAGCCTAATACACCCTCCCTCTGGTTTTATCTGTTTGAAAATTGCACGAGAAGAAACTACCCTTCTGCTATTTTATATCCAAACCAAGTGAAGTGGAAATTGCGCCAGGAAACCTATCCATCTGCTATCCCTCAGCTCAGCAGTGGATAGAATTTATTACAATGTGCATCCTGCCCCCTGCCTCTGCCAGGCAGCCTGTGGGGTGACGAATGGGTGGGGAGAGAGGCTTGTGTCTCAGGGAGGGGGTGATTGCCTCTGCAACTCCATCTACAGAACTAGCAAACCCACTCATTACACAGCACAAATTGGGCAGAGACCACAGAGCCTAAGAAGAAAAGGGTTTGCCACTCATGGTCAGGTGGCTTCCACCAGGGACCCCACCATTCCATTTAAGCCCTAGCTAGGATCACCAGCAGAGATGTGTTGTGAAAATTCCAGAACCCACTTTCTCATGCTCAAACCCAAATTTCTGAGGGATGCTGTCTTTCTAAAGTTCAATAATAAACTATAGAAGGATGCTTTGGATTCTGGCGGCATCCTGTATTTCTTGAGGGTATACCACAGAACCAAGTCTCCAGGTTTCGGTTACTCCTTGTCTGATGTTATTGTCTTTATTCTCCCAGAAATTATGGCCATTGTTTGCTTCTAAATTTTCTTTGGTCCATAGCAGCATACACGAGGCCAGAAATTCTATCCTCACTCAGGGGTGAGATCTCTCACTGGCCTCAAATACAGTGGGATCCGGTACTATTGTGTCATATCCATCCTCAAAACTCAGGGGAGATAAACCAATTATCCCCTGTCTTTGTTTAAATCTATACTTACTTTGTTGTTGTTGTGGTAGTGGTGGTGGTGGTGGTGGTGGTGGTGGTGGTGGTGGTGGTGGTGGTGGTGGTGGTGATGGTGGTGGTGGTTTGGTTTGGCCCAGAGTCTTAAACTGTACTCCAGGCCTGGAAGCATTATGCAACTGAGACTAGAGTCAAATTCTAGCAATCCACCTGTCTCAGCCTACTGAGTGCTAGATTACAGGAATGCCCCGTCTCACCCAGCTTATTCATATTATTTTATTTAATCTATGTCAATCTTATCGAGACTGACACACTATCTCCTCAACACAAAAAGTAAAGTAAAAATAGTCTATACGATATGAAGGCTGAGAACATATTAGTGTCACATGTCTGGATTCATGATTCTGACTTGACAAGGTTATGCTTTTAACTGACCATTGATTCAATTTGCTCCATCATCTAAGAGTTTCTTTATAAGCCAAGTATTTTCTGATTGGACATAAAAGTAAAAACAAAAGTGACATGGTTCCTACCTGTATGAAGCTTCGAGTCCACTGAATGAAGTAGTCAAGAAAAGGGCCAAATGTAGTGTTTAAGAATATGGTAGACTGCACTGGACACATAGCTCAGTGAGAGCAAGCATGCATCAATGTACAAGGTTCTAGGTTTGATCTCCAGGACACTGAAAGAGAGGAGAGAGGGAACACTAGAACGAAATAACGCAGGGATGGGAAATAGAGTGATCGGCTAAAAGAAACTGAAAGGTGTTTGTAGCCCAGATTGGGAGGCAAATAGCGTACTGGAAAATAACGGAGATGAGCGTTCCACTCATAAAACACCAAGATGGCAATTGTCTCAAGGTGAGAGAGATGAAAACTTGAGACCATCCAAACTGGAAAATGGGAAAATGTGAGAGTTGTTAAACAGTGGAGAGGCAGTGTTTTCATCAGGGTTTTCTGGGGAAACAGAACAATTGTGTATGTGTTTATGTATGTTCCTGTGTGTGTGTGTGTGTGTGTGTGTGTGTGTGTGTGTGTGTGTGTGCCGGAGTGTGTGTAAGAGAGTCAGAGATGGGGATTTTTAAAAGATCGGCTTTATGTGATTATAGTGATTGGCAAGTCCAAACACTACAGGCCTGGCCAGCAGGCGAGAGACGCAGGGAGACCAAATGTTCTATTCTCTTTTTCCCTTAAGAGGTCACTTTAGACACCTCTCTAGAGGAGAATCTGCTTTTTCTTCAGTCTACTGACTTAAATATTAATCTCATCTTTTAAAAAAATACCATTGTGGCAATAGCTAGACTTACATTTGATCAAGCATTTGCGTACCACAGCCCCAGGGAAGTTGGTGTATAAAACTAACCACCACAGGCAGTGAACATCTTATGAAGACCTCTGTTAAACTTGAAGTTTGATGCTCATTCCAATAGTAGTAGAGAGATGTCTGCATTGGAATAGAGTCAGTTCACAGGAGTGATAGTACAAGTCCCATTCTTTAAGATGGCTCTGGCCTGAAACCAGAATACTTGAAATGATGACTTGCAGAAGGAGCTAAGGAGACCAGCGATGGGGCTGTTGTCATTTTGGTGAAATAAAAGTGTTTTAGGATTAGATGCTGTCAGGAAGAACAGAAGAAAACAGACTTAAGAGCTGTTTTATGGCTTTAGGGAATGAGCAGGAAATAGAATCATTGGAATTTTATAACTGGTTAACAAGGCCAATTGTATCATTTGCCGAGCCCAGAACAAAGAAAATGTGCATAGACCATATTTAAATGGGACTTTTCTTTTTTGTGGGGTGAACATAGAATATATTTTTGGTTATTCAATGCCACACTCCTAAGACTCAAGACTAGAAACCTGTACATATCAGGTAGATGTACACAGACTCATGCTCACAACCTTTCTTAGAGTAGAGAATAAGATAGAAAGGAACCATTGGGAAGAAGAATCCAGATGGTGGCAGTTTCCATCCTGTGACACTGGTAGGCTGTGCTGTAAACAGACAGGGAGAGAAGATGTGGACTAAGGGGAAGAACTCTTGCAGCTCAGTGTCCTTCACTGTCTAGAAAGTCCAGTATTCAGATATATGCATTTGAACCTCAAAGAAGAGTTCTGTGCTACAGCTACAGAATTGAGCATAGTCAGACTTACAGATGTGTTTTAATTGTTCTTTCTAAGCGGTGGCAGACACTGTGTGCATTCACAGATGTTTCATATTCTAGAAGGACTAGGGCAATCTGCTGACCCAGATGCTGGGAAGCAAATGGGATGCTGTGATGATGAATCTGTTCACAGCGATTCTGTATACACCGCGTAGTGAAACAACGAGAAGGGGAGACCCTCTGGTATCTTGAGTGGAGAAAGATACCCAAGTTGGGGAAGTCCCAATCTTGAAATCTTGAGATCAGTCTAAGGTACTAATATTTTTGAACCACATGACTTTATACATACTGCTTACTCTTCCCAGTTCTTGCAATTTGTCAAATCAAGACAACAAGTACCTGTCATTCTGCTATGAAGCTAAGCAATAGTAAACATGACTACAGTTATATGCTGCAACGTCACTACAGACCTGGAAATGTATTTTTACTGGAGTAGATCTGTCTAGCTCAGAAACATTTGTTAACCCCTTCATATACCATGGACTAATGACCTATGAAATTCCTGCACCTGTTTGAGGGAATTTGTGATTGTGAATAGCCTCTTCTCGCTCAGCTTTATGAATGGAAGTTGTTTTCCTTTGAACCAAACAAGGTGACATTAGAAAGTCCTATCATTGTCAGCAGCTATCCAGAGCTCACTGTTTGATAGGCTCTTTCTCATTTCTGCCTTTTGATTTCATTGTCTCTGGTTTTTCTAGCCTCAGCTTCTCTAGCTAGCCCTTGGCATCAGCCACCCAGGACCTCATTTTTACACTCACCCCTCATGACTCCCGCCCTGTGCTGCCTTTCCTCAAGAGGCACTAGGTTGAGGAAAAATAATGAGGAATCTAGGTACCATAGGATTGATGAGACACCTGCAGCATAATCAACCAAATCAAATATTTGGCACTGCTTCTTCTGAGGATATATCTCTTCCTGCAACTGCTGAATGGCAGCTTACCAGCCTGAACAGAGAATGAAGTACATAGCACAGGAAGGAGGGGTCTTTCCTGCTCTGGACTACCCAGTCTGTTCCAGTGTAGCTACCTTCTAGGCCCAGGTCACCTCTAGCATATTCCATAGTCCCAAAAGCCAAAGGGAGAAACTGTGGGCAAATAGTAAAAGACAAGTTAGATTATTCAAATGATTCAAGATGTATAGTTTAGCAGCCACATAAATATACACTGCGTCTCTGAAAATCAGCATTGTCTGTCACAAGAGCTGATAACTTGATGAATTCCAGGAAAGATATTTTTGAGTATATCTTTTCTTTTGGGGTATTTTTTAAAGTATAAATTCATATTTCCACAATGGAGAAAAATGAGGCTCAGGCCCCATAGTTTTCCACAGTGGATACAAAACAAACTCTGTATTCAAGAGCCTTGTTTAATCTAAGATACAGGATATGTCCATATCCCCTGGAATTCTGTACACAACCTCTGTCTAACTACGTTTTTCCTATAGTTTCTATTCTATTACTGTATTTAAGGTACTTTCATTTGGAAAGACATATTACTGTAAGAATCATAAAAAAACTTCTAGTCTAATCTGTGTCTCAAATATGTTTGGTCCATTTTCTGAGCTTATGGTTTTCCTGGAACTAACAAGGTATATACATTCCAAGCACCATCTTGAGAAAGTTAATAAGCTTTTTACCCCCTTTGTTTTGGATTAATAATATAGTAATACAAATAACAAAAAGAGCCTGACTTTTTAAACCGGGTTAGCGTCCCTTCTGTTTGAGATATATTGCCTTTTATGCCTTAATGAACACTTGACCAACTGAAAAATAGGGTTTTTTGTTTGTTTGATGGGTTATCTGTGGTCCATCTCTCCCACCAGGTTATAAGGTTCATATGGCAGAGTCCCAAACCATTATCCTATCTATAGCCTCATCTCAAATCAATATTTGCTTAGAAAATGCGTGTAGAAATTTCTAATAGTTTGAAATTGCCTATAGAAAGGTTATATAATTCATTACTCTGTTTTTGCTGTTAACTAAACAGACTCAAAGAACTTCACTTAACTTGGCCAAGGCATCACAGTTAGTTGGCCTCGTTGTTGAAAACATTCAGTGACTTCATGTGCCCCATGAGCAGTTCTATAAATAGAGAGACCAGTCCCACACAGCTCTGCTAGCAGAGTCTTCATAGTTAAAGGGAAATAATATACAATTAAAAATATAACTTAAGCACAAGGACAAATCAAAGATGGAAATTAAACAGTCCATTTAGGGAAGTTAGAATGAGCTTCACAGAGTTCATAGAATAGACATATATGTCATGTCTTGAAGGATGAATCAAATTTGTAAACCAAAGAAGGAAGAAGTACTATGGGCAGAAGGACTTACAAACATGCAGAGTTGCAGAATACAGAGTGATCAAGATATGTAAGGATGCTGGTACAAAGTGGTTGGGAAATGAATATTGTCCACTGCGATGTGGTCTTAGAGCAGTGTTTCTCAGTCTACAACGAGTTATAAACTCCTTCAAAGGTCCTGTTAAATGCAGATTCTTACTTGGCACGTCTGGATAGATGCTGAGATTTTTCACTCTCTATCCAGCACTCAGGTAGTGTCTGTACTGTTGAATCTCAGAGCTTACCTTTAGGAAACAGGTAAAGGAGACATGAACGCTGGCTGAAATGGACACATCTGGCAGAGGTTTTCAGATCATGGCCCCTGAACTCCTCAAACACCAGTAACAATCTAGGGAAGAGGATCTCTGAGTAGGGTATTGGTGATTAAGTCACATTAAAGGCAGATGTGAGGACCACAGCACCATCAACCCTGCCTTATAACAAAGATGGTATGGGTCTCATAATCCTTCCTTGACAATTCTAAAAATTCATGTAGATTTCTAAGCATAATATTTTGATTCAAGAATATCTGAGATTTCAAAATGATAGAGTTGTTAATGATGAATAAATTTTCTCTCACGGCATTTGGGATCACCCATATGATTACAAATAGCATGAATTACTCTGTGTTTGATGACATCTTTAAGTGCTGGTAATTGAAGCGTACATTAGTGAATCTGAAAGGAAAATTAGAAAGTCTACATTCAAAGTTGACTTCAAGCCTTTTATTTAATTGTTTAGCAAAGGTTTATGCTATTTAAAAAATTATATACTTCTCAGTTATACCTGAGGTCAATGACAAAGGAGTAAAATGCTCTTTCAAGGTTCATGCTTAGGCATAAGGTAATACCGGATGATAGCTTCACTTGGACAAACTATCATTAAATCTGATACTTAAAAACACAAACAAACAAACAAACACCAAATTGCTCAAGGGTTTTCTTTTTCACTGTTGCAAACTATTTGAAACAAATAAGAGGGATAAATGAACAGACCACTGAATCAATAAATTCAAATAAAATAATAAACAAAAATCAGCAAGCAAGGGAATAAAGGTACAAACAAATAATACTACATTAGTAAAAGAATATATAGGCTATGGATTATTATATATAGGCCTGGAGCACACCAGAATCAACAGGAAAGCTTTTGAAATTTTCACACTTATGCTTTATTCTAGATTAATTAAATCAGACTTTGTCATGTAGGATTCAAGCATGAATGCTTGCCAGCTTCCTGGGTGTATCTTAGGTACTAACCAAGGTCAATATGCAATAGCCTAGAAGGTCCTAGGCTTCTACTACTAATATTTCGTTCATATTAAGATAGTAAATGACACTGCATTCTTTTAAGTCTCAGTGAGTTTTCTAATGGTCTCATTTTCTGGCAGCCATGCTAATGCATATAAGAGAAGAATGTTTGAATATTAACTTTAGGAGAAACCAGGACTGTATTAAACTCTGAGAAACTGAGAACCAGACCCAAGATTATTGGGTAGAAATTGTTCTTTGATAATACAGAAGGGGTAGCTCTCTAAAGAAGATCCTGAATCGCATATCAAGATAGTGGTGGGCACAGAGTCAAGACTCACCAGACATTTGTTTCTACACTAAAAGTAATTTTCTGGATGGTGTGTATAGGTTGTTGACTTCTTGTAGAAGCAGCAGGCTTGAACCACAGACACCTCTTTCAATGACTTCACAAAACACAGTGAGATTGCTCCACCTCCAAACCTAGAAACCCTGTAGGACCTTCCGTTTACACTCTGAATGTTAGAGATAGACCAGATGGAATCCCCTCAACTATGCGCTTGAGCATATTGTTCATTTGAAAATCGAGGCCATTGGGCATATCATCTGTTCAGTAATGTGGGAAGACATTTTTCTTCATTCTATTCAGTGGACCATGTGGAAACACCTGTCTCGTGTCTTAGAATCATTTGCAACTGCTATCTAAGAAATAGGTGTTGAAACAATATCATTAAGCTGCTTTTCATAATTTACGTGCTTGGGCATTAAAGAAAATAACAAGATTTGGAAGCTTACAATTACCATTTTCACCACGTAGCATCCAGGGCTTCAGACATTTAAATGTTTTCTGTTCGTGCTTAGAGGTCAGACTTCCAAACAGCCCCAGTTTTCAAAGCTTTGCTGGGCTTCTGGGATGAGGAAATGTTAGTGCTACGGGAAACAACATCCAGAGAAGATAAGGCTTAGGTGGCCACGGCCAAGGCTCATAGTGTGAGTGTGACTCCCTGAGTCTGTGTGCATCATCCCTAGTGGGACAGCATGAGAAGGTGGAACCCCTTGATGAACTGGAGCTGCTGGGAGGTGGTGTGGCCATTGTGCCGTAACCTCGGAAGGGATTAGCACTGAAATCACACCGTGACTTTGTTTCTGTGAGCATGGGTCATTATAAAACATTGACCCTGATCTTAAATTCTTACAGCTTCCTATCTCATGTAAGATCTCTTTCTCTTTTACCACCCTAGTAAATTTCCTTATACTGAGGTGTGACCATGATAGAGCCTTTCCCAGAGGCCTACCACCTGAGGTTATTTAGACTTGGTCTTAGTATGAAATATGAAAATGTCCCATGGGAGATATGTTGAATGCTTGATCCCCAGTTGGTGACTGCATTGTGAAGGGTTGTGAAAACTTCAGGAGGTACAGCCTCATTGGATGAAGTAGTTCACTAGCGATGTGACTCCGAATGTTACTTCTTATTTCTTATTTCCGCAACCTCTACTTTCTGTCTGCCAAGAGGTAAAGAAGCTTTCTCAGCCACATACTCCTGCCACACTGTTCTGCCTACTCACATGGAGCCAAGCAACCATGGACTGAACTCTCTAAAACCATGAGCCAATATATATCCTTCCCCATAGGTAGTTTCTTGTCAACTATTTTGTCACAAGCAAGAAAAGTAAGAGACACAGGCTCCCAGCTTCCAAGGCCATTAACTAAATAAACATCTTTTTCTCATATTTTGGTATATCAACAGAAAATAGATTGCACAGTCACCATATTGATAGGTGTGCCTGATGCAATATAAACCTGGTTAGCACATCAGTCACTTTCCATCTACAGCATGTCTCCTACGTAAGTCCGTACAGCAAGATCCAGCCACCCAGTTTGCTGGAAATCTTTCTAGACTAAGACCAGATGAGTGGCTCTAGGATTCTTAGTGCCTACAGACTATCAAAGGCAGAAGCCACTGTGAGAGCCATGCAATTTCCTGAGGGAAGAATATGCATTGAATCCCCTGGAACTCTTTGTAAAATACAGGCTTCAATGGTAGAAGGTGAAAGTGGAGCCCAAGGTACTGCCTCTAGCAAGGGATCCAGGGGCTTAGCATTGCTCTGAGTCATAGGTGCAAGGAAGGGTTCGTGGCACTTGTAGAAGAGAGTTGTACTGCCAGCTTACTCACCATTTCACCCGGAGCAGCTGTCCTTCCTTATATAGAAATACTACAGAGAATTTCTTTAAATATTCATTCATTTGCTTTAAGCAGAGGAGGGGGGTGCTGCTGCCTAATAATCAAAGTACAAAAGCAAAGAACTCCACAAAGTGTTGCACACATCTCCTCACAAATCCCTCTGCTATGTCCTGCTGTTCCTTCCTGTGGGCTGGGGACAACGTTCTGGCTGTATATTCTGTGTCTCCTAGCCTGCTTTCTGACCCAGCATGATGCAAGGCCTGGAGCAACAAGGCCAAACTTGCAGTTTAATTAAAAAAAGAAAGGGGAAAATAAGCCTGTCTCTAACAGAGATGAACAAAAGAAAAGTCCCCATGGAAGAGAGCCTTGCAGACCCCGACTAAATGATGACTTTCATTTATAGATGCCACCTCTCAGGCAATGTAGACAGCAGCAAAACCATGCTCTATAACCGGTACTTAAGGCAAGTTTCAGGAGGGAGCAACTGGCAAGATACGGGATGAAGGCGGAAGGGGCCCAACTAATTAGAGAATGCTCCAGAGTCTGGGCAAATCCACAGTGTCCCCGGAGAAGGGTCACCCAAGAGCAGGGTGCTGTGCACAGCCTTTCATGAAAGTTTAAAGCCCCCACTATAGTTTATACTGTACACAAAACTTATTAAATTTGGGTACAGAGCCACTGTACACTCAAAAACATCTACATTTCTCCCACTAGAATAGTATTTTTTATTGTCTTCCTTAATTATTCATAATAAGAATGAATGCTTCTTCAACTGCATTGCTTGGGCGCTATTATAATATCTGTAAAGGGCACCGCAAGGTTCACCCAAGACCAGGAGGTCAAGTTCCATCAAGCCCCATCGTGTATTTTTGCCAACTCATCCTTCAATCTTTGTCTTCCAGATGTAGTACAGCAACAGTTCAGATGTGGAAATAAAGTGGTTAATGAAGAAAGACATGGATAGACAGGCCGGAACCAAGAGAATTATGAAAATTAATTTTACATGATATCTGGAAATAAAACCTCTTCACATGATCCTGGATCAGTGTCTGCTTAGGGAGGCAAATGAGCCAAGCCACAAGTCATTGATGATGAGGGTAAAGCTTGGAATGAGGGTTGGTCCCCGGAAATGGAGCTTTCTTTGTGCCTAATGGAACCAGAGACAGGTGCTGTGGTCTACTTTATCATTTAAATTAGTTCTCCAGACTGCTAAGGTGAACTTGGGTCACCTAATAGAGAGGGGAAGGTGTGCAACTTGAGGGTGAATGTAGCTTATGGGAAACAAGGAATTGTCATCAATTTAAGCAGTTAACCCAAACCAAAAATTAAGAAAGAACAAGAGTCAGAAGCCCAGGTGCAATGTAGACTGTGGTGGTCATTTCCTTTGTCACACAAGAGGAAGGTCTCTAGCGTGGCTGCTGTAATCCTTTGGCTGCCTGTTCTCCCAAGACAGGGACAATGCAGTTCCTGACTGACTTAGAGTGCTTTCCTGGATACCCATCCTATAGTCACAGGGGGAGGGATGATGACCAAGGGACCTGAGTCTCATGGTTTTCTGGTGCTTGTTAGTGAACATGACTCCATAAGCAAGGAGAGCACCACGTGCACGCTATTAAACAAATACTGACTGGTAAGAAGAGGATCAATATTGGACCTGTTGTTGATTTCCTTTCACTGTGGCAATCTCTGCCTTTGCTTAGTCTTACTAGGTTGTATCAGGAGGTGTTTCACTGGTTCTCCCATTAGGGAGGAAGAGGTGAAGTGAGATAGTGGGTGGAAAATGCCATGCCTTGAGTGTCACGATCGGATTAGCAGGGCAGCCCAGCCTCAATTATGCTGATGACCTCTGCAGTGGGTTGTAGAACTTAGCTTAGATTTGTCCTACTGATGAAAAGGAAGATAAGCCATTCATCTACCAATTGCCATTATCAACTATAAAAGAAGAACCTAGCCAGCACTGTGTCACTGTGGGAGTTCTGGGAAAACTCTAGTCATCAAGGAAGCTCCCAGTCAGAAAGTGTCCAGTGTTTACCTGAGAAGCTGACTTCATGCAATTAACAACACTGTGTGCTAAGTAAGTGACACCCACAGCGCACACTATAAAGCACACATAAAAAACTGAGAGACTGTAATCTATTTAGGAAGATAATAAGCAACATTTATTGAGCAACCATCTCCGTGCAGGGCAACATATTAGGACTTTTTTTTCCTTATTGAACATTCACAGATATATTAGATTAGGCATTATTATTATGCCCATTACATAGATGGAAACCAGGAAGCATGAAAGCATTAAGTAACTTGACTGAGATTGTTCTAGACACAGGTTGTTGGAGCCAGCATCAAACCCAGACAAGGAGCTCCAGTACCTCCATTGGTAATGCCTCTCCATTGCTTCCTTGTACAAGACACAAATCTTCCAAAATACAATATGAACAGCACACAGAAATATTCTTGTAACAAAATGAAATCTCAGCGACAGACATTATGCGCTGAGTAAATGTGGGTTTGGGATGATAAAGTTTTGATCAAATGGAATACAACTCTAATAATGAAAACACCACAAGAGACAGCAATGGTAGCCTGTCTGAAGAGACAGACTGTCTCTCAGCTACTGGAACTCAGAAGTGAACCCAGACTCTGAGTGCCATTCCTCCCAGCCACACGCCTCTGCAATCAAGAGTGTCTAATTCCTACACTGCAGTGTGGTTCAATAACACCTTAAATAACAAAAAGCCCAGCAAAGGTCCATGGAGAAGGGTGTCAGTGACTACAAAAACATTCAGTCTGGTGGCAGAGGGCAATGCAGCCCACAGGAACAGGAGCCCTCTGGACACACCTCTTGAGAAGTGCACTTAACTTAGAAACCCAGAGGAGCACCATAAGGATTCTCCCAATGCTTCCTGTTGCAATTAGCAACAACACTCTCTGACACTTAGCTTTAGTCATTCTTTGAACTTCATAAATCTAGTGTGTCTCCGAGATGTTTCTGGATGCATGAACACAAAGAAAACATCCACAAAAGAAAACACTAAAAAAAAGTTAAAAACAGTCATTCGGAAAAAAAAAAACAAAAAACAGTCATTCGGGCCTGCAGGATGGCCCAGTGAGTAAAGGCAGTTGCTGTCAAAGCCTCACAGCCTGAGTTCAATCCCCAGAACTCACTTGGTGGAAGGAGAAAACCAGCTCCTGCAAGTTGTCCTGACCTTCGAATAAGCCCGTCCCCACAAAGTAAATAAGAAAATTAAAAAAAAAAAAAGAATTAAAAAAGTCTTTCTTCAAGGTTTAACTTGTATTTCTTTTTGTTTGCAGGACACACAAACAAACACACACATGCAGAGAGAAAGAGAGAGAGAGAGACACACACACACATATACACACACACAGATCTGCACCCACAGAGGTGGTTGGGGGCAGGGCTTGTTGATAGTTCTATCCAGAGAGGGAGGGGGAAGAGTGAGAGAGGAACAAGGATGAAAATCATTAGAATGAATATATAAATTATATAATATATACTATATTAAGGAAATTTCTGAAATTAATTAATTAATATGATGCCACCTTTAATATTATTTAAAGGGAGAGTCAGGAACGAACATTAAAATACTAACAGATGTTTTTACTGCCTGAGATTTTAGGTGATTCCATTCTACTCTTCTTTCCATGTTTTTATTTTTCTACCATATACATGTGCTCTCTGTATAAGCAGATGTTTCCCTACCACAAATAAACTTTGGGTGAGACACACTGTAACATGAGAAGCTAGAGAACACATGTTGGAATTATATGAAAGAAGATGGTCTGAAGAGAGTTCTGACCTGGTTTTTCCAGTTTGTTCTGTGTCTTGGTCTCTTAATCCCTTGTATTTTTCTGTCTACAGTCAGACCAGTTTTCTAATGTGGTAAATTATAATGCACCCCAATGGTGTTGGGGGATGATTACCAGGCTCTAGAATGTTTTCATTCAAGCATAGTTGGATAATAAAGTATGGAGAAAAAAAAGAAAAGGAATAGAAACTGTCCATATTGCAGAAGATACCAACAGGAGCAGAGGACAGGGGAAAGGCTGCTGTTTAAGGGACCAGCAGCCAGGCAAGGCAAATGAGCAAGGGACCGCCCCCACACCATTCCAATCAGCCATGCCTTTCATACCACTGCTGGCTTGGTTGGACTGATTGTCCAAATGTTAATAAGAGATTTCCACAGAGAGAATTCTTCTGGTTATTCATTTCTGAGAATTACAGAATAATGGTTTACAATGTGTTGTGATAATTGCATAGGAAGCTAACCGCTATTTTTCTTAATAAGGTTGACCCTTTGAGGCCTGGCATGAAAACATTTCCACAAAAGGATGTGCATGGTCCTGGCAGGGTGGAGGAGGGGTATCTGCCTTGTTTGGTACTTCTGTCTATCTTCTTTCTTTTTTTTTTTTTTTTCTGCTGCTTGTGACTTCTGCTACTGTGGCTGCTATTTGTTTTTGTAATTTGTTCGTCAAAGGCTTCCGGCAAGAAAGCTGTTCTAATTGTACAAATCACAGAACAGCTGATCACAGAGACAGTCCCAAGTCATCCGTGCAGCCACTGACTGAACTTTCAAACAAGTTGGGGGCGCTTCCCCAACTCCCCCGAGTCCAGCATCTGACAGTGAACATAAAGCAGCCGCCAAATGAGATGCTGAAATAGCTGTGTGTCACTGTGCCAGTGATTTGATCTGTGCAGTCAGCAATCATGCTGCCCTGGGCTGCAGAGAGACT
Organism: Uromys caudimaculatus; assembly: GCA_028551405.1. Lineage (NCBI taxonomy): Eukaryota > Metazoa > Chordata > Mammalia > Rodentia > Muridae > Uromys > Uromys caudimaculatus. Next base: position 43,716,527 of record CM052703.1, read on the forward strand.
TGCACTGCACTGATACAGGCTCCCAAAAGCAGGAACCCGGCCTGACTTGTTACCATGGATCCCAGTGCAGCCTGGTATAATGAGAATGTGTGTCTTGTTGAAAGAAGTCAATGCTGGGTTCAAATCTACCCTCTGCAACTAAAGTGATGTGAACCAGGCAGATCACACAGATCTTATTAAATGAACCTTTTCTTGTTGCCTTAAGATTCCAGTTAAAGCCCAAGAAAGTGATTGGTATCTCCCACTGCTCTTCCATGCAGAGCTAAGGGGTGGCATTAAATGACTTGATGACTCATAGCTCATCACCACAAATGAGAGCCTAGGGACGAATTGAGAAGAATAATCAACGTGGTGGGCAGGCATGGGCATCAGAACACTGTTGTCTTAGGAAATTCCCCAGGAGGGGGAGAACAGGCTGTTTTCCACTGCTCCAGTTATTCAACAAATTTAGACTGTCCCTATCATGTTCCAAGCATGGTTCAAAGTACTGAAGACACAGTAGTGAAGACAAGCTATTTTCACGAGTAGAAAAGGCTCCCCTGAGGCTGCAAGTAGGAAAATCTGAGCTACCAGATTGAAGGGAAGCAGGTTTCTTATCCACAACCCTAGACATGCAGCTATCAGAAACTTAGGAGCAGACAACCCTTCTAGACCTGAGCATGAAATAGTATGAGTTTCTCTGTGAGCGAAGTGAAGGCTGGAAAGGCATATGGGCATGAATTGTTCCTGCTCAAGAATAGTAGCTCCTTAGAGCAAGGCATGAAGTATTCCTGTCTTAGACCTTAGACTCTCGGGTCCTCTGATCTTCCTCTAGCCATGCTTCTATCAAAGAAACAGGTCATGAGACCAGTGGGACATGTCCACCTTAAAGTCATGCTCCCTTAATGACCATGATCTTTTTCCAACAGTGACTTAAGCAATTAACTAATGAATCCAGAACTAAAGTCCCAAGTGGCCAAAGTAAAGCTGGTTTCCAAGGGTCAATCTCAACATTACTCAGCCAGGGATAGCTAAAAGCCAAGGACTATCCTTTTACTAGCAGATGTCAAGGACACTGACCTATTCATAAGACCTCTTCATGGCAATCAAGGACAGGAGAGGAGCAGAATTCTAGCTGGAATTCTAAGGAGAATGGGAATTCTAGACTGAGCATGAAGGCATTGCTTTAAGGATGGAGAATACAACATGCTTTATCAAACCATTTTTAACTTGACTAATGCCATCAAATGAGCTGAATATGTAAAGTTTGGAGTTTTGTCCCACAGATGTGAAAAGTTTGGCTTTCTCCAAGGATTGTCTGCTGAGCAAAGCTGCACACCTATAGTCAGAGACAGAGAGAGAGAAAGAGAGAGAGAGAGGACAGAGAGAGAGAAAAAGAGAGAGAGGACAGAGAGAGAGAGAGAGTTAGAAATCCTACTGCAACTGGGAGAAACAGAAATATAAGGGGGAAATTTGGCAGAGAGATATAGGAAGCAAAGTCAGAGGTGAAGAAGTGTCAGGAACAAAGCCTTGAAGAACATTTTAAACCATTTCACATGGAATTAGGACATATGCCTTAAGTGGCACTCAACAACTGAGAAGCATAAACCATAGCCCTGCCAAATGCCACTGAGGCCTGCCCCTTATTGCTTCTTGTTGATTTAGCCCCAGAGAAAAAAGTGCCAACAGAGCAAGACTTTTCCTCACAGCTCTTTCCAGAGCCTGGGTGTAGTCTGGAGTTGGGAAGGAAGAGAGGTTTTTGAATAAGAGGTTGAAATTTGGTTTAGATTTAGTTGGATTTTGAAAAACCCAGAAATTCGATTATCTGAATATCAAAGAGACATGAAAAACTACAGGATTGGCAAAGTGTTGGAATGGGCAAGAACACAAGATTGAACTGTAGGGATGAGAAGGAAGGGGGAAAGTCCCAGGAGTCACTGATCTCTCTTCAGCACAAACCATCTGACGGGCAGAAGACAAAAATGCAGGTGACACACACCAGCTCGAAAGGATGCTGTAAATTCAAATGGAAATGATGGAAGCAGACTCTTTTATCTCATGATGTCAGAGAGTTTTGGGTCCATCATGGAAGGGATAGTATGGCAGAAGTCTAGTTCCGGTTAGCAACACTGTGTGGTAGAGGCTCTCCCCATCACAACAGATCAGGAAGCAAAGAGAAAAGCAAGAAACAGGAACCAACCTGTAACCGTCAAAGGCCCGCTGCCCTCCCAACCTAGTTCTGCCAGATAGGCTCACCTCTCCTAAAGGTTATTCAGCCCCTCAATATAGCTCCACACGTGGAAAATTATTGCTTAAAATATGAGACTGGAGGGGAGAAATTGGGATTCAAACCTAACAGGATTTTCTTCCTAACAAACATTTATTTTAAAAGAAGTGTTTTTTATGTACATGGGTGTTTGACCTACAGGTATGTCTATGTACCCTGTGTGTGTCCAAAGAAGCCAGACAGAGGGCATGATCCTCTGGGACTGGAGTTACAGGTAGTTGTGAACTGCCATTTGGGTGCTGAAAACCAAAGTAGGTTCCTCTACAAAAGAAATGAAGTGCTCTTAAGTGCTCTCCAGGACCCCAATTAAAAAAAAAAAAAAAAAAAGAGTTAATGAGCTATGCTTGTGAAGAGTCATCAAGCCCTGAGGAGTGTGTCGAAGGTGCCATGAGATATTGTGGGACATCCCACACAGATACAGGAATTACAGGAGATCTGTTCTTGTCGGTGGAGCAACATCTAGCTAGAGACCTAAAAGACAAGTGAAGGGACCCAAAGGAAGACTCAGAAGCAAAAGGAGACAGCTCTCTAAACAGAGATGCCATTCTGTGTCAAAGCACAGAAGCAAAAGAGTAAGCATGGTTTAGTAAAGCTGCAGGCCAGATCTGGTGGGGCAAATATTGACTGGGCAGGCTGCAGAGCTTCCTAGATTATGGAGGGCCATTGACATCCTGCTAAATCCAAGGCATTGGCGTTTCTCCTGGCCCAGGATAAGAGCCAGACACATATTTGTATTTGAGAAAAATCACTTTCCTAGGAAGGTATATAAAAGACACGCTGCTTTCCTCAGGACTGTGACAATGCTCTTGACTTGGAAAAAGAAGTGTGTTTTTTGGTTCATAGTTCAAGGGTATAATGCAGAATGGTGGTGAAGTCATGCTGGCAAGAGCCTGAGGCAGTTGGTCACATGGTGTTCACAGTTCAGAGTAGGGGGAGGTGAATGTCAGTGCTCAGCTGCCTTTCTTCTCTATGCAGTCCTGGACCCAGGAGATGGAAGGGTATGACCTACATTTAGGCTGAGTGTCCCACCTCACTTAATCGTCCTAATCTAGATAATCCATCACACCCTTGTCTAGAGACTTGTCTCTTAGGTGATTTTAGTGCCTTTTAAGTTGGCAATATTAACCTTCACAGATGGATTTAACTAGTGGTGGGAATAATGAGATCTATAAAGTTAACCATGGGTAATTAGGGAGGTCTCTTAGTTTTGACCCGTTCTCCATGCTCTGTGCACAGGTTGAGAAGGAGATTTTTGTGTAAGTGGTATAATTAGGATGTGGTTTCTGAAAATGATGATGGAGTATGGTAAGCAAAAGGATAAAATATTAGTAGCCAGGTCACAGATGTGACAAATTGACAATAGGAACAATTCCTCAATACTCAAGGAAATGGGTATGTGTCCATAAACTCTTATCCTTAATTTGTTCACATTTTGACATCTTCCCACCAAGTGGGGGAGACTTCCAGCAGAAAAATATAAAAACTTGAGGCAGAAATCACAGAAGACTATCCAAAAAGTCTGCCACGTGGTGACAATGTGTAGTTCCAGAATGAGCTGGAAGTGTGACAATTGTTTAAAGGTGATAAAGAGGAAGAGACAAGTCAGAGCTTTTGCTTCTCCCCTGGGAAGCTTCATGGCTTCTAATGCCATACTAAAAACTACCTTAACACTGTGTGGTGTAGTACACCCCCTTACAATATGGACTCCCTTGAAGTATGAACCCTCAGAGTATTGTCTATTATAAGATACAGGTTGTTAAAGTATGAACACCTCATTCAAACTGTGACATTTACATTCTCTCAAAATTCATATTGGAATCTATACCTAAGGATGGTATTAGGATGCAAGCTCTTTGGCAGATAAAGACAGAGCCCTTAGCATTGTGATTAGCCCCCTCATGAAAGGAACCCAGGGAACTCTCTTCTTTATAAAATGCTGTGGGAAGACATCATCTATGAACAAGGACGTGAGACTTCACCAGACACTGCACATAGAAGCATCCTGACCTCAGACTTCCTGGCCAGGAACCAGAAGTAATATCTGTGGTTTACCTTATGGCACTTTTTAATAGCTGACTGAAAGCACAAATAAATCATGGTTTCTATACATCTCAGATGCTTCATGTGTCAGCAGGGGCTGTGAGATAGACACAAGGAAGGTTGTAGAGTCCCTGAAGAGAAACCATTCCTCACTGTGTCCCCATGTAAATGTCATGCCTAATTCTGAGCTGAACTAAAAGTCTGCCATTTCCACAGATGTCAAATGTGTTATAATAATTACTATTATGGTTATTTATTGCACTTCTATTGTATTCATATAGAAGTTGCTTTGTAAAGTAATTAGCATTGTAAAAATGCAATCACTAGAATTTATTTCTTGAAATAGATCCAAATCTAGAGTAAATTCTTACCATTAGCAGGAAAAAAAGCAATGAGCATCAGGTCTTATGGGGTCAAATTGTATATTTCTTGTTCTTGACCAAGACTAAGTCATAGGCATAAGAACAGTTGGCTTAAAGGCAATTAATCTCATTTTTCTGGTAGGAGTGGGCTAGGAAGTATATTCCTTTAATACCAGTACTTTGAGGATATGGTGCAGACACACAATCTCTGTGAGTTTCAAGGCTACATAATGAGACCTATCTCAGAAAGAAGGAAGGAAGAAAGGAAGGAGAGAGAGAGAGAGAGAGAGAGAGAGAGAGAGAGAGAGAGAAGAGTATACATAAAATGGTTTATAGCAGAAAATTTTGATTCTTGAGAACAGAATTTTAATTCTGGTCGTATTTACATAATATATACATATCAAGATTCATTTTACTTTTTATTAAATCTAAATTTATACAACTATAAAATGGAGCAAATTATACTTAGCTCTTTGCAGGGTACCTGGATCATGGTAGATAATTCTGCTGGCCAGATGCACAACTGACATGCTAACACATTTATGGTCTATATAGCACAGAGTAAGAGTTTTTAAAAAGCCAGCAATTATTACTCTTTCGTGTTTTATAGTAACCCAAAGGTATTAAACAGTCAAACTGTAACTTCACTGTAATTCCATAATGCTAGCATGTATTTGGCATGTAATAAAAGATTAGATGATCTAAGAGAGATTGCCCCATTGAATAATAAACATGAATGAAGACTGGCTAAATCTTTTGCTGGCTGTGTGACCTTGCACAAGTCCCTTGATCCTTTGGAGTTTTAGAGCTTTCCTGTCTGTAAAGAAAAATGATGGTTCTCTATTTTTGTGGTGAGAAGGAACATTAAAACAAGATCTCTAAAAGCACACAGTGTTTGTTTGTTTTGTCTCTGTGTGTTATTATTCTTTGTTTAGGAAGGGGTTTAAAACATTGATTTATGACATTAATTATAGACATACCAGAAGTCGGATCTAGTAAGTAAAGTCCTTAAGTGGACCCACTGGTTTCCCAAAAGACAGACTTGTAGTCTATATTCTATTTTCCTTGTGGTAACTCTGTTGTGGGCCTCCATGGGCATGTTCCCAAGGTGGTAATAGATTCAGCCAAGCTCTAGATCCTCCAGTAAAGGATCCTCCACATGGGGTTAGGTTTTGAGTGGCACCTTCCAGGGAACAGAGTGGTCCAATGCTCTGTCAGTCTGACCCCTACCTGGATGACTTAGTCCTGAGATACAGGTTGGGGGCTCCATTTGTTACTATTCCTACTGTCATAGAAGTAGAACAAGAAGGTGACTTTGCTGGGGAGTGGGGAAGCCCACCAGTGGCTCACAGGAGCATTCTAAGAGCAAAGAGAAGAACACAGTATGAACACTTTTTGAGTATGTCTAGGGGTGGTTCTGATGCTAAGGTCATGTTCTCCAACTGGTTCTTGATCTATCAGTAAAGAGGCCATGGGTCAATTGCTGGGTGGAAGGAATAGTTGGTTCTTCCAGGGCCACGCAGGCAAGCTGGCAGATGCAGGAGAGGAAGAGAGAGTTTGCCATGCTTCTTAGAGAGTAAAGCCAAGCAGTCATGTGAGAGCTCCAGTAGGCAGAACAGCCGAAGGCCACTTTTACAGGCGAGAGGTTGCAGCTGTTGAGCTGGGACTAAAGGTAACTGAGCAACTAAAGTTGAGTACAGATTTAGGGTGCTGAGCTAAGAGTACTGATAAGGGTACACTAGCCGAGGTAGTTTAATAATGAATACCCAGCAACTGAGCCAATAAGGCAAGTTGAAATTGAGCAATCTGTGTGTCTGTGTTTTTCATCCTCGGATCCAATCTCTGGGCAGGGGCTGGCAGCATGGCCCATTCCCAGAGTTAAGTCAGGGTTGCAAAAGCTACTTGCAACAAGTATGCCTTTGAGTAGGTTATTTAATGTCACTAAGCATTTAGAAGGTAAATTTTAATAGAACACTAATATGATTTGTAAGCTTTAGTGGAGGCCAGTGAGTTCCACTCAACTTACATCAACCATTTTCTCCTGAGTAAAAACTAGGATGGACTAGAGAGACTACCTAGAACTCAGAATGACTTCAGTTCAGGAGACAGAAAGTAAATTCTTAGTCCTTGCAACCTGACTTGAGGTTAGCTAACTAAAGCAGAAAAGAGGAAGAATATGGGGAAAGCCATGGACTCACTGAGAGCAAAACATGCATTTCAGCATTGCACCTTAGCAACTTGTGTTCTACTTAAAATCATGCTCAAGAGCAGCTGACAACTGCACTATTGTTAAAATAAGCTAGCTTCAGCAGCAGAAAAGAAGACCACCCTCTCTCCTATCCTTCTCTTCCAGTTATTGTTTTCTTAAAGAGTGATATCCCAGGGGGATCTAGAGAGGCTTTTGAAACCAAATGAGTTCTAGGAGGACATGTGAGGTATCACTGAACAGTAGTTACAAATGTGTACACTGGAGAGGCACACACAGCCAGGCTCCAGTCTTGCCTCTCTGTATCCTAAGCTGTGTGTTGTCTAAACTAAACTGCTCCTTGCTCAGAACCTTCATCTACAAAACAGGAAGAATAATGTCTGTGTGCTGGAGAGACATCAGGTCCACATCTGTAAAGTGCTTAGAGCCTGATACATAGCAAATGCAGACTACACATCTGCGTGCTGGAGTCCCATCTACACCAGTCTTACAGAGATGACATTCAGCAGACCTCTCTCTTCCTGGAAGTACTTTAGCTGAGAGGTGCCAGCACTTCAAAGGCACCATTTGGCCTCATTTCTTGACTGACAGCTTCAAAACTGAATGTGCTGCACCTCCCACCATTCCCTGGTGCTACATAAATCTTTATAGAATTGGATTGTAAAGAGCCGAGTATTGGAAAACCGAAACCCTAATAACCCAATCGATCGCATGAGAGTAGTCCGATAGTGTTTCTTTAAGCCTGCTAGCATCATCCAGGCTTCTGTAACAGCCCTTCACCTTGGACCCAGAAGGCAGAGGGCAATGCCATCTTGCAGTTTGCCTCTGCACCTCTCTGTCTGCTCTCAAAGGAGCCCAAGATACAAAGTTATTCGTATTTAGTAACAATGTATAGATGCTGGCACTTAATGCCCTCTGAAATAGCTCTAGACTGAGTGCCTCTTTCTCTGTGTTAGCAGGAAGGGAAGGAGGAGGCAAGAAACAAAGATGCTGAGCCGAGAAATGCCACCCTCGGCTTAGCCACACCTAAGTCTTGGTCTGGGTCAAGAATGAATAAAACAGGAAAGGAAAAACCTTTAAGAACACAACGGGACCTAGAAAAAAGCCTCATATTCTTTTTCTTTCTTTGAGTCCTGTGAATAAAATCCAAGGCATCTTCTCTACTTGATTGACCACAGATAAAAATTGATGGATAAAACGTCTATGGACTGTAGCTTTCGAGTCACAGCCTATACTCTGTAGCTTAAGTTGGCACAAAGCAGGCTGAGCCACAAGGTCCGCACCCCTAAGGCAGCAGTGTCACAATAACTGAAGAAAGGAGCACTTGGAGTCTGAGCCATCTGTGCAGGGAAAAGAAAAGTCTCCTAAATGCTGTTTCAAGCAGGTCATTATACTTACCCTTATCTTTTGTTTCCTCTCTCCGTGGTCTGGAGCCAATTCTGAACAAGCCAGTCTTAAGGCTTGTTTGGATTCCTGTGCACTCAGCTCTCTTAGGCCCTTAAAAGCTTGAGAGGAAACATTTAAGAGGCATGATTGAGGCCAGCTGGGCTGCACCCCAGCCAAGCCATGCGAGCCACCCTTTCCCGTGATCAATTCCGATTGCTGCGGCTGCAGGAATCCTATAATGGTCAGCAGAGACGACTAAGGTGGCTGGAAAGAATGAGGTGGTCTGGCCACTGTCCATGCAGTAACGCCAGCCCTGGAAGTGTTCCTTCCTCAAAGCACCTCTCATGCAGACATCTTTCCAATGTTTGCCAAAACGACAAAAATCACCTTAAAGCAGAGGAAGAAATGCTTTAAAGGGCCATCAAATGCTCAGTCTGTCAGCCTCCATTGCCTGATACATTTGCAGCTGACACTGAATCTCACCTCCTATTTCACTCACTCTATTGGCTCCCAACCATCTTGCAATTTGGAACTCCCAGGGTGTGGTAGATTGCAAAAATAACTATAATCCTTCATCCATCTCTATGCTAAATCACTGTGTACTGTGGCTTTAGGGTTTGTCTTAGGATGAGGCAATGTCTCTTTACCCTCACCTTGAATCTGAACTTGACTTGTACTTGTATTCCCCACAAAGTGTGCCATGTGAACACTCCTAGAAGCACCTCAGAGGGTGCTTCTGCTCCAAGGGATCTCTCTCTCTCTGTCTCTCTCTCTGTCTCTGTCTCTCTCTCTTGTGTATGTGTGTGCGTTTCTGTTTCTGTATCTGTGTATGCCTCTCTCTCTCTCTCTCTCTCTCTCTCTGTGTGTGTGTGTGTGTGTGTGTGTGTGTCTTCCCTATCTGATTCCCATGTGAACATGGCCCTAGACATCCTGTTTAGGGATGATTCATGTGGTGAAAGATTGTTGATTCATTTTTGTTGCTGTAACAAAATATCAGATTATAATAAAATATCAGATTTATTTAAATCATACCTATGGAAACTGAACATCCAAGACCAGTACCTATGAACCTTTGAGAAGATTTTCTGGGCTGCATCACAAGATTATAGAGAGCACTATGAGGGGACTATGTGCAAGAAGAGAAGGGAATTCACATGGTAAAGTGGGAAGCAAGAGAGATGCAGGAGCCAGGCTCCCTGTTTTTATAATAATGTGTTTCCATGGTGACTAACCAGGATCCTAGAAGATCATTAGCTAGCCCTCTGTGAGTGCAGCACTACGAGTTATTTATTTAACCGCATTGCACTAGATTTCCTCCTACTGAAGCTTCTGCCATCTTTCAATATCAACATGTTGTGGATCAAACATCTAGCACATGATTCTTGGGGACCCACTGAAGTACTCTAGCAAAGATCGCGAGGCTTCCATCAGCCAGGTGCTTCACTAATAACCCTATAGGTAACTGAAGACGACTGAAATAAGAAGGCTTGGCCCAAACTGCTGATCCCCAGAATCGTATACCCAATACTCTAATTACCTTAAAGCTCTAGCTTTGAGAGTGGCTTGTTACAAATTGTGATAGCTCATCACAAAAGATAATAGTTTTCAGTATGACCAAACTTCCTTTAGAAAAGAGAAGATTTGTGCTATAGGGTACTTTGGAATGTTCTGACTCTTGCCTGCCACCTCAGGAGTCCCAGGGGTTTCCAAGCACCTTGCAATGAGGAATCTCCAAGGCATCCACAGTATATAAGCACTGCCTGTTTGTTGGGAACACTGTCTTGCTATGAAGCAACTATTGGGTCATGGGAGAATACCAAATTCTTTGTACCATGGGTGATGGTCTCTTATAAAGGGAAATATTCAGCTTCAAATATAAAGTAATTTTATTAAGATAGAAGAAATTATCTTTAGGGTTTATTTAGAAATGAAAATATTAGAAGCTCTAAAGGTAGGAGACATCTTAAGAAGTAGTCAGCTCTCATGCTAGACCATGTGTGCTGCATGTGAAAGTTTCTTTGCCTAAGACATAAATGATGGGAGATACCTGGAATTTATCAAGTACCTACTATCCACCTGGCCCTGTGCTGTGTCTTGTATTTTTGATGAAATCTCACAAAGGTCGCTATAAGGAGGCTTTGTTAGCAAGGATTCACAGTAGGGAACACTCAAGTCTCAAAAGGTTAAGTTGCCCCAGGTCACACAGCCAGTAAGTAGCAGAGAAGCAGCTTGTCCTGTGCTATCACACCAATAGTTTTCAAATGGAATTGTCCAAAAGATATGCTTCTGTAAAAGGCATTAAATGTTTTACAAATATTTGACTTAACCTTTTTTTTTCTACTCAGCTGTTTGCAAGATTAATAAAGATCCATACATCCATAACACAAGAGAAAGAAAGCAGTTATCTCTTGGGAAACTACTTAGCTGATATCCATATGCATTTTACTTACTCTCAGAATAAGGCTTCCTTGGATGTCTCTAAGATACATTCAAATGCCTGTTATATTTACTGCTGTTTGGGAAATTTCACATTTTTTCCTCTTTCCTTATTTTTGAATTTAGATTTTATAAACTAGTTTACATAAATGAGCATCTACTATTTATATGGATAATTTTCTTTTAAAATATTTAATTTTTAATTATGTATGTATGTATGTATGTATGTATGTATGTGGATAGACCAGAGGCACAAGAGTCTTAAGAGATGGTGAGCTGCCCAATGTGGGCACAGGGCCCTGAACTCAGATCTTCTGCAAGAGTAGAAATGTCTTTTAATCACTGAAATATCTCTTCAGCCAGGCAACATTTCTTAAGTAAATATCAGGCATGGCATAGGTAAACTTCATCACTTGGCTTGTGGCTGAATTGGACCATACTAAAAACCTGTGCTGTAAAAGTAACTTTTACTCACCAGATGTAATTGTCATCTCAAAGGCTTACTGCTAAGTAAGTTCATCCTTTTTAGTTCTTTCTGAATTCTGATGGCCAAGTTCAACTCAGCAGTTATAGCTCAAACTCCTCTTTAAGCTGACTGATTCCAACTGGCTTCTCTCTAAGCTTCTCATTGAATTCTCTGCTTCACCTCAAGCCAACTCTGGCAATTTGCTCTAACCTTCTGGATCCTTCTTATTTTCTGGGTCATTCTGTCTTCACCTGTGTCTAGCTTGTTCTCTCTGCAACCTATCTCTGTAAAACTGCCTCTGAACTGAACTCAACCAAACTCAACTGTACAGCAAGAAATGCACTGACTGAACTGATTCAGCTCTCCATTCCTGACCACTCTGTCAAATCTCTCTCTGATTCATCACTTTGTCTGCCCTTCAATTTGACTTCACTTTCAAACATGGCTGTTTCCTTCTACAAACTTTACCTACATTGGTTGGGATTAAAGACGTAGAGCATGTCTGTTCCAGCTAGAAGGATCACACTGACCTAGAGTTCTTTGAGTAGGATCCTTTGCCACAGCAGCCATGTTTCTAGATTAAAATTCCTGTACACTGTGCCACACATTGGACCTATATGGTAGATTCCTATCAGGGAAGGCTTCTGTCTTCTAGGTAGTTTGGAGTGTTCTCATCTGAATTGTGTTAAATTCAGTTAAATTGTGAAGGATTATATTTGTTAGGAAAAGAGAGCCCAAGTGAGGATGGTGAAACAACTTCAGTATCTAAGGCAACTTATTGTGGTAGTTTAGGAAAACTGCATGAAAAATATCTGATATTTTGGCAAGGGTGACTGCTACCCTCAGGCTGATAGCTGCCACCAGGTATAGGGAGAGGTAAATTGCAGGCTGTGAGAGGCAAGGAAGGCTCTCTGGCCAACAAAACTGGCCCAAACAACCACTTGAACAACCCACGTCTCCATCTTCCTTCCAAGATCAAGAAAGGCTGATGAAGGCCACATCCCCTTTACATATCAAAGTAGATGTCTATCATCTCCAGAGCAGAAAAACAAAAGTATCAGTTAAGAAGAATGTCAGGCCGGGCAGTTGTGGCACATGCCTTTAATCCCAGCACTTGGGAGGCAGAGGCAGGTGGATTTCTGAGTTCGAGGCCAGCCTGGTCTACAGAGTGAGTTCCAGGACAGCCAGGGCTACACAGAGAAACCCTGTCTCGAAAAACCAAAAAAAAAAAAAGAAGAAGAAGAAGAATGTCAGACTCAACCCTCCCAAACTCTGATTTAGTGACTGTTTTATGTTATATTCAAGATGAAAACATCTCTCAGTTGCTCTACTAATAACTAATTAAATTAAAAAGCAAGTTAATCACAGTTTTTCAAGGTAATAATTCATCTCTACATTGAGATTTTCTATGAGCACCTGGAAAGAGTGTTTGCTCTATAATGGAACAGATTTGCATCTGGAAATGCTTGCCTACTTCAAGCTGTAGCGGTTCAGGCAAGGAACTAAACTTTTGGAAACTCCAATTCCTGATCTATAATGTAGAGAATTGTAACCCACCATTTCTTAGAAGACCGAGGGAAAGAGATGAGTAAAACCTCCTAGTGCAGTGAAGATCTGAACAGGTCTGTTCATCCATGTTTCCTCCCTGGAGTCAAGTCCATTATGTCAATTGAATGTAAGTTCTTACTTCTGTCTTACCCACAACAAAATGTTTAAAAGGAAGATGTCTAAATTCATCCCTGCTGCATTGCCAGTGAGTGAGACAATTATTTTAATGTTCACAAAAGTCTGGGCCAGTGTCATTTCTGAGTCAGAAACTCAGAGGATTCTCCACAATTAGGACAGAGTTCCTTCTGACATCCCTGAAATCACTCATCTACATAGATAATGTGTGACATCTCCACATCTAGTTCAATGATCTTGTGTTCACCCCAACATTGTTCAAGAAATCCTTCAAAAAGGTAAAGAGGAAATATTGGTCTCTCCTATTGATTTTTAAAGTTATGAGGGATTTTAAACATTCCTCATACTTAAAATGTAGACTGACATTAACATAACTTATGGGCTTTAATATCTACATGTCAGCCGGGCAGTGGTGGCACACGCCTTTAATCCCAGCACTTGGGAGGCAGAGGCAGGTGGATTTCTGAGTTCGAGGCCAGCCTGGTCTACAGAGTGAGTTCCAGGACAGCCAGGGCTACACAGAGAAACCCTGTCTCGAAAAACCACAAAAAAAAAAAAAAAAAAAAAAAATCTACATGTCATTTGTTTATTCTTTACCTAGAGGATGACTCAAATCTTCATTCCAAAAGGGAAACTAGGGGTAGTCTTGCTGGCTCTGAATTCTATTGTTTTCCATAGACACGTTTTGCTGCATGTGGGGTCAATTCTAGAGAACAGCCTGAAGGCAAGCATACTCACCTTTCCATGGATACAAATAAAATAAATATTCAGAATAAAACTTTCCCCAGCTATTCCACTGACTCATCTCTTTTGATTCAATGGCATGAAACACTGCATGACCAGTTGCCATTTCTTGGTTTTAGGTCAATAGGACCCTTGTATCATCTGTAGAAGGATACATCTTTTGGAAAGGAAAATAAAATGACTTATAAGCTAGAAACCCAAGATTGTCAATAAAGAGAAATCCAATTTCATTAATGAATTACAGAAAAGAGCTCTTCTCATCTCTACCCCTTGACCACTGATCTGTGTATTTCAGCTATGAGGGGAAACAACACAGGATAGAGTGTACTTTGAAGACACTAGCCAGTAGCACTTTATCCATGAAACACCCCCGCCATCTTTTCTCAGTCAATGCTATTCCAGAGCCCTCAATATTCATTCCAATATTTCTTTGGCCCAAGTATTTTGTATGACAGAATATAGGGTAAAACCAATGAATTCCACAGACATAAGTGATTGCTGTAGTAGCTCACTGAAAATTAGTCCCCAGTAAGAAAGAGTACAGCATAGAATATTATGACAGTAAATAAAACCCTTGAAAGTATTGTAAGCAAGGAAAGCAATGTAAAGCATATTCTAGAAAAATCTAAGAACTGTTCATGATGTAAAAATATTTAGGCCACTCTCATATCAGGTGGCAAAGATACAACTTCTTCTTCGGCAGAGATATTCTTAGGCAAAGATACCACTGGTCCCCTGGCTAAATTGCTACCCAGTTAGAAAACTCTGATGTGCTGAAATAAAATATAATTTTGAGCCTATGAAGAAACTCTATGATTTATTCATTCTTGAGCCCACTCAGCAAGAATGGGTGAAAGGTGGCAGGGCTAGAAGGCTGACTAATATCCATAGAGCAGGTCACCTTGACCAGCTGGTTATTCAGAGTCTCCTCTGGAGCAGTTATCCTTTGTGAGTCATAGGACACATAAATCCTCAAACATTGTGTTTATTCTGACAAGTCCTTCCAAACTTCTTCCTCAGACTTCTCCGGTCCTTCTAAATCATTGACCATCTTGACAAACTATTAGACAATATTTACAAATCACTAGAGATCTATATTTTTTGCCATGTCTTCTTCAGAAAAAGTGAATGACCATAAGATATACTGTTTCTACCCAAAATTCCCATACTTTGTGTGTTTCAGAGATACTTCTGAGGTAAGCAGAATTCTAAGAATGAGCACTAATGATTCTCAGTCACTTTTAATACTCTCATTTTTAAGTATAGGTGTGACTTATGACAATGAGGAGACATTGCCCTTATGATTGAGTGGGTGGGTGTAGCTGGATATGAGGCTTTTCTAAAGCAGAATCTTTGCTCCTGTTGGTAGACTGTACTGGCTGGTTTTGTGTGTCAACTTGACACAACCTGGAGTTGTCACAGAGAAAGGAGCTTCAGGTGAGAAAATGCCTCCATGAGATTCAGCTGTAAGGCATTTTCCCAGTTAGTGATCAAGGGTGGGAGGACCCATTGTGGGTGGTGTCATCCCTGGGCTGGTAGTCCTGGGTTCTATAAGAAAGCAAGCTGAGTAAGCCAGGAGAAGCAAGCCAGTAAGTGACATCCCTCCATGGCCTTTGCATCAGCTCCTGCTTCCTGACCTGCTTGAGTTCCAGTCCTGACTTCCTTTGGTAATGAACAGCAGTGTGGAAGTGTAAACTGAATAAACACTTTCCTCCCCAATTTGCTTCTTGTTCAGGATGTTTGAGCAGGAATAGAAACCTTGACTAAGACATACAGCAAAGAGTAATTCAGAGAGACTGAGAGGGTGAAAGGAGTCTGTCCTGCCACTGCTGGGTTTGAGGATGGAACATGGCAGGAGAAATATGTGGGTCGGGTCTATAGAGCCAGCATGAAGTTTCTCGGCTAATAGCAAGAAAAGAAACAAAATTTCTGACTGGTTGCAAGACATTGATTCTGCTAACAAACAGAATGAGTTACTAAGGAGGATTTTTCTCAAAACCACCAAATAAAAGCCCACCCAGATATATACATGAAATTGTTTTTTGCCATGGGAGAGCCTAAGAAAGCTTACTGGACTTCTGATAGAGAGAGCTGTGAGACAACAAACAGGGGCATTTTAAGTTGCAAAGTTCATGATGATTTGTTAGGCAACAGAAAGAAATGAATGTGGTTCCTAAATGTGGATCTGTCATGGAAAGCACCCAGATACCTGAGGTAGTAGAGAAGGATGAAGTTAGTATGAGTTTGCCAGGACTGCCAAAACAAAAGACCCTCGACGTAAACAATAAACATTAAATATTTAGTAGTTCTAGGGGCTTGAAGTTCAAGAGCAAGGCATTGCAGGATTGGCTTCCCTGGGTTTCTCCCCTTGACTTGGAAACTTCTACTCCTCACGTGCCTTTCACATGGTCCTTCTGGTCAGTATCATGTTCCTGGTACTTTTTTATGTAGCTACACTTCTATTTTAACCAGTTCCTTAAAGTCTCTGTCTCTGAAGAGTCCTATCTTAAAGTAGTAAGAGTTGGGGTTCTTACATGGGGATATGAGGGACACAATTAAATTCACAAGGTTTGATAAAGATCGGCGCCACCTGCTCCTGAAGTTCACCTGTGCTTCCTGGACCGGCCTAAAGCTGGTATATTGTATACAAGGTGGTGGCACACTTATAATTTGATGGTTTTGTAGGTAGGCTAACCCCAGCCAATTCCTGGAATCCTATTATCCAGAGATTTGGTGTCAAATGGGCAAGCATTCAGAGTCTATCAAAATGAATAAATAGATAAAAACTGTTTTTCACAAAGAAAACAGTTTTCTATAAAATAGTAATCTCTGCTTTAGAATCCTTGGGGTCTCTGCTGTGATTTCCCTTCTAGGATTTCTTTGAGACTCTGTACATTATTCCTACTAGCTATAAATACAGAGTTCATGATGGGTCCATTGCATATCCAGGCAAGGATTTTACACGGAAGCTACACCCTGCTGCCAGACTTTGTTTGATTCTGAACCCCTTGAAAAACTGATGGCCTTGTGTGAACAAATCAGACACCATCAGCAGTCGTTAAATGGCTTCATTTTATAGAACTCCAAGAAGTTCACTCTGTATTGTATCTCTGCTATAGAAATGATTTGTACAAAATTAAGAGTTATTTCCTTCGTATATCTGTGTATTTCCAAAGGCCAACATAGAAGTATATTGAAGCTAGTAATTGGACAGTGCTACAGCCTTCATATTAATTAAAAATTGTGTTTCTAATGCTTAAGGAACACTATGAAAGAGGAGGTAGAGATAATATAAGAGCCAGAAGACCAAGGAATCTGCTGTGAGACTCTCTCCTAGTAATCTCAGAAGTTACACCCATAAAGTCTCACCAACATGACTGCCTAAATATGGACTGAACAAGGACAACAGGAGACATGCCAAAGTGGATAGGGGAGAAACCATGAAGCTGCAATCCTACACACACAGAAGAAAAACACAGACAACTAAGAGGCCAAGAGTGGGAGAGTCAGTTTACTCCAGGGAGGCACATGGCAATTGGTAGTCTAATACCAGATGGTCAGCCCTAAATTCATGCATGCAGGCAGCATTGTACAGATTGAGCAGTTAACATCATTTAGGGATATATATATATATATATATATGGCTATGCACATATAAATGTATGTAACCACCATGGATTTGGAGAGAGCAGAGAGGGATAAAAGGGAAGGGGAGTATGGCGTCAAAAAAGAAGCAAAGCAAATGAAAAAGAAGTGTATTCTTCTGATAGATGCAGGCCTGCAGTGAAAAGCAGAGCCTGGTTGTAGGGACTTAGTAGACTGTGATTCCCAGCTGCCACACCTTCAGGGACCAGATTTGCATAATCACTTGTTCACATGGTCCTGGAAAAAGTCATACAAGACCTATGAAAAGACACAAGGGTCTGTTTAGAAGACCTAGCAAACTGTTGAGCCCAGTGCTGAGCTTGATTGAGTATCTCTTTGCCTGGGGTGTCGAGAACACATGTAGGCGGGAGAGAAACAGCCTCGGCACCCTTGATATCTAGAAACATTTAAGAGCATGGGATTGTTTAGAACGGAAGCTTGTCTAGAATTCTTAAATTTTTAAAATATTGTGACCATACCGCCAGAATAATGAAAATAAAGCAATCATTTACACAATCAATTAGCTCTGCCAGTTAATCATGGAGTACTTTCTATGATAGATACAATTCCGAAGTAGGATTGATGTGAGCAAGAAAGCCTATGAAATAAAGCACTTGAGATGTCACCCAGCTTAGGCAATGCTATTGATGCACAGGAAATGATAAGAGAATTTATCTCTTAAATTTTATTTTCCCCAACTGGTGAGAGAGGGAGAGAGAGTGGGGGGAGATTGGTTTAAACATTTTTCTGCTTGTTTGTAAATATTTTTCCTCTTAAATTATGAAAGAAACAGCTTTTTGAGATACAAAAGCATTTCATGACCTTATAGTTTTTCCTACATCAAAGTTTTATTCAAGCTAAAATTGTGAGAGCAATTTGTGTTGTGAGCCTATAGATAGGAGAGTGTCCTCATTATTTATCAAGTTTGGCCAGAGAGAGACAGAGTCAGGAATAAAGGGGTCAGCCTTCTAGGAATGTGGCATCTAGACTGACTCTGTGACCCCTCGAAGCTTCCAGAGGGTTCTAGGGATACAGCCCTAGGAATATTTCTTAGACCAGATGCATTTGTGTACCCATGTGTATAAATCACTTGCAGAGATATGTTTCTGTTTGGCCTCTGATCCATCCCATTCATCACAAAGCAAGCCTGCCAATTGCTCCCCAGATGTTCTCACCCTGACCCAGAGGTGTCCCCTTTGCTGAGAGGCAGCAGCAAATGAACCTCTTCCATCCCTGGCGCTTCCAGGATGTGTTTCCAGAATGATTGACTGGGCTGCTGGCTATTCAGTTAATCCCACACCATACCTAACCCAGAGAAGAAAGATGCTCCAAGGCGAGAGAAAACAAACGTAAGTGGGGCCCTGAGAGTTTATCACAGAGAGAAAGCTGGATTACTCTTTTCTTTTTTTTCATTAATGAAAGTCAGAGTAGATAATATATTCCTTTCAAAGATGAAAGTATGAATTACAGAGTGTCCTAGGTGTGTTTATCGACTCTTACACACACGACGACTCTCAGGGTTAAGGATATAGGAGAATGGCAGGGGGTGAAGCTGTTTAAAATGTGAATCCCGAGCTTCATTCCTAAGAACCCGGCACTGCAGCAATGTGGTAGGGTCCAAGTATTAGCATTCGTATTCAGCACTGCAGGTAGGAGTTGATATACATGCTTCTTGGACTCACTTCAGGATGATTTTAGCAAGGTCTGTGA
The DNA here is from genome assembly GCA_028551405.1 of Uromys caudimaculatus. Classification (NCBI taxonomy): domain Eukaryota; kingdom Metazoa; phylum Chordata; class Mammalia; order Rodentia; family Muridae; genus Uromys; species Uromys caudimaculatus. Next base: position 43,735,471 of record CM052703.1, read on the forward strand.
GGTAGAACACTAATCAGAAGACAGGAAGCTCCAGCCCAAAGCCCAGTGCCGATACTTCACTGTACTTGACTATAAAACAGTAAGCTAGCCTCCCCACTGCCCACTCACTCATTGAAACCACACATTCCCAGGCTTTTGGCACTTAAAATATTTAGATGTAATGATCCTTAATTATGATCTTTAGTCTCTATTGTCTTCATATCTTCTTTCTAGTAACTGTTTTCCATTGATATGGCCGTCACCACCAAAGTGAATTTGAGTATATTACTTAATCTTCCCAAGTCTCATTCTCCTCATTTGTATACAGAGAATGTGAATGCCTGTTTACTTCACAGGGTTAAAGGAAAGCTAAGCTGATAATTGGAACATAGCATCTATTAAATGCAATGCAGTTACACCTTATTTCTCCAAGCAATAAGATACAGCTTGGAACATAGAGGACCATTGGTCTCGCAAACGTATCTTGAAGAAAATTCAATTCAGTTGAGTTCAAACTAGAGTGAGAACTGAGAAAATGGAAATAGGCAGTATAGAAAGATTTTAATGAATTTTTCTTGTGCAAAAGTGTAGAAACAGGCCAGTCACTGAAGGACTACATTGGAACAAAGTCAGAGAGTAGATGCTTGTGTGAATTATTCATAGTGTATTTACGTGTTAGCAGGAGGGATCCAGTAGAAACAAGATTGCAGAATGGAAGTGTGAAATTATAGGCAGCTGGAGGAGGAGGAGGAAGAGGAGGAGGAGGAGGAGGAGGAGGAGGAGGAGGAGGAGGAGGAGGAGGAGGAGGAGGAGGAGGAGGAGGAGAGGAGAGGAAAGGAGGTAGAGGTCAGAGCTGTGGGCTGGAACAGTAGCAATCTGTCTACAGGGAAAGAATAACGCAGAGGTACAGATGTATGGGACAGATTGTTGGTCAAGAGGGGCAAACTCTTTCTCATTGATTGTATTTGTCCAAGAAATCACCTAAGAGTGATGGAGATGTGTGTTGGAGGTTAGAGGGGAAATGGTGTATTTACAGAAATGTCAACATTAAGAATGCACTAAAGGTGTAAAGTCATGGGTTTCAAGTGAGGCAATTGCACTCAATTGTGTGGTTTTCTTCAGTCAAACCAGATGTTGGTGTCATATGTTAGAGGGCTGTCAGGGGTTTCTATTGCTATAATAAAAATATCACAAGCAAAAGCAACTTGGGGAGGAAAGGGTTTATTTCACTTAGACTTCCACATATAGTCCATCATCAAAGGGGGTGATGGCAGGAACCAGGAGTCAGGCACTGAAGCAGAGGTTAAGATGTTTACTGTATGAGGGGAATGTTATTTACTGGCTTGCTCCTCCTGCCTTGTTCAGTTTGTTCGCTTATACACCCCAGGACCACCTACTCAGGGACAGCATCACCCTCAGTGAGCTTCCTTCCATATCAGTCTCAATCAAGAAAATGCCCACAGGTTTGCCTACAGGCCAATCTCATGGAAACATTTTCTCAGTTGAGATTCTCTCCTCTCAGATGACTCTAGCTTGTGTCTAGTCGACAAATAACTAACCAGAACAAAATGATCTCTTGTCAACTAGAACACAAACATATCACTATTCAACTACAACCTTTCCTTTCTCATTTGTACCCAAGATGGCATATTAATATTAATATCATACTATAAAACATTTCAACGTTTAAAAGTCCCAGGGTCTTTAAAAAATGCTAACACTTTAAAAGTTCAATCTCTTTAAAAACCTCCCTAAGTCTCTTTCAAAGTTCAAAGTTTTGCTTAAAATACACCAAGTCTCTCCAAAATATCCAGTCTTTCTAAAATATTCAAAGTCTCTTAACTGTGGGCTCTGGTAAAATAAAAAGTTACATAATTTCTTATTTCAAAAAGGAAGAGCCAGGACACAGTTGCAATTGAATCAAAGCAAAACAAAGTTCAACAATGTTAAAGGTTCAGTGTTAGACACCTTGATCTCACTCACGATCTGGGTTCCATCTCTCCAGTCCTGCCATTGACAGCACATACAACTTGTCTTGGGACCTCAGACCAGTCCAACTTTACTCTGTAGCTCAAAGTTTCTGGCCTTGAAGGTCTTCCATGGTTACTGAAATCTCCAAAATGTTTGAGCTTCTTCACCAACAGCCTTGACTGGCCTCTCTTCAGGGACTCTGACACTACCATATGCTGTCAAGCCTCAACTTCTCTCTATGACCCCATTAGTGCAGAGATTTTTGCTACAACTGAGGTTGTAATTCCATCAATGGTCTCTCCCGGCCTCTCACTGTGCCAAGCCTCAATTGTTCTCCATGACCCCTTCATACCTTCAAAGCCAGTACCACACCTGGGAGATGCTTATACATTACCAAGTTAATGCTTGGCCCTGCTGGACCACAGCTCCTGTGTACTGATCCTGCAGAAACACTCCCAGAAGATTTTGTCTCAATGATGCTGGTCTCTTCTTAATCACTAATTTCTCAGCTCCAGCTAACCAGCATCAATTATCCTGTAAGGCAAAGTTTCACTTCAGTAATTCTGGTCTCTTCTTAATCACTGCTTATTTTTTCAGCCCCAGCAAACCAGAGCCACAGATTCTTAACACAAAATATCACTCAAATGTCCCTGACTGACCCTTTGCTTCTCTCTGAAATTTCACAAGGCAGGCTGCCACGGGCTGCACTGCTCTCGGTTTTGTCTTCTAAGTTCCCACAAGAGCTCACTAACTCCGAACACCCAGTTTTATCAAAATCATGGTCAGATCTGTCACAGCAATATCTCACAAACCTGGCACCAATTTCTGTCTTAGTTAGGGCTTCTCTTACTATGATAAAAACGCCATGACCAAAAACAACTTGAGGAGGTAAGGGTTTATTTCATCTTACATTTCCTACCATGAAGGGAAGTCAGGACAGCAAATCAAGGCAGGGACCTGGAAGCAGGACCTGAGTCAGAAGACAGAGTGATGCTGCTCATCCGCTTGTTCCTCATTGCTTGCTCAATATTCTTCCTTATATAGCTCAGACCTCCCGCCCAGATATGGCACTGCCTACGCTGAGCTGGACCCTCACCCGTCAATCACCAATCAAGAAAGCTCTCCACAGGCTTGCCCACAGGCAGATCTGGTGAGGAGCTACTCTCAATTGAGGTTTCCTCTTCCCAAATGACTATCTTGAATCAATTTGACATGAAACAAGCCAGCATAAGGTTTTGCCAAATCCTGGATTGGCCAGGATTTCTTTTAAACCAATGGAGAACGATGGGTGGGGTAAGTCAGGGAGATGAGAGCATACTGCAGTAAAGTAATTACAATCATACCCAGCCTTAATGTCTTAGAGTTTTTACTGCTGTGATAAAACACAGTGACCAATTAGTAACTTGGGGATGAAAGTGTTTGTTTTGCTTGCATTTCCATACCACGGTTCATCATCAAAGGTGATCAGGGCAAGGAATCCAGAGGCAGGAGCTGATGCAGAGGCTTTGGAAGACTGCTGCTTATAAGATTGGTATTCAGAGCTTACTCAGCCTGCTTTCTTACAGAACCCAGGACCATGTCGCCAGCAGTAGCACTACACACAATGGGCATGGCCTTGTCCCATCGATTGCTAATTAAGAAAATGCCCTACAGAGCTACAGCCCATCTTATAAGACCACTTCCTTAATTGAGGTGCTCTCCTTTTAGCTTGTCTCACGTTATCAAAATTCACCAGATCACTTAGTAAAAACAACCAGTGGATTAATTTTCTTGATAAATTAGAAGCTGTTTCTGATTATTAAGTGGAAAATACTAAAAATTTGGAGTATAGCCGGAGATAGAATGTCTGGCTAAAAGTTGTGGCATCAGCATCGTGTAAGGAATGACCATGTAAGTAAAATTAACATGAAATTTGAGTAGGTCGGGAAAACAAGGGGGTAGGAGATCTATAGGACTAGCTGCATATTGTTTTGTTTTGTTTTGTTTTGTTTTGTTTTGTTTTGTTTTGTTTTCTTTCAAGACAGAGTCTTTCTATGTAGCCATGGCTATGCTGAAATTCACTTTGTAGACCAGGCTGACCTCTAACTCACAGAGATCTGCCTGCCTTTGCCTCCCAAATGATGGTATTAAAGGTGTGTGCCACCATGCCTGGCATATATCTTTTGTTTTTGAATGTTTTAGAACAGTGGTTCTCAACCTTCCTAATGCTATGACCTTTCAATACAGTTCCTCACGTTGTGGTGACCCCCAATATAAAATTATTTTGCTGCTACTTCATAACTATAATTTTCCTACTACTATGAATCATAACGTAAATATCTGATATTCAGGATATCTGCTGTTTGACCACCCTCAGGCTGAGAACTGCTGTTCTAGAATGTAGAAAGAGATGAGTTCATGGGTTAATTCCAGTTTTTGTGATTGAAGACAATGATGTGGGTGATAGAGAAATGAATAAGAGGTTTTCTGGCTCATGCTTCAAAGGCATACTCACAGGGGTAGTGACAGCCAGGGATGGTAGATACACGGATGTCACAATGAGACCCTGATAAGTACAAAAGACAACTCCAGTTACAGTCACATATTGGTGATTTCATATGGAAATATGAATTTTTATGTCTTAATAGAATACTAGATGTTGCATCAAGAGATCCTATTTCTCCAAGTTAATAGATACTTAGAGCTAAAGCTGACTGCCCCCTTTGATGGGTCATGAGATCTTCATTATCCACAATTCCTGCTGCATTTTATCTTCTCCTTAGAGTAGTGATTCCCTTTACTTCAGCAATTGTGATTTCTAAAAATAAATCTAATGAATAAGTAAATGTTTTATTATATTCTTCTTTCTATCTGACCCTGTTAGGCATTTGATTATAGACCCCTCCCCTAAATTTGACTGATAAATTTATCTCAATTAAAATCTGAATTATTTGCCCATAGACCAAAAATTAAACTCTCTTTTATGTGCTAATCCTCTGACCTTGAAATCTCAATTAGATTTTATGGCACAATAAGAAATGAGACTCAACATGATCAGGTAATCTAACTTTAGTTCCAGCAGAAAGTCTTTGCCTACAACCTAGGTGTTCTGTACAGACTACCTAAAGGCAAAAGAGGCTCTTGAGCAAGCCCAGAATTCAGGTTCTCTTGCTGTCCTAGGTTCCTCCTTTATATTAACTGCCAAGATCAACAGTCTTTGAGGACTTCCATTGCTCAAAAGTCAAAACTATAGTAAAACAAAAAGAAAACATCCAAGGCCAAGGGCTTTTTGTGTCTCTATGCTGTGTGGACCAGTCTCCCAGTTCTGGTATGGTTACTCTGAAAGACAGAAGGTTCCTGACCTCCTTAAAATTTGCATTGTTAGAAACTTTTCTCCACAAAGCAGTTCTTGAGACCCAACCAAACTTGAGCAATTTCTGTGAAGCACTCAGTAATCATTACAAAGGAAAGCTGGGTATTTCTAGGAGAAATAAATACCTCCTAGGAAGTCCCAGGAGGTTGACTTCTGGGTTGTAGCTAGAGTAATAGTGTTACCCATAGCAGAAAAACCTTTGAAACTTAAAGTGATGACACTCCTAATAATTCCTTAGTACAAAGGTATGAACAGGCCTTCCAAACCTCCTTCATTATGTGTAGCTCTCTCTACCGGACTCTAAAATGTCACCCTGGAACCAGAAGGAAGAGACATGGAAAAAATTTATTAAGATTACCCCTTAGAGCAATATTTTCAAAGTTCTTGCTCCTTAACTCAATTCAGAGATAGGTTTTGAAGAATACATACTCACAAAGTACTTTTGTTTTGGTTGGGTTTGTTCTTGGTAAAAAGCTTGTGAGGATGGACAAGTGAGTTTTTCAGTCAGTTTTACCCCAAACTATCCATGCCCTTACCTTGTCCTCTCCCCACTCCATCTCTTCCTTGCTCATATCTACCCGGGTATAACCCATGGACACTCTGGCATGATTAGATGTGCACTTGGTTGCTGCTTTGCCTGGCTCTCTCATTTGTCCAAAGATATTGTTAGCTCACCAGCTACAGGCACCAGTGGTCTGGTCTGGGATGGACAATCCTGCTTCATATTTCTGTGGAGCACAGACAACTCTGAAGAAAGCTCAGCAAATCTTTGAACCAAAAGTATCTCAAAGGAAATGACTGGTTCAAAAAAGAGAAGGTCCTCTCTCTCTCTCTCTCTCTCTCTCTCTCTCTCTCTCTCTCTCTCTCTCTCTCTCCTCTCTCTCTCTCTCTCTCAGAGGTATGGGGAGCAGAGGAGAGCATCTTTCCCTCCTAGATTTTCCTATACTTCTCTGCTTAACTTTGCTTTAATCCAATGCTGTTCTCATATTACTCATGAAGCAATATTTCTGAGTGTTGTTGTATTGGTTGAATTATTTTAAAAGAACAATAAATATAATTTTTTTCTTACCACAGCGTCCACAGTTTTGCACAGCTTTCTTAAGAGCACATGTTACATATGTCTTGCTTCTGAAGATGTTCTTCTCCCAGCGATGCAGCAGAGCTGTGGTGTGGAGGAAAGATGTGTAGAAAGTTGGCTTCCTACCAATTTTTACAAGTTTCCTCTGCAGATAGCCTCTCCAGTCATCCAAACTCTCCCGAGACTGAACGACCCTGTGTTCCTTTAGGTTAGGATTTTAAAACTCGGGTATTGTTCTCCACCACACAGCAAAACCTGTCTTAGTTTTCTGTTCCAATTTGTGCTGTGAATAACACATAATATTAAAGAGCTCAGAAACTTCTTCCAGGTTGTTTCCAGTTTTCAGATATGTGTATTTGTGGACATGCATCAGCAATAAGAAAAGGAATGGAGATTCATCAGAGGACTCCTAAGAAAATAGGTGTGGATTTTCTTTTCTGAGTGAATTGCTGCTGAAAGCTGCAGGATGACTCTTGGAAATAGCTAGCTCTCTCCCCTTGTGCTTATTAAAACCATCCAGCTACTTCTGTTTGTCTCTCTCCTCTTCCTTCATTGGAAAGCAAAGACACAAAGAACAAGCAAAGCCCTGACTTGCCCTTCATAAACATGGCCTATATAGCATCTCCTACAACTTAAAGGTAGACCATTATTTTGGTGAGGCCTGTTATTGTTCATTAGCACAAAGAGTGTGTAATAAATATAATGAAAGACTGCTGGCTTTACTCTATCTTTGTCATCAAAAGCAGCTCCATGAATAACTATGGGGAATTGTCTCCAAATGACTTATTTGCTTTCTTTCTAATAAATAACATGTAATTAGGGTAATATATTGTTTCCTAGTTATGTGGCCCATGTAGCAAAGAAGAAACAAATGCACAATTTTAGAAATGAAAGAATAGTGGATAATTTTTATATTATCCCTTAACGTATTTAGACTCATTATGCATAAGTTAAACTGCTGGGAGGTCTAAGTACAAAGCTGGAGCCGAGGTTCTACATTTAATGAGTTTTTTTATTGCGCAGGGCATGAATTACTACTCTGATACTATAAAACTGCAGCAAGTGCTCTGCATCTCAGATGAGATTCTCTTTGAGGAATGCACTCGTCAGTGAACTGTCGGCAAAGGGATGGACTAATCTGATTTAGAAAGGATTAGGTTGGGAACTGTGCCGGTGAATGTCAAGGTAGCTACATCTCCACGGAGGAGTGGAATGTTTAACTCTTCGCATGCAGGGCCACAAGTGTTAAGAGAGCCTGGTGAGACACAAGGGCACATCCATTACTGAGCATCAAGACAGAAACAAATTACACCGATGGCCTCAAGTCTCCAGAGAGAAATCCATCTTCAGACCATGTTACTAGCAAACTGCTGCCAACTTTGCCCTAGAATTCAAGGCATTTTTCTGAGAGGGAGAGGTGAGGGGAAACAGGGATTCCTCTAAGAATTGTAGGAGAAGAAGTAAGGACAAATGGTCACTCTGTTTTGTTTTTGTTTTTGTTTTTTGTTTTGGTTTGGTTTGGTTTTTGGATATTTACTTTATTTACATTTCAGATGTTTTCCCCTTTCTAGGTCTCCCCTTCGGAAACCCCCTACCTCATCCCCCCTCCCCCTGCCTCTATGAGGGTGCTCCCCCACCCACCCACCCACCCACTCCTGTCTTCCCTCCCTAGCATTCCCCTACACTGGGGCAATCTGTTTTTTGACACTCCTCATACCACTAAGAAACGTAAGGACAGTTAGCAGATCTGAGTATGCAGATCCTGTACAGGAAAGAGAGGAACTAGGAAGCATGTTAGGGTATCATGTATAGTGCCAGGGGACCTTACCCTACAGATGCTCCATAGTTTGGGATTAGTTACTGTTTTATCTCTGAACCCTCTAAGACAGAAAGCCATGGAGGTTCCTTTTTCATAGTTCTTACTGGACTCTCCCTAGAAACCAGGAACTGTTCTGCTAGGCTCTTCATACTTATATTTGGTGTGTAATAAATATGATATTATTTGGTGAAAAGAAAACTCTTGTGCACCCCATGGCCTTGTTGTAAACCTTATGGTCTTCTGAGTTGGGGTGGCAAAAGGACCAGTGAAATTGATACGGTCTTGGAGTACTTTTGTGCCTGACTTTGACCCAAATTCTTCCCACATTTTGACTTTAAAGCCTCCCTGCAGTCCACGGATGGCCTGGCCACACCGTTCACAGCTCAGGAAATAAAAGACAAGAAACACTGAGTTCTCTGCCTTCATCCCACTCCTGGGAAGTACAAGGAAAGAACTTGAACTTGGTGATCTAGCCAGAAAGCCCTTGATTTTAAGTCACTCTGATATCTACCTGCAGGTAACTGTCCCCTACTTTCTCAGATCAAGATTAGCTGCCTGAGGAGTATTGAACTCTGTTGCTTTCCTGCAGGGGAAAACAAAAGGCAGCAGGCATTGTACCAATCTTTTAAAACTCAAATTTGAGAAAATTTGAGACAGAGTTCCAGTTTCTTTCCTCTTATTCAGAAATGTAGAATTATCATCTAAAGATGCAGAGGATGGGCATCTGCAAGGCAAAAATTTGGCCTCAGGTATCTCATGCTGGTCATATATATGGAAAAAAATTCAAAAGATCATTTCACAGGGAGCAGATGAGGAATCGAGCGAAGCTTTCCCTCACATTCCAAGTGTTCCCCACACTTCTCCCAAGTGAAGAATCGGTAGAATTGATGAGGACAGTCTGAGGTAAGACACTAAAGCCCCAGCCAACTTGCTAAGCAAGTAAATTGGAAAACATAAAAAGTCATGTTGGAACACCTCCTTTAATAATACATGCGGGAAAAGTAATTTCTATTAATTAGAGTGTACATTATTAATAAAGTATTTAGAACTCTTACCTTAATTTAGGTGTTATGAGGAAATTAAAGTGCTTCTAATTTCACCCTAAAGGTTGACAGCTGAATATTTAGAATAGCAAGCAAGAAATGGCAAGCTGCAAATACACAACCCGAGGTGCTGGAAAAGGCACCGGGGCTTGGAAGGGTATATGAGATGCCAAGTAGTGGTGGCCGTCAAACGCATGTGCTGGATTCAGATACTCTGCCACAAATTCAGTAAACCCGCAACATCCCACACTATCACCTCCACAGTCTACCCCTAAGACCCCATACCACGAGCTCCCCAGTCATGGAGGCAGTTAGCATTTCCTTGTCTGGTCAGCTCTTTCATTGGGCAAACCTCCTGCTGAAAGGGGCTCGCTCACTGCACACACAGATGTAAGGGGCCAGTGGCACCCACGATTCCTTTCTCATTATTGCCTTGAGAGACTCTTCTTCATTTTGTTTGCTGCCATGATTTCCTCCTCATTCAAGACTTTCTACATACTCTTCAGATCCATCTTCCTATTGCACTAAAATCTGACACCAAAAACTCAAAATTTTTTGGTCTGGTGTCTGTAGGTGATGTTTTGCACACACATTCAAGCTTATCCATGCTGCTCTGCTTCTCCAGCTCTGGCCATCTTTCCCCCGTGCTCCATCAAATGCACTTGGCCTTTTAAAAGGTCATCCATGGGTCACATCCAACTTAGAGATCCCTGCATTTCAGTGAGATGAAACTGACTTCATCTTCTGACCTGCCATTGTGCATATTATCTCAATGGCAGGTTTTTCGATTAATAATGCATCATCATTTATTGAAACCATAGTTACTGTCGTTATGCCCGTTTGTGCACCAGGTACATATTTTAGTACTTGGCTTCTACTATATTTTTTTTAAATCTCAGAGAGCCTCATGATAGAAATCATTGTCCACTCTGTTCTACAGAAAAGGAGACAATGGCACCCAGAAGTTTGGAAACTTGGTTGAAGTCACAATGTTGCTCTGAGCCAGACTGTAAAGCACAAGCCAGTCTAAGCTCCCTTCTCTTCTGATTTGAATTTTGTGTTTCTTTAGTGCGTTCTCACTTCAGTGCCATGCACTTAGGGATTTTGTCTGGCAGAGGAAAATGAAAACTTCTGAAGTCTTCTTCTGTCACAGTATTTGCCATACTCAGCACTGGGGGAGTAGGAGTTGCTGTTTTTTCACTACCATTTCACCCACTGTCATCATGAAGGACTGCTTGATGTCATTACTTTTAACCATATCCCTCTTCTTACAATCCTCTCTTAAAACCACAATTCTTCACATGTACCTTGGAAATACTGAGGTTTTCCCAATGCCTTTATGCAGATCCAGTGATTAGATTTGATGACAGAGGAAGAAGTAGGAAGAGATGACCAGCTTTGCACAAACAAGCAGAGATGATGTCATGAGCACTGAAGGCAAACCACCACATCCCATTATCCACCCGTCACTGCCCCTGCCTGGTGGCATAATATTCTTGGTTAGCTATACAGCTGCTAATAGAAAACATTGATGAATGGTTATAAATATTAATGAGTGATGAATAGTTGCTGGCAGAGCCTTGCAAGGCTTCCCTTCTGCCTGTGTTTATGACTATATAGAGCCTTTTGAAGATCATGGGGACCAAGGGTGAGGAGTACATATGGAAAGAATAATGTTCATTATCTTATTAAACCCTGGTTCTTCACAGGGAGGTTAGCAGACAGCTGGCAAACTTGAGCCCTCATTTGCAGATGGAGGCTTGTTGGCCCACAGTAATTCTATAATACACCTAACATCCAATGAGGAGCAAGTGGAGAGCTAAGAATGAGCTGCAGCCTCTCCAGAATACCTATCACCTTCCTGCAGTTATCCCATCCTGAGGGACATGGGGCATCAAGGCAGGGACCGATACAGAACGAAACAGCAGCACTTCATGTCTCCTGCAGCATTTATTCCTCACGTTTATATCAAGAGTAATCAGTTTCATGTTATTATGTTATATGGAATTGGAACACAGATGAGGACTATGTTCTGAAATCTTTAAAGCATGTTCCTGAATATCATCTCAATGTATAAGGTCTTCATAGTCTTATGGGAAGGTGTAGGAAAAAAATCAGTTCATGCTAGACTTCCAATGGAGTCATTCTGCCATTTAAGAATTCCCTGAATCTGGTCTTTTGTAATTTGAGAAGTTCAATGCCCTTCCAGAGAGAGTGAGAATTCTCCAGACAACTTGTTCTTTCATTCTATGCCCACCCCTAAGCACTTTCCGCTGACGAATTATTTGTTCAGGACCCTTTCAGTGTAATTTCGGGCTGTGTAGCTTCTGGTGTTCACCACTTTTTCGCTGGATATGGAACTGAACATGGTTTTCAGACATCATTTCCTCGCTGACCTTGTCTCTAGTGTTCTTTCCCTCTCCACCATCCTCTAGACTAGTCGCTCTCAACCTGTGAGTCACAACCCCTTTGACAAACCTCTGCCTCAAAAATTATATTGAAATTCATAACAGTAGCAAAAATTACAGTTATGAAGTAGCAACAAAAATAATTTTGTGGTCGGGGGTCACCACAACATGAGGAGCTGTATTAAAGGGTCACAGCATTAGGAAAGTTAAGAACCTCTGATCTAGGCACAGTTTTCAGAAGAGTTCTTGGAATCACCAAGCATGTTTCTTCCACAGGCCCTTGCCTCTGCTGTCCTCTCTAAGGACCTTTTCCCAGATGGCTGTCGCCATTTCTTTTTTTTTTTTTTTAATTAATTAATTAATTTATTTATTTTTGATACTTTATTTACATTTCCAATGTTCCCCCTTTTCTAGGTCTCCTCTTTGGAAACCCCCTATCCCCTGCCCTTTCCCGCCTCTATGAGGGAATTCCACCTCCCACCTACCTGCCCACCCATTCCCATATTCCCACCTTGACATTCCCCTTTACTGGAGCCACTAACACTCTCAGGCCCAAGGGCCTCTCCTCTCCCTGATGGTCAACGAGGCCATCCTCTGCCACATATGTGGTCCGAACCATGGGTCCATAGATGTGTATTCTTTGGTTGGTGGTCCAAACTCCAAGACGACCGGGGGTGGGGGGGTCAGGCCCGTTGACTCTGTTGCTCCCTCCATGAGGCTGCAAACTCCCTCAGCTCCTTCAGATCTTTCTTCAACTCCTCCATCTGGGACCTCACTCTCAGCCCAGCGGTTACTGTAAAGTGAAACTTGGGCATTCTGAACTTTTGGGCTAATATCCGCTTATCAGTGAGTACATACCATGTTCGTTCTTTTGTGACTGAGTTACCTCGCTCAGGATGATATTTTCAAGTTCCATCCATTTGCCTGCAAATTTCATGAAGTCATTGTTTTTAATAGCTGAGTAGTATTCCATTGTGTAGATGTACCACATTTTCTGTATCCATTCCTCTGATGAGGGACATCTGGGTTGTTTCCAGCTTCTGGCTATTATAAAGATGGCTGCTATGAACATAGTGGAGCATGTGTCTTTACTTAGTTCTTTACTGTTCTCCCTAGTCATGACAAGAACACAGTGCCTCAACTCCACCTTTGAACACATGATACTAGAGCCAGGGTTAATATTCTAAATGAACTCAAGAGTGGAAATTAGAAATTCTTTTCAAATAGCCACTGGTATTACCATGCCTCCATCTTGCCCACTTTCGTGCTGTACAACTTGCAAAAAAAATGGCTGCCCCCTTTGCCCATTTCCTTTGATGTTTCTATTGGTCCCATGACTCTCAAGAATGTGTCCCAACTTTAATTATTCACAAAATTTTATGAACAATATAACTTCATTTTTACAAGATGGAGATAAATGGTACCATTAAGAGAGTGTCACTGTTAAAGCCACATCAACACACCAAGGTACTTTCACCAAGTCTGGTACAGTGATTACTCAGCAAATACAGAAAAATACAACAGAATCCTATGATTCTTTCAAACTCCAAAGCCAGCTTCGTTTCAGCCATCTTTAATGATGCAAATCCTGAAGACAAAGCTTAGCATGAAAAGGACTTGTCTGCTTGTTTGAGCCAAACCCAGCCTCATGGACAGAGGTGCAGAAACATCGCCCAGTCCACAACTTTTCTTGACAACATATTGCTATGAGATACAAAGAACAACAAAGTGACCACAAAGACAACTCACAGTAGAGGTCAGCGGAATCTGCTCTGAATGGCTGATAGTTGACTGAAAAGAACCAGTAGCAAGTGATGAAGACAAGGAACATTTCCAGGATACAAAATCAGAGGGTGATGGCTATGAGTAAGATCAGGTTGGAGAGTGGGGCTCAGTTGGTAAGACTAAGTCAAAGCTCCTATGCTCTGATGAATGTCTATGCCCTGATTCCAGGAAGGTGATCTGGGATCGAAGCTAGGAGTTTTCTAATAAATATGTGTCTGTGTGGACAAGGAGAGGAAGCCATTGAGTGTACTAGGTTTGGTATCGAACAATAGTTAACTCACCTTCCTGATAAATCTTTGTGAGTGTAGAAGAGCGAAGGGTGAGTCTATTAAGAGACTATCAAGGTTTCTCGACAAGAGAAGATGAAAGAGGGAGTGTCTATGAAGAATTATGGCCACAGGACCCATGAGGCCCACCAGGGAACTTTTCTGTGACATTTGAGGAAAACTCTCCCTCCTGCATCATTCCCAGCCCCAAAGAGATCGTTCTGTCTCACTATCCTCCCTTCACTTCCTTCTTCTTTCCTCTCTTTCTTTTTAAACATGGATAACTCAGGCTGACTTCAAGCTTACAGTCTCCCTGCCTTTCCTTCCAAGTGCTAAGATTAGAGGCCTGTGCTATGGTATCTCTCAACGTGTTTGTTAATTCAAGGCTCTAAAGAAATATTCAGGAACTAATGTGAATGAATCAAACAATTTGTACAACATTCAGTTAGGTCGGACTAATTTGATTTGTCTTGGTTATGGGTGGCAGCATCTAGAATTTTGTCTCCTGGAAGACTTGTGTGTATGAAATTGACAGACACCCATTTGTACTACATGTTCTATGCCAGCTAGCCCTCTCAGTTGCTGCTACTTACAATTCTTCTGTATCTGTACTCTGCTGTAAAAGATGGTCTTAAAATGTCCTGCACAAAGAACAGCCTGGAGTCCAGCCTTTCTGCCCAAAGGCTGGGTAGCAGCCAAGAGCTCCAAGTCTGAGCCTTTGGAAAACAGTGGAGAGCAGTGGAGGCGGGAGACGTGCCTGTGCATTTAGTCTCTCCCCTGATTTAGTTCTCACACTGCCTTAGACAATATACAGTGTTGTCTGATTTAGAGAGCAGAGTGATGTAAGGAGCAGAGCTAGGCAATATCAGTTACCTTTCAGCTTAACCTAATTCATATTTTTATTAAAACACAGGCTTCCAGGGCTTCTGCCCAATTATTATTGTTAATACAAGTTGTTCTGGTAGGAAAGTCGGTGTCTGAATCCTGTGCTCTTGACTTTGTTCTTCCAGTGTTGACACTTCAGTTCAAAGCTTGAACAGATTTTCTGTCCCACTCAGAACAGTTTTGGTAAAATTTGGTGCACTTTATATCCTAAAACACCAAGGGAAGATGAACTTCTACAGATTTAATGCCTCTCACTGGACCTACAAAAACGGTGATAGAGCATATCCATCCCTGTGTGTCCATTCATTGATCTGTGTCCAAGAAGATTTAACAAAAACAAGAATAACAATGAGCTATCTTTAAATGGCATTTTTAACTCTTTACCTCACCCTTCTTAACTCTAATAACTTTTGAATTCCCAATGTGATTGGCGCTTTTATTTGAGACCTGAGGAAATCATGGGCTAAGAAAATGCAGGTGATGTATGTTGAAATTAAAAAAAGGTAGAACTTTGTGTTGGTTGTGTGTATTTATAACCTGCTTGATCTTGCAAAAGATTAGCAATATGTTGCAAAAAATTTGATATAATACCATTAAATATCTCTCCATTATAATATCATAGAAGTAATACAGATATGAACAGATAGCAGAACCATTGAAAATTGCCATCAAGATGCAATAAATGAAAACACAGAAGAACAATACCATTAAATCACCCAAGGAGGAAATGGGACTCGTATCAAGATCTCTGTGTTCAGAACTTTTTGGTCCGCAATGCACATAGTTCACACTGCATCCTGCTCCAGCATAACTGGGATCAGGGAGGTGAGTATATCTCTGCTCTATCCTTCTAACAAGGGTGCATGTAACTGGGCTGCCCAGGCCCTCCAGTCCTGGGGATACAGAGATAGTCTTACTTTATCCAGTAATTAGAAACCGATTTTGTTCTTTCAACCCCCATTCCTGATGGGCTTATCAGTTCTATTAATGAAATCTCTGTTCTGTCCCAAAGCCTTTTATCTCTTTTGGGTATTAGTATAGTCTTATTCTGTTTCTTTAGGATTCAGTCTTCTTCTTAAAAGCTAAATCTCACATTTAATTAACGCCAAATTCTTCTGCAGCATCCTGGGTAGGCTGAAAGGAAGTCTTCTAGGACCAGACAGGCCAGAGGTGCTCTCTCAGACCTCCTCTCCTTCTCACTGAGCCGATGAGGCTACCAAAACCCTTCTTGGATTGTTCTCAGCGAGCTGCTCCTTGTCCTTGCTTACCTACACTTCTCCAACTCTGACCAGTCGGTTTTCTCTGTTTGAAAGGTGTATTTCTATGTTAACCCTGAGCTTTGCCTACTTATTCTCTGAAGGGCCTCTGCTGACCTTGCACACACAATCCCAATGTGGTCTGTAATGTCACAGTGACCTAGTTTCATGTCTTTTGCCAGCTGCACAGAAAGGCCCATCCCATACAGTCCATTCAATCATGAATCTATCAGTGCATTTAAGTCATTGATTGGGTCACCCCCTCGTGATCCCATCACGTCCCCAGAGCCCTATCTCTGAGCACTGTATTGGAGGAGTACAAACATCTTTGGGGACACACTTCATATCTAAACCATAGCCAAAGTGAAAGAGAAAACTCTAAAAGTAGATATCTAAAGAAGTTAAGACACTTGATGTTTGGGGCTTGGAGCCCCTTGGTCAGTATGAATCCTGAGAATTTTCTGTTCTCATTACTTGTAACTATAATGTCTTAAGCGTCTACATCGCCTTCATTCTGGACTTCCCTGAAATAAGACCAAAGCAGTTGTTTCTCATCTGGCACTCAATGAAATTTCTGAATTACCTCTATCTGAATAACTACATACAAATTAAGCCTTCAATGATCACATTTTCCTTAAAAATAAGGACAAACAACTGGATTATTAGAGAATGATAGCATGAGAAGAAGTCCCCCATAGAGCTGGCCCAGTTTAGGCCTGTTAAAGTGTGCTGTGCTGGGAGGGTGCTGGAAGTGAGCCTTCCTGCCCCCTCTTCCTGGATTGAGGTTGGCAGGAACCAGAAATGGGAAAGAAGTCACTTCCCTTGTCTCCCTCTTCTTTTTCTCCTTCTAATATCTTCTATTGCCTGACCCTAACTGAAAGTCAGAAAACAAACCTAGAAAAGTTTATCTGCTGTGACCAGCCATGGCATTATTGCACACAGCATAGAACAGTACACTTGCAGCTGAGACACCATAGGTACAAAATTGTTAGGTCAACTGAGTGCATTCCCATGTGTAGCTAAAGCACAGAGCTCTTGTGGAAAAAGGTGATCATGCAACAAACTTGTAAGATGGGCAACGGAGGCTGAGCTCACACAGCAGTCTTCAGTGCTGTACGAAAAAGTATTAGTTTTTTACTTATTACAAAAAAGGTTTTAGCTAAAGAGCAAGATGCTAAATGTTTAAAAATAATAAGCGGGTGGATGTACCATCTGAGCAAGATCTGTCCTGTCCTGAAGTTTCACCATGTTTCATTCCTTTGGTCAGCTGGAAGTTTTAGAGTTGACACACTGGGTGATGGTGAGCAGTCATAGAATATGTGTCCTTATACAAAGGACATGAGACAGATGATGACTGAGGAATGATCAGAACATCACAGAGAAGACCACACTCAGTCTATAAGCATAAGCGATGTGGAAGTCCAGAGAGCAAGCAGCTTATTCCTCAGGGAAGGTTCTGTAGAGGCATAAGGTACATGGTATCAGGGAGAATTGTAGCACTAATCTTATTATAAGTATTGCTATCTCCATAATAGATGTCACCCATAAACAATAGTCACATATTTCCATATCTCTATCACCATGGCTTTTATTGAAAATAACAATAAGTGGCTCAAAAATATCAAATCATTTATTTCTTGTACCTAATGTCAAACATTTAAACCATTTTCTCTATAATGAAGCACATATGAATTGATGAAACAACTTTGCAAAAATGATATATTTTTTGACTTAAATGGAGCAGTTCTGTCATTTTTCTCCTCTCTTGATCTTCTTGGATATGTACAAATCTGTTTATTCACTTTGCTATGTATACACACACACACACACACACACACAAATATATAGACTGTGAATCCTTCATTAGACTTACTAGGACCTTTGTGGCTGCTGTCGGTGGAGTTGCTTCTGCCTTTAAAAAAACGGTTTTCACTGGAGGAACAGATGTGTAAAATGAGAAAATATATAAATAAAAATGTACAAGCCTAGAGTGCATTTTTCTGGATGGGGACTTCCTTTATGTCAATTTACTATTTACCCGCACCATGTTTGTCTCTGGGAGCAACCTAGTTAATCAAGGAAACTGCATCCTCAAATCAAACTGTAACCACATGGCAGCCACTGATGTGGCGGAATGGTTAGTGAGGCATTGGCTCTTTGTAAACAGGAGTGGGGAGCCTTGGGGTCCAGCGAGGAAGCTTGTGCAACTTGGCAGAAGGTATGAAGCATTTATCATGTGATCTGGCTGTCCCATCGACTCAGGAGCCGGAAGAGTGCTGGCCCCAAGACTAAAGGTGAGTGCCAAATAGTCCACAACACAAATGCAGGAGCATGAAAGAGGTGGCTCCTCCTGTGCTCTGCTGTCTTACATTACCCTGAAGGAGAGAACTGAATGCATGACAGGAAAAGCTTTAAAACAGCCCAATAGTTTTATTACATATGTGTGTTAATCTTGTCCTCTGGATGAGAAAGAAAAGAAGGAGACACTGCTTTGGAGTTATACCTATTCCTCAGTGAGGACATTTCACACAAATTCCGTTTGCTTGTCAGAGGTTTCTTTGCAGGTGACCACAGTAGAAACAGGGAATGAGAAATGTAAGATAAATTGGCCTGGAAGATACCCTGCCAGGCACACTAACTGCTGCCATGGTTTGATGCTTTACAGTGACTCCCTTAGTCTCCTTTCTTCAGGATTGTTTTTTAGGAGAACAACTTTTAAAATTTAAACTTAATCCTTGATTACATCAGGTGAAATGGTCTCTTTGATTAAGGGTAAGTTAACTTGTACAGAATTAAAGCATCCGCCTCATTCCTGAAATAAAGTGTGTGTGTAGCCACAGCCCTGCTAAGCAGACCTTTATTAGACAAACCACATGCCCCTATTCAATTTACCAAATTGCCAAATTGCTGCTGGGTATCTACTAAACTCCAGAAACCAGACACAAGGTATAAGAAAGATAAGGTTCAACATGCTTTTATTCCTGTCCTGAAGGAAAATCTATTTGAAAACAGCCAATGAAGAGACAATGAAGAGCTTCATCCCTAGGATCCAAAACTTCTGCCTTTCATCCTGTGTATTCATTTGTGAGCAGTGAATCTGGGAGTGCCACTGGGATTAGTCAATATCTTCTAAGCAACTGCTATGGATCCCATGTTATGCTTCCTAGGGTGAATTTGAGACTGAGAGAAGGCACACAGACCTCAACACAAGTGTGTGGTCAGCACCTCATAATGTTCACTTTTGCTGGCTGTTAATACAGTGGCTTAAGACTCCTAGGAGCTCAAGTGAGGAGATCTTTAGGTCCTTGGGAAAGGGAAAGCTAAAGGAAGGAGGTGTATGGGTTGACCAATTTTAAAATGTAAGGCTTTCCTGCCAGATGTGACGATCTTAAGGACCTGGACATGTCATCGCAACTTAACTAATTCACTCAAGTAGTTCTGTCCCTTGCCTAAAGCATAAAGAACAGAAGTAGAAATCAAAGGAAAAATGGACTTTCCACATCTAATATAGAAATATCATTGTACAAATGGGAAAATTACTACCCCAAGACCCAGGCTGTACCCCGAAGCTCCACTTAATATACAATGATAATGATGACTTGGACTGCTAGAGGGCTAATAAGCATAGGCTAAGTCTGTGGAAAGTTTAGAATCTTCTAAAAGCAGCTAGTGGTCAGAAGTTTATTTTTCTGTAACAACTGAGAGGTGTCAAATTATCAAATGGGGAGGAAATTTTTATTCTATACTTATTGAAAGCTGTGAAGGCAGGAAAACCACACAGCATTCAATTTATTCAAGAGCTATTTCCTGAGTAGCTATTATGTGCCACAAACTATGCCAAGCCTTGTGAATATAAAGTAAAAAGGACATTAATCCACAATCTGGAAGTTTCATTTTTAGAAAGAAAGCTTTATTGGTGACTGCTTGGTGCAGCCAAGTTTCATTATACTTTATAAAGACCTATGAGAGAAGACGGAAACCTTTCTACCCACATATAAAAGCAAAGAAAGAAATTGATCAAAGAGGTAACTGACATATTTAATAATATAAGAATCAAGACTCTGTATGGGGCTATGAAAAAACAGATCCTAAAATGCATCATAGCACAGATAGAGTTTTAAACTTCTCAGATGAGATACACTTTCATCTAGAGTCAAAGGCATAAAACACCAAACGCTTCACAAATATTACATGAAAAAGATCCACCTCACTAGCAATCAAATCAATGCAAATTAAAATGAAATACTATTTTTGACTACCAAATTAGTGAAAGAACATAAAGGATCGTCCCCTGTCCAGAGAAGGATGTGGTGACCGGGATGTTTTCATACATTGCTGGCTCTCAGCAAAATGTATTGACCTTCCTGAAAAGCAATATGGCCAAGTGCTGAGAGCCTTAGCAGAGCCTCTTTGCTGCTGAGAATTTTACTGTTAAAGTTTATCCACAAGAACTTGCTGAGAATTAGACAATGATTAATATATTGACAGCTCCCCCCCCAAAAAAAAACTTCTTAACAGTAAAGCTTTGAAACCAATAGCAGCAACATCCCAAATGAGAAGATAACCAAATAAATTCTGATATACTCTAATCTTACAATGCAATAACATCTGGAAAATGTCCAACATTTACAAACAATTCAACTATTACACCCCCTTGAAAACTTGGTGATAATAGTGATTTTAGAGGGGATCATGATCCAATATTTCAGGGAAAAATTATTCACAAATTAAATAAAGGAAAATGTTTTTATTACTTAGACAAAACTGGATTTTCTATGTAGAAAACATCAAATAATTTAAGGCACATTTTTATTAATTAATAAGAAATGGTATGATTATTGCATATGAATCAAAACCAAACATTGTCAAGCAATATAAAAAAGGACAATTTAAAATAACATCATTTTATTATAGTATATATTATTATGACATATAATATATAATATATTATATGAGAGAAAAATGCATGAGGATTTGCCATAGCATATGTTAGGGAGTCAATTTAGAGCAATATATTCCTTTTTCTATTTTTTCTACTGTGGGTTCAAAGAATTAAACTCAGGTTATCAGGCTTGTATATCAAGTCTCTTCACCCACTCAATCAAACTAAAGTCCCTGTATGTTTGTTTTTTTTTAATGAAGATAACATTTGGGATATCAGATATCAAATCTATGAACCCACACTGAGGGGTTCATCTTGTAACATATATGTACAAGTTTAAAAATTTATAAAACATACAATGAATGCATTAAACAGGACCTAAATGAAAATAGCAATATTGCTTGATTTTACATAAGATTCCCTATTGTAGAGCTATCAGTAACTCCAAAATTAATTCACAGCTTCAGTAAAATCTGCACTAAAACTCCAACAAGAATTGAATTGACTATGTATGTAAAAACAAAAGCAGATTAAAAACAGGATATTCTTGAAATAAAAAAAAAAACAGCTGGTGTAGATGGAAACTTCGTGGTTTGGGGTAGGTAGTGTTTAATAATATACTATGGAAATTATTCCATATTTCAGCAATCTGTGTCTCATTCTTTTAAAGAGTTAGAATACTAAAATATGATTGGAGAAGTGTTCAAAATGTTAGAAAAGTTAAATCGGAGACTTTTTAGAATAATATACACCTTCAGTTGTTGTATTATCAAATGTTTTTACATTTAGACCCTGAGATGTCACTTGGCAGTTAGAAGGACTGAATCTCTAATGTGTACAACAGCACAAGCAGTTCTCAAAGCTGCATGCTAAGTGGAAGAAGCATGACTTTAAAGACTGTGATACCGTGTCATTCCGTCCATGTGGCTTTGGAAATGTAAAGCTATAGAACAGAAACATCAGAGGAATTAAAAGCTGGATGTAGTAAGAAGGTCTGACCACAAAATGGCACCAGAAACATTTTGTGGTATGGAATTGTTCCATGTCTTGATTAGGATGGTGTTTAGCAAAATGTAGTAATTTGCCAAAACTCACAGGAAGACAAGAAGACTAAATCATGTTTCATAGATATTATGCCTCCATCGGCTTGGCTTTTTACAAAGAGGGTATAAAAAAACCCCCTGGGAGGTACTCGACTCTTTCACTATCCAGAATAATGTTTGAGGAAAACCATCTTCTGTACCATTCTCTTCATGAAATAATGTTAATATTATTTATTAATTCTTTAAAAATTTCAGCCAGGCAGTGGTGGCACACGCCTTTAGTCCCAGCACTTGGGAGGCAGAGGCAGGCAGATTTCTGAGTTCGAGGCCTGGTCTACAGAGTGAGTTCCAGGACAGCCAGGGCTACACAGAGAAACCCAGTCTCGAAAAACCAAAAAAAAAAAAAAAAAAAAAAATTTCATATGATATATTCTGATCATAATTTTTCAACCTCCTCCCAGATCGACCCTCTCATCCCAACTTTGTGTCCTCATAATTTAAAACTCACTGAGTTAATGTGTGCTGTCTATCTGCTTTTGGGCATGTGAAAATCCACTAGAGCATGTTCCACATGCCAAGGCCACACCCTTAAATAAAACTGGCTTTCCTTCTATGGTAGCTATCGGTTGCCAATATCTTCTAAGCTAGGGGTGGAAGTTCATGCCCATTCTCTCTCTCCAAGCTGGGATTTTGACTAGCATAAGCTAGGGCAGGTCTTGGACATTCTTTCACAACTGCTATGAATTCACAGGTGCAACTGCCCTACTGTATTCATAAAGCACTCTGTCCTTGTACTTATCCACTGCCTCTAGTGCTGACAATTTTCCTGCTCCCTTTTTCAGAATTATCCCTGAGCCTTGGGATGAGGGGGGTATTACAGAGATGTCCCATTTAAATCTGAGCATTTCATTCTCTTAATCTCTTCACTTTGACCAGTTGTGGGTCCCTCTTTAACCATCATCTCCTGAAAAAATAATCTTCTTGATGAAGATTGAGAGAATTTATAGGTATATATAAGGTATATATAATATATATATATATATATATATATATTATATATATATAGGTATATATAAGTCATTAGGAGTTAGTTTAATACTATGTTCATTTAGCAGAATAATAGTAGTAGTTTCTCCCCTCGGGCCTATGATATTTCTAGCTACAGGTTCTTGGCTCTGATGATGGTGGCAAGGTATGAGTTTACCTTGTGGACCAAGCCCTAAAGCCAATCAGAAAATAGTTGATTACTTCCGTGACATTTGTACCACAGTTGCTCTAATGATCACATCTGGCCAGGCCAAGATTGTAGCTCTTACTCTTCACAGCTGGGTAAGATTGATGGATATGTAATCTCTCATTTAAGAATATTAGCTTTGAATTTTAGACATATTTTTCACTTTGGATATTGATAGATGTCAGGAACTTAGCAAGGGACCACAGAGTTAGTTTCCAATGATGGAAAAATAAAACACAATGGTGTAAAAAAGTAAACAGTAAGGATAGAAAGGCAGAGTAGAGGAGGTTTAATTAACAAATAATGTTCTTTTTATAAAGTCAGGGAAACCTGCTACTGGAGAAGCTTCCTAAAAGATATACATATACATATTTGAAAGACTTAAGATAGAGTTACCCTATAATAAGAGACAGTGTTCCTACTAAGTACCATGGGCAAACAAGAAGCTTCCTGTCATGAATAGATCACTTCTTTTGGAGTTGTTTGCCAGTAATGGCCCATAGAACCTCAAGCATTACAAACTATTGCCATTGCTTTGGTGACCCTCCAGAACTTGACAGTAAGACCCATTACTGAAAGATATCACATACTTGAGTCATAGAACATGTAGAATTCAAGCTGGTAGTGCAGGAAGTGCATATTTTTAAAAGAACTTGTATTATATTTGTACATGTGTATGTGTGTATACACATGTATGCATAGACAACATACAGATTCATGGGAATATATGTGTTCATGTGTGCATGTTCATGACTGCATTTCTGGCAAATCTTCACATGCCACTGAGGGAGAACAGAGGATAATTTGAGGAGGTCAATCTTCTCTTCTATCAGTTGAATTCCAAGAATTGAACTCAGATAATCAGGCATGATGACAAGTGCCTTTACCCTTTGAGCTATCTTGCTGACTTGGGAAGAACTTCACACTATGCAGTAGGAGAAAGAAATTAATGATCAAGATATCAAAATATAAACCATAATAATGAATAAATAATATTTTTATCTATGCTAAATTTTATAACTGCTATTTACCAATAGACTCTACTTTTCACCAAAACAAACAAATAAACAAACAAACAAAAATTGTAAAACAAAACAAAAATGTTTTTAAGGATACAATCTGGGGGAAGATGCTTTACAAACATACTGTAAAAATTAATTTCTAGAATTTATTATAAAAGTTCTAAATTATGTCAGAAATAGAAAAGAAAATCCCTAGTAAAAAAACACAAAATTATTAAAAGAGCAACAGTAGATAATTCAAAGACTAGGCTATAAGAAGAGCCACCAATGTGTAAAAATATGCCCAGACTCAGAATCAGTCATGGGAATTAGCAAAATATCATTTTACAGTTATCTCACCTTAGCCCAAACTTTGAAAACTGATAATATCAGATTTTGGTTGTGATTGGGAACAATTGCACAAGAACCCAGTGTTACTGATGAGAGTGCAAGCTGTGGTATAAATCAAAAGAAGAATCAAGATCTTAAAGGACTAGAATTGCTGGAGAGGAAAATGTGTGGTTAGGTGTTCCGAACATTCTGGAACAGGGAGAAGAGGGAAGCACAACCTATAGAATCTATGCAACTTTTACTCTTCCATCTCTCCCTTCTGTTGCTTTACCTGACACCATCCATCGATGTGGCTGCAAATAACAGGATTTCCTTATTGTCCAAGATTGAATGGTGTTATTTTCTAGTGTATATATTGTACATTTTCTTTATCTGTTATCCACCTGAAAAATAGACACACAGGTTGACCCAATATCTTGGCTATTATGAAGGCATGATATTATGGGGGCATGATATCTAATCAACAAACTGATTTCCACTCCTTTGGTTAAACAACCGGAAGTATAATTGCTTGTGATTCACTTAGACAAATATTTGCTATAAAATGAAATACATTACAGTGTACATCTCTGGAAGACATTAAACATTTTTTATATAAACCAATTTTTATAAACTTATTTGTAGTATTTGCATTTCAAAATATCTACATTCTCCTGCATTGATGATGCACACAAGCTGTTTTCTTTTTGAAATGTTCATTCATATTCTATTGCCACAGACTCAAATTTGAGGTATTGAAACTTTTGGAGCAATCAAACTGAAAAATTATTAAAATTACAATGAAAATTTGCAATGCAAAGCATTTCAAAAAGGAATAAAACTTTAGAAGTATACTTTAAAAATCATCTAAATTAATAATCAACTGGTAGAAAGTGAGAATATCGACAAGAATATGAAAATATTCATTTCAATTTCATTAAAAAATGTTCAAGTGCTTATAAAATACAAAAATATAGTTAAACTCATCAAGACTCAGTGATTTGTGAATTAAAATTGCTGTTCATTATTTTTCAATAATGATATCAATCTTAATAGCTATAAACATATAGTCATTTCATGATGGTTTTGTTGGTAAAAATGAAATAATTAATATCAGCTCTTGATTAGAGTATGATGATAGAAATACATCATGTGTCACTGATGTAAGTACATGCTCTCTCAGCTCCTTGAAAAAAAAAGTTCACAAATTTGTATTTAAGTGTTGTACACTCTGTGCACTGTAATTCCTTAATATTATCTTAGAAGTATTCTTATAAATGGAAAAAATAACATTTATAAACCTGATCCTTCCATCAGAAGTAGTAGTGGCAAAATAAATGAATATAGGATATAATATAATTTAAACATCTAGTCTAAATATATTGATGTTATATCATCTAATCAAATTGAATTATCCTATATGTATTCTATATACTACTGTAAAAGAACTAAAAATAAATTATTTGGTTCTGTGTGCTGAAATGTAATGTTCTCTATAATGTATAAATAGTGAAAAAATATTTAACAGAATGGCTATTACAATATACTTTAGCTATTGTAATTTTAGTGATAGTTTATCTGGGTATAGAATTCTTGAGGAATAGTCTTTCTATTCAACATATTTAAATCTAGTTTCAATTATTATTGTTAATATGAAATCTTCTATCAAACAATCTATTGCTTTTAATCAATACTGTCAATTATAGATGCCTATGCTTTTATAATATTTTATCTAGGTGTAGACACATTATTTAATTACCATTCAGTATAAATTTTCTGAGACTTATTTTTCTTCAAGACTCGGAAATTCATCCATTTCTTCATATTACTTCTCTGTATTACTAGAATTCCTATTAGATATATATTGGAGATGGTGCAGAGATTTCTCAGCAGGTAAGGTGTTCACCAAGCAAACATGACGGCCTGAATTTGGATTCCTGACATTCATGTAAAAAGCTTCTAGTGACTGTGACCCCAGAGCTAAGGAAATAGAGGCAAACAGATCTCTGGAGTTCATTAGTCAGTCAGTGTGGCCAACTGGTGAGTTTCATATTCAGGGAGAGGCCCAGTTTCAAGAACCAAAAGTACAAAACAACAACAACAGAACCCAAAGTATATAGAGAGATAGAAGACACCCAATAAATATACATACCCCTTCCCCTTTAAATTTCTGTTGGTCTTTTATTCATTTCCTTCTCTCAAGTTTGTTCTGATGACTTCTTCATGATTGTATAGCAATGTGTTAGTTTTCTCTTTTATTTTAACCCCGTTGTTAATTCTAATGCTTTTTCATGGAGATGATTGTGATTTTTCTAATCTTTATTTGTATATAAGTAAAAGTCTTTGGGTTTTGTTGATACAACAAATTTTTTTATTATGGTAAAAATGCATAACACTGAATTTACCATGTTAGCCATTTTGAAATTTTTAACTCTTCTATTTTTTTCTTTTGATCTGCAGATCTCTTTCACTTTAGTATGGGTCGTTTATCTGGTTCTATTGCTACCTGTGCCTTGAGTATCATGTATAGGACATCATCACTGAGTTTAATACTGTGAGCAAACTGCTATTTTCTCTTTGGTGTTACATCTGGTCTAAATCCATTTTAAGTTCATTTTTATCTCTGGTGTACCATATGGTTCTACTTACTTTTTTATTGTGTAGAGGTGCAGTATTTCTAATACTATTTGTTGAAGAAACTAGCCTTTCCCCATTGTTCAAGGTTGCTTCCTTGTCCTAATACAAAATGTCTGTATTTAGGTCCTAGAGTCCTCTGTATGGAACCATGACTTAGGCCACTATTGTAGAATTCCACTCTGAACTGAGAGACGCAAATTGAACCACTGAGCTAGCACATAGCTGGTATAGGTTGTTGTTATGTGACTACTCCCAATGGCAACATCAGTTTCACAACAGAATAGACAATGCATCTTGGGCAGCAGTTACTGCTTTGTTGTTCACTATGGTTTCTGGCAGAGGATGCAATTCTTTTACCTCAGGGTAATATACAGGACACTATTCACCTGTATACCTCTGAGGCTTACACTGTGTCCTCCTCATCGTTGTATAATCCCATGGCCTGATGGTTTGAAGTCTGGGCCTCTGTGAGTTTTTGCTACATTTTCTCCCACAAAATTCTTACATGAATTTTAAGTGCAGTTTCGTGAAGTTTTTTTAAGTACAACAATTTTATTAATTCTTTTTAAATTTCATGCAATGTATTTTAGTTATATTTACTCCTCACTTTTCCTAGTAACTGTTACAAGATACACCCCCTCCCAACTTCCCTATACTCCAAAAACCATTTCTGTCCCTAACTCCTCAGTTAGGCTTTGAGACTTGTGAGCCCCTCCTCATCCCATGCTAGAATGGTTTTTTATTGGTTATTTTTATTTATTTACATTTCAAATGTTATCCCTCTTCCCAGTTTCCCCTCCAAAAATTCCCTATCCCCTACCCCTAACCCCTGCCTCTATGAGGGTGCTCCCCCACCTGCCCACCTGAGCATCCTAGCATTTCCCTACACTGGATCATCGAGCCTCCATAGGACTAAGAGGTTCCCCTCCCTTTGATGCCAGATAAGGCAATCCTCTGCTACATATCCAGCTGGAGCCATGGGTCCGACATGTGTACTCTTTGGTTGGTGGTTTTATCCCTGAGAGCTCTGGGGGTCTGGTTGGTTGATATTATTGTTCTTCCTATGGGGTTGCAAACCCCTTCAGCTCCTTCAAACTTTGCTCTAACTCCTCCATTGGGGTCCCTGCACTCAGACCAATGTTTGGTTGCATGTATCCACATCTCTATTGGTCAGGCTCTGACAGAGCCTCACAGGGGACAGCTATATCAGGCTCCTATAAGAAAGCTCTTCTTGGCATCAGCAATAGTGTCTGGGTTTGGTGTCTGCAGATGGGATGGATCCCTAGGTGAGGCAGTCTCTGGATGGCCTTTCCTTCAGACTCTGCTCCCCTCTTTGTCCCTGCATTTCCTTTTGACAGGAGGAATTCTGGATTATTATTTTTGAGGTGGGTTGGTGGCCCCATCCCTCAAACAGGGGCCATGTCTATCCATTGGATATGGTCTCTACAGGTTCTATCTTGCTTTTGTTGGGTATTTCGGCTAATGCCCTCCCTGTTGGGTCCTGGTAATCTCTTGGGTCCCTGGCATCCGGGACTTTCTAGTGGCTACCCGCAGTTCCCACTCCCCCACTGCTACTCTCCTCCTTTCAAATTTCTGACCCTCTGTACTTCTCTCCCATCTCCTCCTGTATCTGAACTGGTCCCGCTTTTTCCCTTCCCCTCTTTTCTCTCTCCCAGTTCCCTCTCTCTCCCTCTACTTCCCAAGGTTATTTTCTTCCCTGTTCGGAGTAGGACTAGTACAACCACTCTGGAAATCAGTCTGGCAGTTCCTCAGAAGATTGGAAATAGTTCTGCCTGAGAACCCAGCTATACCACTCCTGGGTATATACCCAAAAGATGCTCCAACATATAACAAGAACATATGCTCCACTATGTATATAGCAGCCTTATTTATAATAGCCAGAAGCTGGAAAGAATCCAGATGTCCCCAACAGAGGAATAGATATAGAAAATGTGGTACATTTATACAATGAAGTATTTCTCAGGTATTAAAAACAATGATTTCATGAAATTTGCAGACAAATGGATGGAACTTGAAAATATCATCTTGAGTGTGGTAACCCAGTCACAAAAGAACACACATAGTATGTACTCACTGATAAATGGATATTAGCCAAAAAATAAAAAATAAAAGCACAGAATACTCATGATACAACTCATAGACCATATGAAACCCAAGAAGGAGAAAGACCACACCAAAGTGTGGATGCTACAGTCCATGCTAGGATATTAACTGGCTTGATCTAATGCAGATTTTGTTCCAAGAGTCAGGACTAATGTGAGTTCATGACTGCAGTGGTCCAGTCATATCCAGAAGACAGTTTTGCTCCAGTGCTCTCAGACCTCTAGCTTATACAATTTTTCTGTTCCATCTTCTTCAGTGGTCCCTGAACTTTTGACGTGATGCAGGTGTACCATTTGTGGCTGAGCACTCCACTGATACTATTCTCCACACTTTGACCAGTTTGTGCTTTAACCACTATCCTCTGGTGATATTTGAGAGCTATGCTAATCCATGGGATATGAATTTAGAGAGCAATTTGGTACTATATTTATTTAGTAGACTAATAATGGCAGATTCATCCTTGAAACCTGTAAGCTCCCAAACATGGGTTCTTGACCAGATTTTCTGTACCATGTATGTGTTTTCTGCTATATATTGGTCCTTAAATCTAATCAGAAAGCAGTTTGCTACCCCATAATACTCATGCTACTATCTTACCTAGTGGAATATCCTGCCATTGTTGTCAGTGTGCCTCACAGGCTTCATGACCTAGTGAGACTTTTGATGACGTCCCACCTCACCCTACCCCCAGGAACCTGGATAGCATCTCTCAGAGCTAGCCAGCAGGGAGAAAACTTTCTTGTCAGTAAAAACTTGACTTTTCCATGTCCTGTGACCAGAACGTGTGGTATCTTCAGCAATAGGGTCTTACTAGTGTGTTCTGGTAGTCAACCAAGAACACTGGCAATAGCCTGTATTGTTTTAGGGATGATACAGGATATCTCTGACAAACGACAGAGGGAAGTGGTCCTTCATAGGCTCTGGGCTTTTTATTTGACAACTTATGTCTTCTGGGGAAAGCATTATCCTCAAGTAGAGCGACTTAAATTAAACTTTTATACTTCAAAAGCTTATAAAATAGTAAATTTACTTGTGACCTTTCTAAACAACGTAATTGACAGTTACTGCTCCTTCCACCCCTTCTTTGTCCTACTTTTTATTCTTCTCCCCAATATTCCCCCTTTCTCCTCTATATTCATGGCTTATTTTTAATGTGGCATGGGTGAGCATTTAAGTAATATGGGACTCACAATGCCTTTTCATAAGAAATGTAAAATAGCTTTCCAGTTGAGGATAAAAAATTTATATTACACTATACCTTGAGAGGGTGGATAGATAGGTTACACTGGAGAATCTATGCCAGTTTGGCTTATGAGAATGACTAGACAGTGTAGTGTCTGTGTGAGAAAGAACAATGCAGCTACCTGCTATGCTGGCTGAAATAGTGATTAGTATTCCTGAGCACAAAAGCAAACCAACAGGAAACTTTTCAGAATTAACTGCAGCCTCCAATGAAAAACCAACTGATGTATTTCTCTTGAGCTCCTGAAGCAGTAACCAATTTAAAGAACTGGGTACCTGTTTCTTAACAATGATTTTCTAGCTAGCAAGTAAATTTGAGAATTATAATATTTATACACTATGCTCAAAAGGCAGTAGTTTGTTGTACATAAAGATTGTCTAAACTCTGGAAGTATCTCCTTAGAGTCATTTCACACATTGCTGATTCTGTTTAGTCACCTATGGCTAATAATGGTACATTTGGTTCAAAATACTTCATTGGGTTTGTAAATCTTGGCTAAAATCTTGAAAAAAAAACTAAGAATTACTTTGGGGGATAGAGAGAGGTGCCCATCGGTTATACATGCTTGCTGCTATTTCAAAGGACTCGAGTTTGGCTTCCAATACTCATGTTCAATGACTTACAGCCACCTGTAATTCCAGCTCCAGGAAATCTAATGCATTCTTTTGGCCTCTGTAGGCACTTGCATACATGTACACACACACACACACACACACACACACACACACACACACACACACACACACACACACATGGGGAGAAAGAGAGAGAGGAGAAATCTTTAAAAAAAATACTGTTATTCTTGAAATATAAAAAAATAGTCAGTTAGTATTAATTTGAACATCACTTATAAATAATACCTATGGCAGATGCTACATTTTTTTGCTACTTAACATCAAAAATTGTATTATATTGAATTCTTCTCAAAGATGTCTTCTCAATTTTATCCAGATTCAATGTTCTCCCTAACTTTCTGATACTGAGTTTGAAGGATGCACACTCTATACTCTCTTTTTAGGTTATTTGTCTATTAAGCATGCAGCCTTTATTAAACATCCCTAAGCCTTTATTCTGCTTTGCTCCTATATATTTGATAGTGCCACACTATCAAAATCAAATGCTGCTGAAGCTCCTGCTCCTGGGGAAGGGATGGGCTGGCTCAGGTATTTCAGTATGACAATAGCTCACGGAATTAAGTCTAGATGGAGACAGTAATTTAATTCTCCCTGTACTCATTACTATTCCCAACTATAGCAGGCACTGGCATTTGAGATTATATATGTGTTCTGACCCACAAAAATTTTAGGCCAAGTAGGGAATAGTTAGAAAGACTTGAATGTATTCTCTTCTGAGACAGCTTCTCCAATATTACCTGTGTTCTCTACCTTCCATATTCTTCATCTCCCATTGGTTATCCATCCCATGTCTTCCCTACCTCATCTGTGTACTCCATCTCCCTGTGGTCTCTGCCTCCCCTGTGGTCCATTTCATCTGCATTTCCCACATCACCTGAGTGTTCCCTATCCAACCTGTGCTATCCATCTCCCTTGTGCTCATCTCTCACCTATATTCTTCCACCTTACTACAGTTGCCCACACCATTTCTTGATTCAATTAAGAAATATATAAAAAAAAATCACGTTGCTCTTGCAATGATTTGATTTGGATATGTATATGTGAAATGAGATAGTTGAGAACTTAAACTGGAAAATTCTGGCTTTCAATTTTAGCTATACTGGCAATTTGGGCTCCAGCTTCAGGGACCTTACCTCTGAACGCATCATAGTTTCAGGGCTGCCCTCTTTGCTTTCCCATTCAGTATAAGGACTGCTCAGCTATCTTTTGTGAAGGGTGTAGATTCTGTATAAGTGAGGCAAAATAGAATTGACAAACATTCTCAAGTCAATAAAGAAAATAGAGAAGGCAGAGTGTGCAGCAGATACTAACTAAAGGTGAGAAAGTTTGTAAGACGATCCTACTGTAGCCATGAAGAGGCAGTCATTGTCTGAAAGGATGCTGACACTACGGGGGAATGGCTGAATGAGATCATGTTTCACTTCTTATTTTTATAAATACATTTATCATTGCTTTATTCCTACTTTTCCTGTGTCCTGTTTGCCTATGTGCATTCTAGCAATTAATCCATGTGTGGTTAGGATAACTCTTAGAGGTAGTAGCTATATTGACAAATGCTTTCAATGTCAGGGACAAAGATTGACTTCAAATTTGTTAGTCCTTTTTGTTAACATTAATTAAATAAGAATATGATTATATTATTCAAGGTTCATGTCTCAATATTTCAAAACTAAAAATTGCAAAATTTCTGACTAATCAAAGTGTTCTGAAGAGGGTTAAGATAAAATAAGGAGGCCATTGTGATTCAAGTCTAAAGTAAGAAAATGGCTGTAAAAGATCACAGCAGAGACATCAGTTGTTTTCTTCTGTTGGCCTAGTATGGCTGGTTCCACTTGAAGTTTTGAGATTTCTTTTAAAGGTGGCAGAGTTCTTTAACCAAAGCTTGAGACACAGCCTAAGATCATCTACTTACTGTTGTCACATTGTAGTAAATGTCATGCACATTTTCACCAATGACAGAATTGTTCAAGTGGCATCTTTTGCTAGAAAGATAACTTATCAAAGTTGTTCTGAAGCCGTCAATTTACCTTTAGCTTCAATACCATAGCTGCAGTAACGGTGCCCTTTTAGGTAGAAAATGCCATGGCATTTGGTCTAGTCATGGAGACATCGCATGTGAATTCATTTCAAAGAAAAAAATGATTAAATACTTTCTTTTGAAGAAAGAATAGAATTGAATTACTGCTCCCAAAAATGAAATTATGATCGATGAACTAATTAGACTCTGAGATTTCCTCAAGGAAAAATGAGGGAAGGGATGAAAAGTTCACATACACTACTCCAAAGAATAACTAAATGCTCACTGCAAACGAGCTGAGGGAGCGAGAAATGTTCAAATGAATAATTTGACAATATAAACCACCATTGGAGGGTCCGTCATTAAATCGTCATTAGAACAGCCTCTTGCTATTGAGCACGATTTTTATGAAGAAAATAAATATTGCCAATCACATTGAGAAATGGAATTGTCCTTTGTAAGTCTCAAGACACCCTCTCAAGAGAAACTTACTATAATAGTACTTTTAGAAAAAAAAAGGGGGGGGTCAACAAATACCCTCTGACTTCTATATCAGCCATCAGATAAGCCAATGTGAAAAGCTATAGAGAAACAGTCCTGTGTATGGGACATAGAGGATTCTTTGAACCCAACAGTTAGTGAGAAACAATTTCCACTTTGCAGCAACTGGGTTTGAATCTTGTTTAAACAAATATCTGAATTTAAAATTCAGGCTGCTATATTGTATTTATTATAATAGGAGTCTCCCTTAAAATTATTAAGTTTTTCAGAGGACAATATAAATGGAAACTGAATAATTAATAGTTATTCTTGGCTGGAAGAGAGAAATGTAACAGTTTGGTCAATAGTTCCAACTTTCTCAACCAAGCATTATGTCTTGCCAAAGATAAGAAAATTAGCAGACATTTTGATTTTTTTCCATTTCTATAAACAGGGCTTATCTTGACACAAAATTAAGTCTCAGAATCAACAAATCAATAACTGTTTCCTGTTCCTAAAAATCAGCCATGACAACTACGAAAAGATCCAAGTTCTAAATTCCCCTGATATATGTGTGTGTGTGTGTGTGTGTGTGTGTGTGTGTGTGTGTGTGTGTGTGTAGTGTCTATAGTGTGTGTGTATATATACACATATACATATATAATTGTATTTATGTGTGTATGTACATGCACACACCAGAGTGTTCTGAGAAGTTTCATGAGCTAATAAAATTACAATTACCCCCTAATGTGGACCCAAACAATCTACAAGTCAGCAAACAGCATCCACTTCAGCAAAAGGTCCGATTCCCAAACACAAAAGTATTATGGAAGTTTCTGTTTTCTTCAATCTTCAAATCTTTATCTTCAATCTGCCAGCAAGTCCTTATGTTACACTTTAAATTTATGCTCTGTGTTGGTCTCCGTTCCTCCACGTCCAAGGCTGTGATCTGTATTCTGGTGACACCGTCTTTCCCTTGATGTAGTGCAGTCAGTCCACCCCCACAAGCCATGCTCTAATCAGAGAGGTCAACTCTTGTGCTGGACAGCTCTGCACAGTTTGTATACATGCTTGCTTGTAACTAACTTGCCCTGTGGAGTGCTCTGGCCTCTTCTCACCGTGCTGGTCACCCTCGTATTTCTCTCCCCTTCATCTATCTTCTCCTTGCTCTTCAGCTCCCTCTCCTCCTCACCAGTTCTAAGAAACTTCACTTTTAATGTTTCCTCTTGCTCTCACTGCTCCCTGACCTCTGGCTTTTCTATCTGTTACAAACTATCTTCTTTAATTTGGCTCCTCCCGTCACAGCAATATTTATGATATCCAACAAACATGTGTTCAGTGGGTGGGCCTGAAAAGCACTCCCTCATGGTGTTGTAGAAAATGAGCATTTTCAGGTGTGGTTCTTAAGCTATATTGTAAACACACACACACACACACACACACACACACACACACACACACACACACACATAAAAAAGCAGATGCCTGGCTAAGTGCAAAGTTTTAGTATAAAGCTGCACAAAGGACACACAGAAGCAATTGTTTTTAAAGGGGGAAAATGATGCTTAGTATGGTGTAGATCCACTGACATAGAAGATCGCAGCAGTAGCAGTGAGGGCATGTAGCCTGAGATGATTCTGGGAAAATCCTCAGAAAAGACAGAACTGGCTTACCAACCCAGTTAAGAGTTAAATAAGAATTTCTTTGTTGTTACAAAAAGTCACAAGTCACACTATAACATTTATTATATTAACTGTAAGATTGCCAGATCAACCAGCAAAATGACCTTTTGTGAGCTGGTTACTGTCCTTCGCTACAATTAGTCTCCTATGTAATGGACTGCGTCTAAGGGGAACAGGAAATGGCTATTTCTCTGGATGAGATAATTCAAGTGGGCATTATCAGCCGTGCATTTCTCAGTGGAGAGAGCTTTCCTTCACAGCTGTCTTACTCACAGTTCTATTACTGTGAAGAGACACCATGACCAAGGCAACTCTTATGAAAGAACACATTTAATTGGGGCTTGTTTATGGTTTCAGAAGTTTAGTTCATTATTACCATCATGGGAAGCATGGCAGCACACACAGCTCTGGAGGAGTAGCTGAGAGCTGCATCCTGACCTGCAAGCAGATTGAGAGAGAGAGAGAGAGAGAGAGAGAGAGAGAGAGAGAGAGAGAGAGAGAGAGA